>JAOWBP010000001.1:35972996-35994851 GCA_028571105.1 Tragopan temminckii
CGGCCGTGGAACCCGCCGGATCAGAGAGGCACCGCCGCGGGTTGGAAACGGAAGGTCACTTGGTCGTGTTCTGCTCTTTAAATAACTCTCAGAGATTATAGCATTTATCGTTACTATCGTTACTATTTTTACTAAGCCACTGAGTAATGTGCAGTCGACATGACGTGTGATTCTTTGTACGGACTGAAAACGATTTAGGTAACTCACACGACGCTATTACATATTAGTGCTTTTTGTGCTTTCTTCTTCTTCTTTTTTTTTTTTTTCTTTTTTTTTCTTTTTTTTTTCTTTTTCTTTTTTTCCCCCTAGCTGATCGGCAAAGGAGAGCGTGCTGCATTTTATTTATAAAACGATCCAGAGTTTTGCCCTTTATTCCTCCCCGGGTGGAATTCATGTTTAGGGGTAAAAAAAAAAAAAAGAAAAAAAAAAAAAAAAGAAAGAAATAAAGCATGTCCTGAAGCAGCATCGGAAATATGGTTAAAATCAGCTGCCTTAATGAGACTAACCATATTCCACATTTTCTGCTTTCATATAGGTATTGAGGTGGTTTTTTTTGTGTGTGTGTGTGTGTTTTTTTTGTTTGTTTGTTCTTTTTTTTTTGTTTGTTTTTTGAGGACGTCCTTTTTTTGTATGAAACAATCTGTAAGAAATAATGACAGAGTTCTGCAAGTGCAACTTAGAAAACCTGTGGAAAATTGATTTACACATTGAAATCTTTCTTAATTAGCTCGTTTAGTGTGTGCCTTAGGGGTGTTGGGGGCATTTCCTATCTATGTACATACTGATGGTAAGTATCTCAAAATTCCGTTTGGTTCAAATCACTCCAGACTGAAAGAAAACAAATTATTGAGAAGGCGAGAAAACCCAAAAGCAGGCTCCTTATCGTATGTGACATGACAGCCGAGTAAGTTCTAATTTCAACACTTTTAATCTTTTTTTTTTGTCAGTTTCTGAGAGTAAAAAAAAAGTCCTTCTGAATCCTGTAACACATTGCATGTGTTTGTTTTGATGTGAGATGTGCAAAAATAGAAAAATAGAAAATGCTTCGATTTCTTGTCTGTACCACTCAGATTTTACCTTTAGACAAATAGTGCCAGCAATTCTTATACAAAGTATTTGGAACAACCTCTTCTAGCATGTTAACATTTTGCAGAAACTCTACATTTTCCAATCATAACAAACCTAATTGGAAACAATTCCACTTTACAAATCCAAGGTAAAGTATGTGGAATCTATTGACTTTGTAAAGAGAAGTTGATTTTCAGTTTCATTTACTTCTTGATTTGTCAGTTTGCAGCTATTTCCTTTACACTACAATTATTCCGTATTTTCCTATAAATAGACAGACTTTTGTCTATCTGCTTCCAAGTCTAAAGGAATGTTTGCCAGTAGCTTTATACCACCTATAGGAAAAACTGCTTTGTGCTAAGATTTCTTATCTGTGCAACTTCAGTTAAAGCTGATTTCATGGGTTATTACCTACTTTAGTGGCAGCGTAAAAACACTCAAGTACTCTTCTTATTTTAGATATTTTCAAATACAATGCTCGGTTTAAATATTGTGGTTTAATACTCTTATTCTATTTGTGATTAATATTGCAGATTCCTTTCCCACCATCTCACATAGAAGTAGACATACACAGAATCTGGTTCCCTATGGAACAGTTTCGTATGTACCCTTCACTCGAAAGCCCCTCATTTACCAGTTATTTCCCTCCCTCGCTTTGTGTACAGTGAACTATGGGATTACTAAAGTGGAAGGACAGCCTCTTCACACGGAGCTGAACAGGCCCTTGGACAGCTGTAACAACCTGAGGATGTCTCCAGTGAAGGGGATGCAGGAGAAGGGGGAACTGGATGAACTGGGTGATAAGTGTGATAGCAACGTATCCAGCAGTAAGAAGAGGAGACACAGAACAACTTTCACCAGTTTGCAGCTGGAGGAACTGGAGAAAGTCTTCCAGAAAACTCATTACCCCGATGTCTATGTGAGGGAGCAGCTAGCTCTGAGGACAGAGCTCACTGAGGCCAGAGTCCAGGTAGGAAACAAACTTAAGTGTTTCCTTGACAATTTGTGCATTTGCAAGAACTGAAAAATGACACTCTTGAGGATTGTACAAAAGCTCACAAAGCTGACCTTAATTGATTACTTTGCTTTATTTCCTTCTAGATATAAGGTGTGGTGTTGCAGTGCTAAAATATGCCGTTATTATTACATATTTTTTAATAGTTTTTGTTGCTGTTTTAGCAACTTGCTTAAAGTACAACAGAGCAATATCAATATGAAAGCGCTTTTGATATCTGGTAGTCATGCTTAAATGTCAGAATTCCAGGCACCAAAGGCGTGAAGTGTTAATGTGTAAAGATCCCATTAAAGAAATACATTTTAAATAGTTCAGACTACTGATGATACAAAACTTGACCATAGAGGATTCTGCATGTGTTGTGGCATGAAAAACACAAGTCTAAAGAGCATTCAAATTTCTTGTTTATATCCAAAGAGTAAGCGATGGAATTGCTCATATTTATATATGTCTCTGTGTGTGAGTTTATATGTGAGTGTGCATGATGTATATGAACCACAAGGACGTAATACTCTCATCTCTGTTGCATACTTCAAATTAGGAAAATTGGGAAGTATGTTTGTTTGCTTTTAAACTTGCGTATCCAATGGATAATGTTATTCTAATTTTTGGAACAAAATGTATTTTTGGCAACTTAGTGCAGTATCTGAATATTTTAACTGCATATGAAATTGATTCATTCAGTATGTGCACGTACACTAATCCAAAGAATATTTGTGACTTTGGATGTATAATGATGAGAAAAGAAGCCAAATGTCCAGGAAATGCATCCCTTTCCCTATTGAGATCTCCCCTTTAGAAAAGCGTGTGAATTGCATTTTGCAAGTTTACACAGATTTTAGAGATACTTTCTGTTCAGTTAATATTCAACATCTCAATTCAGGGAATAGCAGTCCTGTAGATTCTTGCAGACTGGGATTGATTTTTTCAACTTGATGGCTTGAATATGATAACAACTTCACAACTTGTAATGAAACACATACTCTCGCATACATATAGAGAAATAGACGTCAACACACATGCATACAACTGAAATTAAACCAGGATCACTTTCAGAAATGAACTTCGCTAATTAATTTTACAAAGAAGTGCTCTTTTCATGTCTGTTCAACCAGATGGCATCTTCACTGTTGTCATCTGAAAGCAGTCTAAAATCATCTGTCTGTTATACCAATATATCAGTGATGCCAATAGAACTCAGTTGGGTGGTTTTTAACTCTTCAGGTTCTGTGCAATTCCTCCCCTCCAAATCTGGGACAGTATTCCAAGTATGACTTGTATTCATTAGGATTTACTCGTGACTTAAAAAAAAAAAAAAGTTGCTACAGTGTTAAATTGCTGTTCTTACAATTGCATGATTCTGGAATCGTGAGAACTATTCCAAGAATAAATTAACAGACAGAACAGGGAGGGGAGAATGGAGTAAAACTTGTCAATTCGTTTTTTCTCTCACTTTGTTCTTTAAGAATCTTCATATGGTAAAATAAATTAACAGAACGGGGAGGAGAGAATGGAGTAAAATTTGTCAATTCGTTTTTTCTCTCACTTTGTTCTTTAGAATCTTCGTATGGTAAAAGTATTAGAAATAAGAAAGTAAATACGAAAACGTATGTGTCTGCACCAGACTTTCACAGACTATCTATTTCATTTATAAACATTTTCCCCTTAAAAGATAAGTGATCTTTGCATTTCTTATATGCTAAATATGAAAGGAAATGGTGATCATTTTTATTCAGAGTAGCAACAGTATTCCATCACAAGATTAAGCAATTTAAAAAGCCTTACATCATTAGAGGAAAGCATCTGGCAATTCAAGGATAACAAGCAGCAGATTTTTACATTGCTTTGTGGAGGCAAATGGTTACTTTATCTCTGCCAAGAGTCAGTTTCTAGTAAAGCGATGTAAACAGAAAGATTTTTGGGGATTGTCAAAGGAAAAAAATGTGTGCTTTTTTTCTCCTTTAGCAATGATAAAGTCAAGCAAATTGTTTGATTTAGTTTAGCAGAATGATCATCTGGGTACATTGCCCACATTTCCCTTCACCGCCATTTCATCAAGATCCAGTTTAATATTTGTCCCGCATACACGCAGAGAGAGCCAACCTGAACTTAATTTATCTAAGTTGTTCTCTTTCCTGCTGCATGTCAGTGAAGTAATTGGCACCCATTTTAAGGAGATTGTCAAGGTCTTTTTTCAATGAAAGAGCCTCATTACTAAATTCCCTTAGTGTGTTCTTGGTGCCTCCTGTGGAGACAGGAGAACTCTTTTTTCCTTTGCTTTTCTTTTTTGCTGAGCCTCAGGCATAATAAATAATACAGATTTGCCAGAAAAGCCCTTAGGAATATACCCTCAGTAGTTATATACAGGGGCCTTGCTTTGATTGCTCACTGCATTTTAAAAGATTGTACATACCAAATTTCCAAACATTCTTGAGAATGAAAATGAGAAAAATTATGCTCTGGTTGCATCAAAAGAAAGTTGAGTTCTCCAGAGACTGATGTAAAAAAATTAATTACAAAACATGTACTGCTACCGTCAAGGACCAGAAACTAACCCTCAAAATGGGATTCACAGTCACTTTTTATAAAAGTATTAGTGTATGTATCTATTCAGGTAGGTTCACCATTCATTTAGGAGGAAAGATAGCCAATGCCATTGTTTCCATTAAAAAAACCCACAGCATTCTGTTAATGGCATGGCTTCTTAAAAAGAGTCAAAACGAATTTGCTGAGCAATAAAGACTTAGATAATTTTACTTTTATAAAGGGACAGTTACTTTCCTTAGCAGTCACTTTAATTAAACAAGACAAGTCTTACCCAGCCCAAAGCAAACTGTCTTAAAGAAGAAAAATTGAATGTCAACTAAGAGTGAAAGCATATATACAATAGATTTTGAGATAACACGACACTCAAAATAGCGTATAACTGTTCAAAGGCTATTTAAGTACAAAGAAGGCAGTCCTAAACTGAGGCATTGTTTCACAAGTAAATTATTTTGTAATTTAAGTGTCATTTTCTTTGTCTTCTATTGTCAGAAACAAAGATGCTTCCAAACACAAGTATGAAAATATCATAATATAAACTATGGTCTGATGATTTTTTTATCATCTTCCTTCACTGACAGCTACGATCCTTCCTTATAGAAAGTGGGATGGATAGTCTTGGTGCTAGCTTTTCCTGTCTTTTCATTAACGCAATTAATGAAGACTGTATATACCTCCAAGAGACAGAGCATGGGTTGACGTATCAAGTGAGTGGTCACTTGAAATTAAGATAAAGTCTCTTTACAATGTGACTTGCTGCTACTTGGAGATTTTCTGCTAAAGAACTGACTGTCAAAATTTAGCACTGCCTGACTAGCTGATGTCCTCTTTCTTTTTTTTTTTTTTTTTTTTTTTTTTTTTTTTGAGATGGAAGGAAGGGATATACATTCTTCAAATATCCAGAAATAGCTACACTTGTAATTGAGTATATGTGTATATCTTGACTATTTTTCTTCTTTACTGCAGGTTTGGTTCCAGAATAGGAGAGCAAAATGGAGGAAAAGAGAACGCTATGGGCAGATCCAGCAAGCTAAGAGCCATTTTGCTGCCACTTATGATATATCTGTTCTTCCAAGGACTGACAGCTATCCTCAGGTATGCTGAAGACCAAATGGTACTTTGGTTCTCCACTTGTTGTAGGCATGTATCTTCATGGAAGATGCATGAAGACTTTCAACTGTTTATCTTTTAGTTTTCTTTAGACAAGTTGCCAAGAGCTGCCATTGTGAACAACAGTCCCAACATCTAATATGAGTAAATAACTCCTAAAATACATGTACTTTTAAATGAATGATCTTAGGAGCTGCATTTTCACATAAGTTATGTACTAAAAATAATTGACAATATGTTTGTAGAGCTAATTACATTCTGCACATAAAGTTATGTGGGGATTTGAATAACCTCTAGGTCCATACACAAATTCAGATAAATTATGGACTTGCTGAGATTGAGAGGAATGGACTAGAATTTCAATTCTGGGCTTTTTCTATTCTAAGGTATACCTGTCTTAAAAACTCTGCTCACGTATGCTTTGGTAAGATGAACCATAAAGTACCATTCTGTTTCATTCTGATGCATTAAACATGCATAATTTCCTTATGGACCTCAATAGGCAGTTGAATCCAATTAGGCTTCTGCTAGTATGAAACATTTTTATGGACTTGAATGATCAGAACTGAATCCATACAGCTTCAAGATGGAGACAGGAAGATAATAAAGCTCTCTTGAGCAATAGTAGTTTGTTTCATTTCTTCATCCTTTTTCTTTTCTTGCCTTGCCTCACTCCATGTCAATGTTTTCCTGTTTTTTTGTTTTTTTTTTTTTTCATAACACTGAATACTTTTCTACTGAAGCCATTACTTGTCATGTCTTTTGCTTCCCACATTGTTTTCAAAAAGAAAAGTCTCCAAAGAAAATGTCCCTCTGGCAAAGTTGTTTCATACTGATATCTTGATGCTCTTCTATTTCATCAGGTAACAGAGTCTCTGCTAGACTTAGGAATATGCTCATATTCAAAAAAGTTATTGTCTGTGTCTACATAGGTTTGCTTTGGTCTTGATCTGCCTTTGCTGAATCGGCTTAGTTTAAGACTAGAGACCTTGGGTTCATTTCTCATCTATCTCGCTCCAATTGCTTTACCTTTCAGAAGGCTGTTAATAAGTTCAGTGTTAGGGACAGAGCTGCTTGTGTTCCAGCAGCTCAGAATACAGGTAACACCATTTCAAACTGTTTGATACCTATCATTCTGTGCATTAACATTTTATAATGTAACAGTGTATTAGTCCAAATTACATCAGAAACCATTGCATGGTACTGGGGATTGTTCAACTTGGAGAGGCTTGGAGTAGGTTTTATAGATGCCTTTAAGAGTTTGAAGGGAGGATGCAAATAAGATAGAGCCAGGCTTTTTTCAGTGGTGCCCAGTGCCAGGACAAGAGGTAACGAGCACAAACTGGAACGCAGAACTCTGAAAATCAGGAAACACCTACATGCTGTGTGGGTTACAGAGCACTGGCACAGGCTGCCCAGAGATGCTGTGAAGTCTCCTTGGAGATCTTCAGAAGCTGCCTGGACATGGTCCTAAGCAATCTGCTTTGTGTGTTCCTCCTTGGGCAGGGGTTGGACCAGGTGACCTCCACCCTTCCCACCTTGACCATTCTTGTGATTTTGTGATTGATACTGTGATTCTGTGATACACCGTGTGTTAAAGTAGGAGGACTCAGTACTTGTCTGAGAACTATCTGAGTCCCAGGTAAGTGAGTGCAGAAAAATCACCAAACAATCAACAACTTTAACCACACCTAGGCAGATGCACAAGCACTCATAGATCTCAAGGTGTTCAAGTATCTTTTGAAGGACTTTCTGGCTACTCTTCACAACAGGTAAACTGTGACACAAGGAATTGTGCTTACAGTTTGGGCTTTCTATCCCTGACTCATTTTTCTAGACTGAATTGGTTCTATCTAGACTCATCTAGTACATCTAGGGGGACATCATTTACAAATTTTCACAACAGTCAAGTTTTTTAGTATAAACTAATGGAATAACTAAGTCATTTGCAAGTACTTAAAATTGTTGTCCTAATAATAAATTATTTAAAAGAAACACTTTTGAATTATAGGAAACTACCACTAACAAAAATTTAAACCCTATGAAAAGTTGATTTTGTATATTCATGTTATAAAAAGGTGAGAATAAGAAATAGATATCAAGGAAATTATCACATAATAGACAATGTAAGTTCACATTCTTGCTAGCCTAGTGGTGATTCTTTAGTTTCATACTCTTAAATCCTCACAATCAGTAAAACCATACATGTATCACATATACAGAGATTATTTCCAGCGAGAATACTTACAAAAATGAAAATCCATATTAAAAACACAATGACCACTAACATCCTTACATTCAAATCTTTAGAACTAGATGTTCATTTATAAGTGTCTCATTCACAGAAAATAGATGTTTGATATATGATTTGCCTTTAAACTCATTAACCTATTTCATAGTTCAGGGAGAAAGAGATATTTAAAACTGTGATCTGCATGTTTGGTCTTAGTATTGTATCATAGAATCACAGAATGGCTTGGATTGAAAGCGACCTTAAAGACCATTCAGTTCCAATTCCCCTGCCATGGGCAAGATTGCCACCCACTAGATCATGTTGCCCAAGGCCCCATCCAACCTGGCCTTGAATATCTCCAGGAATGGGGCATTCACAGCCTCTTTGGGCAGCCTGTGCCAGTGCCTCATCATCCTCTGAGTAAAGAATTTCTTCCAAACATCTAATCTAAATTTGCCCTCTTTTAAAGCCATTCCTTGCCCTTGCCCTATCACTATTAGAATATGTAAGAAGTCATTCCCTCTCCTGCTTATGACTCCCTCAGGTACTGGAAGGCTGCAATGAGGTCTCCCTTAGCCTTCTTTTCTCTAAGCTAACCAAGCCTATCTCTCTCAACTTTTCCTCTTAAGAGAGATGTTCCAAGCCCTTTGTTCATCTTCACGGCTATCCTCTGGACCCACTCCAACAACTCTGTCTTTCTTGTACTAGGGACCCCAGGTCTGGACACAGTACTCCAAATGGAGCCTCACAAAAGCAGAGTAGAGGAGGACAATAACCTCCCTCTCCCTGTTGGCCAGGGCAGCTAGCTGTTTTAGGCAACCCAGGTTACAGCTGGCCTTTGAGACTGCAAGAGCACACTGCTGACTCATGTTCAGCTTTTTGTCCATCAGGGCCTTTCAGGTCTTCTCCAAAGGGCTGCTCTCAATGAAGTCTTCTCCACTGAGTACTTCCTATCTGGGATTGCCCTGACCCAAGTGCAACACCTTGCAGTTGGCCTTATTGAAACTCATTAGGTTTATGTGGATTCACTTTTAAAGGATGTCCTGATCCCTCTGGATGGCATTCCTTCCTTCTATTGCATCAACTGCTCCACTCAGCTTGATCATCATCATTATACTCTGATTTTCTAGGAAATTCCATTAATTCAGTACTTGGAGAAATCTCATACGTGTAAAAACTAATGCAAGAAATTAAATCTAATATGTTGTTGTTGTTGTTGATATTTTGTTTTCCCTGTGTACAAGCACTCTTACTGTGACAATGACATCACTAAAGACTAGACAGGTTTTCTTATACTTTCAGCTAACTATATTTCTCTGGAGATTGTGGAACACAAATCACTTTAGCTTGTCTGTGAATGGTATACTTGCTGATGTGTGGCAGAAGAAACAGGAACAAATGTGAATTTCTGATGTGCATTACATGAATGTGAAGTCTGAAGATTTTTGCTTTGAGTCCCATCATGGATATATTCCCAAGATGGACATACCACTTGCATTCCATCAGAAACATTACCCTGTATTGCAGGCAACAGAGAGTGTGGAGATCCCTGCTTAATCTCTTCACTAATTATCTTAATCACGTACAAATTAAAAACATGATGTTGCTATGCATTGTGTGACTGTATAAACCTGAAAGGCTTTCCTATAAGGAAAAAAAAGCTTTTCAATTTATTTCAGAGATCAGAGTTTCAGAATTTTTTATAATCCAATTTAATTTTGCTATTACATTAATCTTTATCTCTGAAATAGTAACAGCCTTTTTTTTCCTAGATGATAATTTTTTTACTTTGCTAATTCAACTGACGTTGAATTATTTTTCAAGGATGTGGAATTTAGCTGCTGTTTATTGCGCAAAACTTGTTGCTTAGTTGGCTGTCAAGAAGCCAAATATTTCCTAACCTATCCAAATTCTGCACACATATATCATCTCTAAGAAGCAACATCCTAATAAAGGGGGAACGAGTGCAGTATCACTCCACAAATTCATTGGCTTCATTAACAAGTGGTACTTGGTTCAGTGGTTCAGTCAGCTAAATACAGTGTCTAGTGCTATTTAAAATGTCTTGGGATATCTTTGACACTATTATGGTGCTGACAAACAAGGCTTATGAGAAGCACACACCATTCAGAGGAAGAAGTTGGTGGTGAGATAACTCTAGAAATCCATGCTTAGGAAATTTAATCAAAAAAACTTTTATGACAGAGATGGTTCCTTTTAAAGTTGATTAAAATCTGGTCAGTGAAATTGTCTCTTCCTAAAGTAGATAGAAAACAAGTAAGATGATCTCTAAAGGTGTATTTTTCTCTCAGTTGCCTAGCTTTTAATAAATTTGTTTAATAAATATTTTTTAATAAATAGTTGAATTGGATTGTGTCAATGAAAAGCAGACATATTTTCCACTCCATCTAGTCTATTCCCACACTGTGCATCTTTTCCTCTTGCTAGTTCACAGAACAGAGAACACCTGTTCTATAGTTCTATGAGTCCAGTTCAGTTCTCAATATTCTTCAAAGCCCTTCTGAAATGTTTTTTCCTATCACACTGTTATACTTTTCTTCCTACTATAATGTACATGTTTATCATTTTTACTTGAAAATGCAGGCAAGATTTGGACAGGACTTAACTTACTTCAATGAAAAATCCAGCGTGGTGCAGGCCGGAATCCCAAAAGAAGGCAAAAGTATTTTTAAGATATGAGAACTGAAGAGATACAGGAAATAGAGTATAGAAAGAGGGAGAATGTTGAAATCTCAAAAATAAAAGAGAAGATGTTAAAGTTTATACTCCACGCATGAGACTGATAAATCAGTTAAGTATGTTGAAGGGCATGGCATCACATGATTTGTTTAGGCAATAGAAGAGCATAGAAGTGGTGTCAGTATACATGTGTTATGTGCTAAGCCGTTGGATCATCATTATAGTTCTGCTCTAGCCTTTGTACATATGGTTAATTCTCATTAGCAATAATCAAAATTACATGCTCCAATTAAATTTTTCATATGGCAAGTATTAGACACCACATGTTATATGACTTAAGAATTCTTTTAACTGTAGCTGACATACAAATGACAGTTAATCACAATAGTTCATTAAAGCTATGGGTACGCTGATTAAGTAGGAGTAGACGTGGTAGACATATCTGAGCTAGCTTCAAAGAAGCTTTATCGTATACTTATGCTATCTGTCTGTGACAGCATGGAACTCAGGCTGGGCCACCACCTGGGTAGTATGTTGCTTGCCACAAATGTGCTGACTGTTGCATTGCTGTGGCTGATCTTCCAACAAGAGTAACACTTCTCATCTTTTTGGGTGGTGTCTATTCCACACAGTGCAGTTTGTTCATTAATTTTTTACTTCATTATTGATTCTAAAATATCACTATTTGTGGTGAGACTTCTTGGAGTCTCAATATTTTCTTACATTATTTTTTTTTTCTATAAACATGTATTACTATAACTCAGTGAACGGGCTCTGGGGGTAAATTACAAGACAAATCTGTTTTTCTGAGGTAGGAACTTATTTTTAATGATATTTTTCATGCATGAGGTATTGTGTTTAACTGTATCACAGATGTGAAATGTAGCTAATTCTTATTGTATCTGGCACTGAGACTGCAGGGGAAGTTAACAGTTTATCTACAAAACTTGATGTCTTTTCAAATCCTGCTCTATTTTGCATCTTGGCAAACTGACTAATTATAGAATAAAATGAATTTTATACCAAAATTTTATTTAGTTCACAATATGTAAGATCTACATGTGGGCTGAATAGGCCTATCTTGTATTTTAGAGCTGTAACACTAAGCCTTTGGCTTCCAAGAGCCAACTTGCATTTTATGTACATATTTGAAAATGATGTGTTGCAGCTATCATATGTGCCTGTACCCAACAGAGTGCAGCTGATCTTCACAAGTTCACCAGGACCAATATCTGCTCTAGTATAGAAAGAATAACAGACTACACCAAGAAATATTCTGTCTAGATCTAAAGGAAAAATACAGTGAGAGTAGTAAAACCTTGGAACTAGTTGACCATAGTAGTTATTAAATTTGAATATCTGGAGGTATTCAAAAGTTGACTCAATAGAGCTTGAGTAACCTGATCTAAATTCAATGTTAGCTGTAGTCAGATATTTGGAGAAATAACCATTTTCTGCTTAAATTTTTCTATGAATCAATGATTTTGCAAACTTAGCAAGCACAGGCTTCTCTACCCATACTTTTGATGTTCCTGAAAGGCCCTCAGGAAAAAAAATTGTGGCGATAAGTGACAAGTGGCCAAATTATTTGTGCTGATGGACTACGAACAGCCTACAGATTATACATTGTAAACAAGTAGTTTTAAGCAGTTTAACAGCAATTGTATTTTAATCTGTTTTATATGCTCAAGGCAGCCACTTGTGCAAGTCCAGGTTGCACATTTTCTGGTAGTGCAAGGGTTGTTGCTTCACATGAAGAAAGGAGTGACATATTGCTTGACATTCAGTCTTTCAACAATTGTATGTTTTTTATAGTTAGGTTAGCACTTAACTGCTCAGTTAGTGTCACTGTTGTCCCCCTTGGAATGTAAAGGAACACTGTAAAAATAAAGACAATTTGTATAACTACTCCAATAATAATAACTACAAATTATATTTATTATAATAGAATAATGTAATATATATTGCATAATATAATAAGTTCATATCTAAATATCTTAAAGGAGATTCTTCTTCTTCTTCTTTTTTTTTTTTCATGTGGAACACTAAAACACATATCCACTCAAAAAGAAGATGCATGTGCTTGTATTTGTGTGTCTCTGGTCTGGACAGGCCGCTGGCTCCAATAACATGAGAAAAAAAAAACTTTAAAATGCAAGATATTTGGTGCTGGGAGAACCAAAACTGAGTAAAAGATAGCAAACACCAGAAAATTTGGAAAAATGAGTTTATGCAATTTCTCCAGGTCTGATACAAGAAGACTGAAGCTCTAGGAATCTGGTATTTTTACTGAAAAAAAAAAAAGCAGACCAAGAGGGATGACCTATTACCTCAGCTTATTTTCTCCTACATTGTCAAGCAGAAGGTCATAGGCTTAGGAAGTAACATCATAATCATGTTAACAGCCATAACTCTCCAGTTATATTCTTGTCACAGCTATGCAATTCTATGTTACTTTTCCCCTATTGGGAGGGTGTGTGCGCGCGTGTGTGTGTATAAAATATACAGTAGGTAAATATATTGAAGGGCTCTGGTAATTTCATGGTAACCACAAGAGCAAAGCTCAAGCTATTTGTGATGTTAACAGAAACCAGAGATGGACTGCATGTATGGGCTCATTCACAGTCTCTGAATTGCCTTTTATATAGTTCATGGATCACACAAGAGCTTAAGAGGAAAAATATTTTCTTTAAATTCATGTACATAATGTTCCTTTTCCTTCCAACATACCAGAAGAAGGCCTGATAATTTTGACTTATTGTAAAACATTACTGTATTTATTTTTAATACAGGAATATCTTATGCACTAGATTTCCCTGTAAGTAATTTATGTTGTAAATCCTTGCTGAGAAATTAACATCTAATATCAAAAGGGAAGTCATTCAACAAACTAAGTGAACAGAAATTTGATATGACTAAAATACACTTCTGAAAGACATAACCGTCTCTTGAAAGAAGATGTAAAGCTCTTCCAGCATCTTAAAGCAATTCTGAAGTTCAGTTAACTAATTCAAATTCCTTCCTCTAATGAAGACACCTAGGGTGACACTTTGAAAATTTTAGCAATGAATAACTTGTTCAAGTGCTTCTTTAACAAAACATTTATTTATTCTAGGATTTGTGGCTGAATACTTTTCTCGTTTACACCTGTGCAATCACGCTGAAGTTAAATTGAAAGAGATTTGTCTAGTATAAAAATATCAGACAAACGAGAGGTGCTAAACATAGTTTACTGAAAATCAAACTAATAGAAAAGTAGAAGAAAAGAGTGATTTTTTCATACCTCCAGACCACATAGTTCATTGGACTCTTTCAAACTGGACCACTGGATCTTTTGAAGTCTTCCCATCATGACCATATTAAAGACAAATTTGTATATGCTCCTATTTAAACATATATTTATTTTTTATTTTTTTTTATTTATTTTTGGAAAACTATTCCCATAATTACATCCGTGCAGTCTGACCATCTGCAGCATTTAGTATGGGGTTTCTTAAAAAGAAATCTGTGTAGGTCAGATAAATGAGACTTTGTCACACGCACAGAGAAGATGAGCTTCCTCAGAGTTAGCTCGCATATTCGAAAATGCATGGATGCATTGGTCTATCTCTAAGCAAATTCATCCTGTTGAGAATGTTTTGAGATTAACCATTTGGCCTGGAAACACCATCAAAAACAACGGTGCTATGTTTGCATTCGCATTAAATATTTTTTTCCTGGATTTTTTTAACTGCCTTGGCTGTTATCCAAATCAGTAGAGAAATAACAGCAAAATCAACTGGAGCGAAATAGCATGGATATGGGAATAGGTAACTTGTTCTCTAGGAAGAACGGGAAAGAATCTTAATTTGCTTTTAGTTGCTGCTGCAATTAATGCACATGTAGTCATGAAAAAGAAACAAACAAACAAACAAACAAACTGCAATTAAGAAATTTTACTGTTTCTGTACAAAAGAAAGGCAAGACTGTAGAGATGGCAGAGTTTCTGGTTTTCTGAGTTCATGGTAGAAACAATGTGTGCAGTTTGCACTTTCAAGAAAAGGAAAAGATATTCTCTGGATCTTATAGATTGTCAACTGCTATCTTCTTTACTACTCTTCTTTATACGCTCATCACATGCTGTGTGGGTCCAAAATCCCTGCTTCAAAATAAGTTTGCAAGCAATAATAAGCAGCAAGTCTTGAATGACTTTTCAGTTGTCATACACTCAAAAATCATACTTACCCACTCTTTCAGGGTCCTTTATTTCCTTATAGTCAGAATCAAAATTCTCAGATTCTGCAAAGGATCTGAATAACCTTCCAGGCAAAAGGATACTCAGTAATCTCTGAATCCTGAGCCATAAGAGAGACACTGATGCCTTCAGGAATATTGTGTGTGATTGAATGCAGCAAACTTTATTACCAAGGCCATGGTTCAAATGGGTCTTACTAAGATATATACTTTAATCCCTCAGTTACAACACTTGTTCCATGAGGACTACATTTTTTTCCTGATTATAAGTGAAAATAGACTCAAGGGTAGGGTAATAAGGAAGCTGAGAATCATGTCAAGCTCTGGAGGGTCTCTCATGAGCTGACATTTGAGAGAAATTCATAAACTACTGAAAGTAGGAGGTGAGGATGAGAACTGTTTTGTCCAGCCCAGAGCAGAGAAAGATAAGGAGAGGCCTTATGGTGGCGTACAGCTCCTCTGTGACAGCGACAAGACCTGAGTCAGTGGCATGGAACTGCATCAGGAAAGGGTCAGGTTGGGTGTTAGGAAAAAGCCCTTCACAGGGGCACAGTGGGCATGGAACAGGATCCCCAGGGCAGTGGTCACAGCTCCAAACTGCTGGAGTTCAAGGAGTGTTTGGACAATGCTCTTAGACATAGGGTTTGGTTTTGGGTGATTCTGTGTGGATCCAGAGGTTGAACTCAATGATCCTTGTGGATCCATCCAACTTGAGATATTCTATGATTCTATGAAGAGCTCTGAAACTCTCACTAGAGTCTCTTTCCTCCTGTAGATCGCAAGAAGTCCACAGCAAGGAGGAAAAATCCTTGATCAGCTCCCTCAGGCACCTTATTCACTTCATTACCTCTCAGCAGATCACCTAAGATATGCAGAAGATGCCTGAGGTGTCCCCAAATAGTTGTGTGTATGTGTCTGTGTGGAAAGGTAATCTGCATTCATGTGAGGGGGTGTGTCAATGTGCGTATGCCTGTATGTGTAAACAGGAAGACTGGGAAGACCAAGAATTTGGGAACAAAGGATTTGCTACCATGCCTTTTCCCCACTTTTCTGCAGGAAACCAAGATAGAGATAGGTTCTTTTCTACTGCCAGAATTACCAGAGTCCAAAGGAGTTTGTCAGCTCCTATGGCCTTTGCTAATACAACTGTTCAAAATATTATTTATAAAATAAGACTACAGTTATCTAATCCTTTCTATCGGCACTATATCTCAACTAGATGAGTTCAGTGAACCATAATTTATCTTTAACTTGTTGGTGTTTTGGGGGATATGTGCTGTTGCAAAGTATTAGGATAATGGGAAAAAGAGTGCTGAGTTGGAAGAATTTTTTTCTGTGTGTGTGACTCTCATTATTCTTTACTTCCACTGATCTCAAAGCTGATAGTAAAAAAAAATCAGCTACAAGCATAACTTGCATTTATTAAAGACCAAATTCATTTGCAACATGAAAATAAAATTAAGTGTGAAGGGGGAACTCACTTTACAGTGCTAACGAAGGAGTAATTGCAATTACTTCAACTTAAAGCAGAGAACAAATATTTGGGCTCACTCTCAGTGTATCAGAGCAATGGTATACTGGATAGACAGTGGGTTTTTAGGATGAAGACAAATTTAGCAAAGTTAAAAAACAATGACAACAACCAACTCTGAAGGATACAGCTCTTGACTAGGAACTTCTGTAATGTGAATGACAATTACAAATGCCTTGTATCGTGATATATTCTGGTGTACCACAGTTTGTAAATTTTTAAAAAATCAACATTCAGGAAGGACATGTAAGTAAAAGTGGAAAATAAAGAAAAAGCCAAATAAGAGAACAGTGAGTGGAAGTAAAAAATGACTAAGGAAATCACAGTATGCCAGAGAGCATATCCATACAGTTGTGACAGAGAAATATAGACAGCAGAGAGTTTAAAAAGATAGGACAGCTGCTGAGTATGAAGTTTGTTTGATTAAAGCAAAGTAAATAGAAGATGGATGAAAAAATGCATGGTCTGATAATGAGGTGCTAGACCTCAAAAATCTTTCTGTATGTTAATTTATTAATAAATATGTGAAAAAATACCTATGTATAGTGTCTATTCATAGATGATAGAAGAAGGCCTGAAGCTCAGAATGAAGCTTTAAGTGCCTGCCAAATATAGAAAACATTACACATCAAAGCTTAAATATTTGGTTACTCCAGATCTTCAGCAGACCTCACTGGTAACCACAAAGTTTGTCTCCTAGTCTGTCATGCAATGTTTTCCAGGGACGTACAACACAATTTGTTCAGGATGCAAGCTGAAAAAGAAGCACCCTCAAGTGTAATTTCATATTAAAAAAAAACAAGCGCAAAAAGATTTTTTTATCTTAAAACTACCTTTGAAACAACTTGAAAAACTCTTGAATGTATTATCAACCATGTCTGTATTTTATGGATTCATTTGTAGGTTTCTTAGGATTTAATTTGGTAAAAACTTCTGAGGAGAAACTAGTTATGGATGTATTAAGTGAAAACAAGTAGTGCAGAAAACAAAAGATGAAATATCTATATTTAATATTATTCATTTTATATGTTCCAGATTCAGAACAATCTGTGGGCGGGGAACACGGCTAGTGGTTCTGTGGTTACTTCCTGCATGATACCACGAGATACTTCCTCCTGTATGACACCTTATTCCCATTCACCCCGGACAGATTCTGGCTACACAGGCTTTTCAAACCACCAGAATCAGTTCAGCCATGTGCCCCTCAATAATTTTTTCACTGACTCTTTACTTTCTGGGGCAACCAATGGACATGCTTTTGAAACCAAGCCGGAATTTGAAAGGAGATCTTCCAGCATTGCAGTTCTACGGATGAAAGCCAAAGAGCATGCTGCCAATATTTCCTGGGCTATGTAATATAGCTGTACCCTTTCTTCATATCCTTTTTTAAATAGTAAACTGAAAGCATTTTTATTTTCCATATTTAAAGGACACAACAATAAGCCGCTGTGTGTGGAATGCTAGAAATCACAATATACGTGATGTCTGCTTACAAAAATGCAATATCATTTTTAACAATAAAACTTAAGAATAAGCCATATAGATTTACCATGCATCAAGTTCAACAAGCCCTCTTTGTTTTGGTTTTTATATAGAAACATGTTTTGTTGTACAAGTTGGTGATATATGATTATAGAACCTGCAAAAAAGAATAAACCAATTAAGCAAATATGTCTATGCCATTGGTTCTTAGCAATTCTGTATACAAAATTAATATTTTTCAAATTAATACTTCATAATGGAAGAACTATGTAAAGGAAAATATATTTCGTATATTAGAACCACGATGTAAATCTCTAAGAACACCATGCAGAGAAGGAAATATATGATCATTTATGTTGTAGGCGGAATTTGTAGACCTAACTGTGCTGCGGCTCTGAGCCAGCTTGCTGCTTTTCTAAATGTATGTAGAGCTCACTGGAGCAATGCACAACTAACATAATGAGAATAGAAGGTAGTCCTTCATTTTATGAACTTGAGTGTATTCCCATTACAGATTATGAGATTTTTAATAAAGATATCACTAAAAGAATCAGTGTTTAACAGAGTTACAAAGAAGTGCACAGATTGTGTAAATTGACTAGTGTTTAAGTGAAATATTTAAGGTTTCAGATAGAATATCTTGAAACTTACAAAACAGCAACAGCAAAATCCCACTTCTACTCCATTCTTATTATTTTTGCTATGCTGTGGTCAAATGAAAAAGTCCAACAAGTCTTTCCAACTTCAGTCTGTGGCTGATCTCAAGAAGTTATAATAGTACATTTCATTTAGTTTTACAAACAGTTTGTTGATACGTTGCTTATTTATTTATTTTTTTTCAGTGTGTAAGACTGTTTTTCTCCTTTTAAAGTCCATAGGAAAAATCTTTTTGTCTGCAGTGGCAGCAGGATTTGGCTCTCAGCTCCCAGCCTATCACAAAGGAATTAAAATGTCAGCAGACTTTCTGACATTTCTGGTGGAAAAAAAAATAGAGGAGAAGAAAAATACTTTACATCTGGAGAACTGCTATCTACTTTGATTTACCTCTCCTCCCTTTCCCCTGTCACATTCCAGGCTCCTTCAGATGAGTGAAATGTCAGCCTCTTTGAAAGCAACAGTCAGTCTCTCAGGTTCATAAAGGCAAAGTAAATTAATTGAAATAAAGAAGGACTCACACGGCTGTGATTAAACAGGGTACAGGTCTCTGAGTATCCCCTGCTCCTTCTTGCTTTTCTCTCTGGATGTTAGTTAGAAAAGGAGCGTGGTGAGGGGAGAAGGGAAGATCAGGGGAGCACATTTTGTCACAGCAACAGCAAAACTACCAGTACTCATAAAAACACACTCTCAGAAATTCCCAGCTTGCCTCTGCTCCTACTCATGAGGCTAAACTTGAAAACAAAAATAGGAGATGGGTCTGTTCTGTAATCTTTCAGTGGAACAATTAGACTTAAATTTGAAACCATTAGGATCAGTTGGAAATGGGTCTTTTACAGTAAATTCTTAGAAAAACTGTTGAAAGAGATATACATATGCTTGAATTTGTGGTTTCCTGATTCTACTCTTCTTCTGAAAATGAACTTCAACTTTGGCCTGAGTAACTGTGAAAGAGTATTCTGGCTAGAACTTATCATTTCCTTTTTTTATGGTCTGCTTAGACAGAAGTAAAATGATCCTTATGATTTAAATAAAAAAAGAATTTGTTAGTACAGGTAAAGATACTAGTTTTATATAGACCCTTGTGCCAGATACACAAGTAGTGGAAATGTAAGTTTTTCTTTCTTTTTTTCTTCTTCAGTTTCCACATAATCCTTTTTTAAGGTGCAGTATATAGAACATGTCAAACTGATTTTCAGATAATCTTTACTAGGTTATGATTACTGGACCAAGGAGCGAAAGCTGGCAAAATTAGCCATTGTTTCCCTTGTTGTCTGTCTATAGTTTATTCATTTATTTTGAAAGCAGAATTTGTAATTATTTTCTTGTAAAGTCCAGTAAGTTCATTTTTATAGGGCATTTTATGTAAAGAATAAAATTAGACAATTTCTAGGAATTTATTACAGTGACAGACTGCTTGGGGAAAATAAACATCATTTTTCAAAATATTACAGCATTTTTAGATGCTTGAAGCTTCCAAAATTAAAGGGAAAAATAAAAGGCTATGTCATCTTCCAGCTGATTTTAATTAAATGAAAGGGATACAGTTCTAATTAAATGTTCTTCCTCAGTTTTAGCATTGGAAATTATTTGTTACATGTTGCTAGCATAACTTTACGCATTCGGCAAACAGGTATTAAACCCTTCATTAAACCTGAGGTGTGATGAGTTGCAGACCTGCATTAAGCTTGTCATGCTCTTGAATCAGCCTTGTCTCAAAGAATGAATGATAGTCTGTTGGCTGCAGCATTTCATTTAGCTAATGAAAAAGTATCTTCATGTTAGATGTCAAGTACTACAACAGGGTCACATTCTGCCACTTTTATTTAGTATTGGTTTACTCCATGTGTAGATGCATTGATGTGAGTGAGACTACTCACATAGACCAAATTGTGAATCACTTGTAAAAGTTTATTCACAATGGCCCTATTCATGCAAAGAGTTGCTCACCACAACATGAGTAATCGGTTCATAATCAGGCCCAGCTTAAGGTACTATTCAACTCTGGTAAGGATGGCAGAATCTGGCCCACACTGGCTTAAGGCCAGACTCAGACTTTTTAACCAAGATGAGTAGCTCCTTATTCCATAAGCAGTGCAAATAAAGCCAAAGGATCTATTTGTAGGGTTCTCTTTTTATTAAAAAGTCTTGAGAAGAGGCATTTCTGTGTATGCAAATAATTAGAATAAATTTATATTCAGTGTAAATGATTTCATTTTTCACTGGACTATACTACTACATTTGTCAGGACTTGTGTTCTAGTTTTTTGATTGTATCCATTTAACGATTTCTCAGCACGAACAACTAATCTTTTCACTGCTTCTTCAACATGTGGCAGATGCACTAAAAACAAAAGGAGGTGATTTACATAGCCTTCCTGCCAAGTTCTTTAACTAATGTTTGAGATATGTGATCATCATGCAATGCTGGGCAGTAAATTTCTAGGACTTCTTTGCAAAGAGTCCCTGTTTTGTTAAAAGAGAAAGTGAAATATTGTTGTAATTATTACTGTGAACAATTTGTGATGACATAGTGCAGAGCTGTGTTTTTTTTTCTCCTATGATTGATTCATTAACAATTTGAAAACGTTAAGCCTGTGTTTGAAGTCAAATTTTCAAACAGATGTAAATTCATCCATGAAAATTAAAAGTGCTTTCTAAGATTTATACAGACTCATGTGAATGATGGTCAACACTGCATTTAGCAGCTAAGGACCATCCGCTTACCATAAAGGTGGTCAGAAGAGTTTGACACAACTGATGGTTTCTACCTACGGTTTAATTGGCAGCGTTACACATCACAGAAATGTATCAATGAAGGCAACTTTTGTTGCTGAGAAACAGCTGAAATGAACTGTATTTCTTACTTCACTTCTTTAATGTCATAATATTTTACGCTGTCAAGTGTTGAAAAATTCCAGTTCAATATGTTAAAAGCATTTGTTTTGACTACAAACTTTATAGTAAGGCCGTGAAGTATACCATTTAACAAATACCAACAAAATATATTGTATTTTGTACATTTAATACTGAGATATTTTAAAATGATAGAAGTAAATACTTATGGTTGCAAAATATAAAATATTTCATCTTTTTCAAAATAACACAGATGAACTAATATTTTCTCAACAAATTTCCAGATATTTGCCAGTCTGATCAGAGATAAAACTGATCTTAGAACACATAAACTGCTAAAATTCAGAATGTTTCCAGTGGAAAACTGTTGTCTTTGGCAAAAGACTGTCTTGCTTTTTTTTTTTTTTTTTTTCCTCCAGCACTTTCTTAA
>JAOWBP010000001.1:35994951-36014012 GCA_028571105.1 Tragopan temminckii
TTAAAATTTTTTTTTTTTGAAAAATTTTTTTTTTTTTTTTTTTTTTTTTTTTTTTTTTTCCTCCAGCACTTTCTTAACTAAGTAACAAGTAGTCCACGCATCTAGTCTTCAGAATACACTCTTCTTATCCCTCTACAACGATCATTTAGGTTTGTCTGGCATTTGAAGGATAGTGAGGAGTTACCCAAAGCTTATGATAATGGCTACTTCTTTATCCTACTTATTTAATATCACTTCTGAGCAGCCTGAAGAAGCTGAAGTACTTATCTGGTTAAACTTGGTTTACAGCTGCTTTGTATTGCCAGTGCAACACAACGCGGCTGTGGTACACTGGTGAATTATCACTTGAAATATTGGCTACATAAGCATACTTACTAAGTAAATATCCAGAATGTAAAGCTGCAGTAGTTTGAAAGAACATATTTTAGATTTAAATTGCGTAAAATAAGCAGTAGACTGGGCAAGTACTGAATGTGAGACGTGTATGAGAGAAGCACTGTACAGTGAGCATGGAGGTATGATGACTGGGAATGGCAGAATAATCTTCTGGGAAGAGGGAGACTCAGGGCGTTCAAATGCAGTCCTCTATAGGTGTCACTGATTTTTCAAAATAGGAAAAAAACCCACAGTGGAGCTTTCAAAATCCATTATCTTCTATAGGAATGGGGTCATTGTGAGTCCTCACATGAAACAGATCAAAGCTTCCACTTAGCTCATGTTGCTCATCTTCATAATTCCCATTGTAATAAGCAGTAGAATAGACTAAGAAATGCATAAACACATAGGCAATTATATTGATCAAAGACAAGGATAGCAAATAAATACCATTAGCTAGACTTCATTTATAGGGCAGTATTTATACTTTCTGAATGGCTAACAGTAGTGCTTTTACATGAGTGCTTTTCCTTGCTCATTTTCTAGCTACAGTAACACTCTGTATTCCAACAGCTGTCAACTGCTTTATCTCTCAGAAGCTGGGGAGAATAGTGATGATCTCTGCATACTTTTATGTAATAAAAATAATAGAAGTAGTCTTAATCCTGCCTGCCTTGTACTCCTGTGAGAATACCCACATGTGAACAAAATGCATGTTTGTCCCACAGTCATTACAGCAGTGCAAAGTCTTCTGCTATAATCCAGCAGTTTCAAAGGATTTGACTCTTGTCCCTTGAATTGCTCTGTGAATGAGAAATTTATTGATATGGAGAGGGATTACAAAGAGGTCTAAATCCCTTCCTTGTTAAAAACACAGGAATATCCAGTCTGATAATGACTAATAAACTACTTGTAGGTAAAGTAAGGTCCTAGTTAACACTTCCATGTTTTTGTCCTTTTGAGAAAGAATTCAGCTAAAATGAAGGCTTTGTTAAGCAGTGTCCTAAAAAAAAAAAATTAAAAAGAGACACAAGTATCTGGATCAGTATGACCATAGTTTACTCAGATGTATTTAGTCAAATGAATTTGTTTTAATCATTAAAAATGGAAAACAGACAAGATCTTGAGTTATGAAAAGGCAATATAAAGCATGTTCATTGCATATTTCTTTCAAAGTGATATTAAAGGAACAACTCAGCTTCTAGAGTACTAAAAATATTTTTTTCATTAATCTTTATAAACATTAACATATAATGGAATATGGAAAAATTTCAGCTGTCACTTGAACACATAAGATAAATAAAAAACTGAATCATTTTGGGAGCCTTTTAGAAAAAAAGTGGTTTGGAGTAGAGATGTGAATTAGTGAGCACTATTTAACAAATGTAATATATACAGTGAGAAAGGAGGAAAATTCACTCGTTGTTGGGAGTTTATTGAATATTTGGAGCCGGAAAATCCAGTGTTGGCAGAGAGGGCTGAAATTTCCTTTACTCAAAAATCTCCCTACAACCAAATCCTAATCAAAGTTAGTGGGAGGGACTTGACTTGGGATCACAATATGATTCCTAATAAATACTTAATAGATTTGCAGTGCTAAATCAAATTGTTCTGGAACAACATCACTTGGTTTATATGAATTTTTTTTCGTGAGGTAGTCCGTTCTGCTATTTTTAAAACACTGAACTTTAATAAATCATTGTTTTATATCTAATTGATTACAGTAATAAACATGCAGGTTTTTTTTTTGTAAGAATCAGAGAGACGAGGATGGACTGGATAGTTTTTGTTTCTCCCTCTTTAGGGAAGCCTGTTCTAAAGGGAATTGTTAGTTTTAATTTGAAAACAATTCCACAAATACACTAAACTGATAGTCCGGAGGCAGAGTATTAACTCTTATATAAACTAATTCATCTAATTCTCAGAAATTTAAGCAAATAATGTAACTGAGATAAACAGAGAATCACTTAAACATGCACATTTATCTACACTTCCTACTTATGCTGCTAAATGCTTAAAACAACACTAGGTCATAAATTTGCCTTTTCGTTCTCATTCTTTTGGCAGCGTTTCCTACATGCTGCACTTTTAAGAGTGCAGTTTGGTCTCCTCTCAAATAAATAAGAGCCATGGAAAGAAAAAACTGCAGCTACAAAGTAGTTCTAACCCATTAAATGCAGATGGCCCACAGGGGGTTTAATCATAAGAGAGAGAACACACATCATGCTGAAATATAGAGCTGTTTTCTATCACTTGTTACCATTTGAATGTCTATCCCAGGAAAGTGAATTCAATATATCTTCCTGGCCATCAGTTGCCCTCTGAATACTCCTTCTCTCTCTGATGTAGTTGGATTTCCCTTTAGAATGTATAGAGATGAATGAGCTTTTACCACACGTAGAAGTGAAAGAAAACATTTCTTTCTGCACCAGAACAGATGAGATTCATCATTAAGAGAATGGATTTGACCTTGTCAAGTGGACCAAAGCAATTTATAAACAAACTCCTACAGGGGAGGCTACTTTTGGCCAAGTACTATATTAGCAGTGTTTTACTTATGCCCGCTGCTACCTTACAATAACTTCACAAACATGCTGACTTCCTGAAATATAGGGTGCTGAGAGATATCACAGATGTACCTAGAAACATTGGGATAGCACAGGTTACTTCCCTCCCTAGAGGCTGTATAGAAATATATCCATCCACCTTGTTATCTTATTCTAGCTTAAAGTTGCTGATCAGTTGTTCACTACTCAACTGAGTAATTTAAAAGAGTTTATTTATCAGAATATTATTGGGATAACAAATACAAGCTCAGTATGTTTGTTTGGTTCCAGGTTTAGAAAAGAAGAGTCAATGGCTTTCTACATAATTCAGATGATGATGATTCATACTCTCATTTGTTCTGCTTTTTCTTTTTCTTTTTTTTTCTTTTTCTTTTTTTCCCCTTCAATAGGATTCTTAAATTTCAGATGGAAATTTTAACTCTCCTTCTTCCAAACCTGAGTCACATATTGTTTTTAAGTGGGAACAACATTTCAATGGGTACTGTCCAACAGTGATAAGCAAGGCAGAAAAGAAAGGACATGAAGTGGCTCAAAGACAGTCCTCTTGTGTAGGAAGAGAAGACTGCCAATCCAAGGGGGTGGCTGCATGGTAAAGTGGAAGAAAGTCTCGCTCAATTTATAAGCTACATATAAGAAAGATACAGATAAGAAAGATTTAGCTATGACTTCTTAGACATACTTACAATAACCTTAGTAAAGTCAGCAGAGCCAGGTAATGTAATAATCTCCCCTAGCGTCCAAAAAGGGAATCATGGAAAATTTATAGAAAGTAATTAACTAACATACTAACTGTCTTAGACCCACTCTTCCTATGGGATTTATCTTCTGCATTAAAAAAAAAGGTGAAGTTACTACTTACATTATAGTTTACAGTAATATATACCCAAGTACAATAATAATGCATAATTGTAATTTTTATTGAAACTGTGTTAAAAGTTATAATTAAGGTTGATGACTGAGAGAAATAGCGTTTTGTTCAGATAATTAGAAGCCCTTGTAGACTATATGAAAAGTGCTTCAGGCCATTAAATTTCTCAGATCTTTCAGAATGTATGGAGACTCTATCATTTATGGGTATCATTCGAAGCCAAGATTTTGATGCATATTTTTGTGAGAGAGAAATCTGTTCTGTCCAAGGCTGAACTACTTCATCTTAGATGTTCTTTAATGTTCAAAAAGCACAAGACAACGGTCTCAACCATGTTTCATTGCCAGGAGATAAAAATACCGACCCTCTTGAGGTCAGAACAATGAAAAGAATGTCCCAAGTCCTTAGGAGACACTACACTGCATATATTCATAATTGCATAGCAGATTTATGCCTTACTCATAAATGGGTCAAGTTCTCAAGGTCTTCTGATATTAGGCTGAGAAAAAATCCCCCATGTCTACTGCTTGCAGTTATTATTCTCAGTTATTATTCTTTATTAATGCACTCAACATGTGCTACACGTTTCTGAATCATAGCAGAGATGGGACTTGGTTACAATATTAATTTCTTTAGAATTATAATCACACTTCAACTCTGATTTCCAAAAGTTTAAGGAATAATCAAGACCTTGGGCCTTGGATCCACTATACTTACAATGAAAATATGTGAGATACAAAAATAGGAAAAGAACACAGTAAAGAAGTGATTATAACTGTGTAACATGATTATCTTGAAAAATATTTTTTATAAGTACGCGTCTGTTTACTCTCTTTAAGATGAGTATCAGGGTTCACTGGGAAGTTTATTACCCTGGGTAGAAATCTATTTTTGTAAAGAAGAAAGTATGCCTTATTATTTGCCTTCAATGAAGCAAAACCAAATCTGTCTGTCTCTCTCTACTTTCACACCATGCAGCAAACATTAAAGATGGGTGATATTTAATGAAAGTTATTCTCTTCCTCAAAATTTCTCTTAAAGCACTAATTCACCTGAAATCAACCCTCATGTTTTTAATCTGCCTGAAAATTCACTAAGGCATTTGTAGAGAAGATATTTTCCTGTATTCAATTTGGTCCTTTCAATATATGGCACGACCACATTTCTTCAGTTTTACTAATTCTGTTCTAACCTGTAATCTAAGATGAAAAGTGCTATTTTCTATTTATTCTGTGTTTCTGTATTTATCTGGAGACCTTCAAAAGTGTTTCAGAGGCAAGAATTCTAAAAACTGCAATAACTTGCTACATGAGACATTTTATTTATATTAACTTCACCACCTCCATTCCTCTTTGGCATCCAAAATGCATATATAAAGTGTTGCTGCTACTTTCCAGTTTGAGCTTAAAGTCCTTTATTTTTATATAAAATAGCTCAGTTAAACGTCCAGTTTGTCAAAGAAAAATCAAATTTTGTGTAAGTTTTCAAGATTTTACATGTTTCTGTCTTCCTTTTGTTAATTTGCAGGATGGCTGTAACCCATTTTATTTGCTTCAAGACTTCTTGTAAAGCTGTGTGGCAATTTATATGCTTTCTTTTATGGAATTCTGATAGACTGTTAGAGTCCTTCCCTGAAATTATTTGATTAACCCAAAATTAGTTCTTTTGAATAGTCTTATCTGTTTTGTAGGATGTTATGAATTTCTACAAAAATGATCTAGTATAGTTCATTTTCCCAAATGTTCAGGCTGGGACACCTAAAAGCAAGAACTGTCCATAATTATGTATGCAACGCCTGGCACAAATAACTTCATAAAATAATTCTTGTATGTCACCAAACTTAGATTTCTCAGTTTCTTAATTTTTACTTTTCATTCCCAACAAATCTTTATTTGCTTCTGCATGGTTATCTTCCATTTATTCAGCCAGGAAGACTCATAAGTTAATCTAGTCATTACACAGGCTCTTTTATTTCTTAACTGTATCTTTCTCTTCAGTGGTCCAGCATCTTCTTTTGCTTGGAGTCTTAATAAAGGTTTTTATGTATGAGCCAACATATTTTGCTGCACAAGTGTGTGCAATCTTTGTTTCTGCTGATGCTGTCTCATATGTGTTTCAAACTCAAAGACTTTGTCCATTCAGTGTTTACTACATAGGTGTAGTTTGTTTTTATCAGTATCATCCACTGACTGTAAATATACCAGTGGTGGGAAAATCATGATATTGAATAAATAATTCAATAAAATTAAATTAACCAGAAGTTAAGTGTTTTTCCATGTGAATTCTGGGGGACAGAGAAGCAATGAACATCTCCTTGGACCAGACTACTCCTTCATCTGCTGCCCTTCTGCAAATTTCAAGATCAGTGAAGGAACGGAATTTGATTCTTTCTCACTACAGTAGTATTTTGTGAGGAGATACTTTAAATGTAGCTTTGTTTTTCTCTTACTGACCAACACATGAAAAAATTTCTTATATTGAATGTGGGGAGGCAATTAGTGGAAACAGAATGGGAACTTGTACTGATGATAATCTACTTATTTATTAACAGAAGCCACAGTCACTCGTGCCTTTTCTCTTTTATTTTCCTGGCATAATGATTTCTAAAATTCTGGCTTCAACAGATGGAATCAGAAGGATTTTTCTCCTCAAAATACCTAATGTCTTGTTGCAAGGATAGCACTGAGATTAAAAATGATGTCTGGAATTTTTTGGGAAGATGAAGGCGCTGAGCCTGGTTTCATAAAATGTAGATCCCAGTAATAATCCCACTTGAGTGATGTTCTGGTATAGCAAGAAAATTAAAATCCATGTTCTGCAAATTTGCAAATCCTGAAATGTTTAGATGTGAGCTTAGTTTTGTGTTGCTGTAATATAGGAAGAAAAGTTGTAAGGACAAAGTCAGAACAGAATTCTCCTGATACTGTGTTCTTTAAAACTGAAGGCACATGTACCTGTCGCATTAGGCTTTATCTTAACTGATTTGTTGAAGTTGTAGCCTTTATATTTAGGCAAATACAATGAGAGGTAAATGCCTAATTCTTCCACAGTTCCTACATGGATCTATCTATCTTGTTTCTTCTGTCTCTCTTAAGTGATGTCTCTCTTCATGTTCATGACTTGCAAAGCAGAAATGACCCTGAGTCTCAAAAAGTCTGTTTTCCAATTGTACATTATGTAGGTTTTAATATTTATGACCATATTTATAAAACATTTTTACTATGACGAAGGATATCCAGGATATATTTTTACATTTTAATATTAATTTTATTATTAAAGACAACATTCTCTGCAGAAAGTTTTGTGCAAAATATTAAACTGTAGAAATTGAAATTACATGCTTTTTTTTTTTTTTTTTTTTTTTAAGATAGGAAAAAAGTGTTCAGTAAAAAAAAAAAAAGTTAAAAGGCACAGAGTGTGCAATTCCTACAAAGTGGGATTTGTATGCATTTTCTGAGTTTGATAAAAAAAATCTTTCTTTTTTTTTTCAAATTTAGAAAAGGTTACAGATAAGTTGTATAGGCAATTACATGTGCTAGGTGGAAATAATGACTGGTAGGTATTTGTACTTGCTGAGATAAAAATACTGTATCTTTTATGCATTTTATAAACAGAAACAAATATTAACAATCAATATTAACAATTTAATGTCCTTGCATCAGTTTTGAAACTCTGTAGTAACAGCCACTGGGTTTTATCCCCTTTCATTGTGACAACTGTCCATGTACCCTGGGGCTTTTAGGGGGCTGCAGATTCCCCCTTTGAGACCAGGCCACAGTTGCCCCATTCCAGACACAGTTGGTTCCAGCTGGCTACAGGGCAGGCTAAGTCTAGCATCTTGGTTGTGAAACACTTTTACATTGTTTCTTAATGCAATTCTCCGTCCTAGTCTGAGAAAGCGCTCACTGATTCCATGAAGGGTTTACTCTGTTGCAGTGTTGGCTCTTTCATTTGATGGAGCCATATGTGAAGACTGAGATGGAAAGTAAGGAAGGACATGAGGTAACATATTTTAAAAAATGGTATGCACAGGTCTGCGCAGATATAATATATCTCTCAAAAATTTGGGGGGATAGGTACTTACTGTGTCAACAAGTCTTTATATTCGGTGATGAGAAAGTTCTCTATCCCCTATCCTTTAAGGAGAGGGGAAACCCCTCTGAGAAGGTCATCTGTGATGTTCATTATCTCTGAAATGTGACTATTTTATAAATCAGGTTCAAACAACAATGTGGAGTACACAAATGTATGCAAACCTCTGAGGGCAAGTATGTGGAAAGGTTCCTCCCTCTTCCTATTTCCTTCTCCCTCCTCACAAGCAAGGCTTGCAGATGTTTTCTTATGCTCTTTATTCTTTTGTTCCTGTTTGGCTATGACCCTTACTCCCAACTGATTTTTTTTTTTTTTTTTTGTCAAACTTTGTTTTTTCCTGAGCCTTTGATCCTGTGCTTTGACTCCTGCAGTAATGAACACGACACTGTTAATCTGCTAGATTCATTTTACAATTGCTTACCTCTCAGTTCCCATGAACAATCATATACACATATTTTGCCAATGTCTTTCAGAAACTGAGGGGCTTTGACAAGAACTGTCACCCAGGCCTAAGGACAGGTGACAATATAAGCTTGTATACGTAGATTAAGTATGTAGCATTATTATATTTGAATATTCGTCCAATCTTTGTTTGTTTTTATTTTGTTTTGATTTGTTTTCAGTTTTCCAGCTGTCAAAGGTTAAAAAAGATGCTAAGTTATAGAACCAAGTTTAGAAGACACTGAACAAACTAGAGGCTAGGGATCCAGTATTAAGTCAGGACTAAACAGTACATTATTTTCAGAAAGTAGTATTGTCTTGGAAAAAAAAAAAAAAAAAAAAAAAAGTGAATTTTTTGAAAAATTATAAGTCTGAAGCTTTTCTTTCCCTTAGTTTCTATGCTCAGACATCGATACTTTTCTTTCCCCCAGTTTCTGTGCCCAGACATTTTATTTCATTTCATTTCATTTTTCATTGAGAGAATTTGGAAAAAGGAACTCCACCTCAAGGAAAATACATGTGCCTACACAGAAAACGTTGTAGTTGTTGTAAATGAGTACCAGGCACAGTATATTGTGAAGATATCACAGATATTCAACTTAGATTAACAGCTACAGGACTAGAAATGTTTTATTCCATGGAAGTCTTATCCTGATACACATACAGAGTGGCATACATGCATAACAATAAAAAAACAGCTTGAGAGAAACAAGCATGACTTTTCATATACCTCCTTTCAACTGCTCCACTGATTTACTAGAAGCTTAAAGCTGGTGTCTCTCCTTTGAAGTAAGGTGACTTTCTAGTCAACACAAAGCTGATCAAGGAGGCTGTTTCTCCTTTGCAACAACAGTGGAGGAAGTTATTTAAGGTTACTATTGTCAGCTGCACACAGGCCTTCAGAGTACTTTAATTTATGCCATAGGCAGGCAGGCTTCAAGCTGTGCTCAGATGATCAGAAGCAGCAGTAATAACTTGGAAACAATATTTTTTTCTTAAGTCTATTTGCTAACTACTACTCAGGTAGAACAGAGGGAATCAAATGAAACTGTCATAAACTTATTGGGTGAAATGAGCAATCTATGAGAAGAGGGAGAAGTGAGATTATGGCTTGGACCATAAATCATTGATCATAGATCTACTTTCCTACTTTTTGCTTCTTAAATTAGATTTTTTTAAAACAAAAACGTAATTACAAACTATTACACACAGTCAGAACAAGTAAGTCTGGATAGGAGATAAATGTTAAGGAAAAAAAAGGAGGTAGAAAAGACAGAATAATTGAGTTCATGATTTTTTCCATTTTTAAAAATTAACTTCACTTAAGAAAAAATCCAAACATACAAAACCTGGAAGCAATACCAAAATGAAAACTAAAATGCTCCATTGGATCAAGTTTGCATGAAGAAAAATTGCTTTGGCAGTCAGTAACCAAAATTACTTAAGCTGATTCTGCCTGAGACTTGTGGCTGACTAAGTTGCCTGGAATCAATGGAAATGCTGGTGAGATCTCTTCTTTCCAGAGTTCACACTGTTTGCACCTCAGTACTTGTTTCTGACCATTATGATGACAAGTGACATCTCCAGCTAGCAGTGCTAGGAGAGGCACTTCATATTCTAACGCTTCATATTCTAATGATTATCTTGTAATTTTTTATTTGTGTCAACTAGAAGTATGCAACAGAAAGTAAAGTCTTGGCTTTTGCAGATCTGCTGGCAGAAAACATTAAATTATTAACAATATAAATATAAATTCCAGGCTGCTGGTAGATTGGCTGAAATGTGGTAATCCTAGGTAGGTTTTATGGAAAGTTTTTGTTAGGTAATCAATTCAAGAGACATATATACTTAATTCATGAAGTTGAACAATCTCCATTTTATAGGACAAAAATACATGTTTCTGTTACATCTTAAGACCTAGAGCAGCCAAAATCGGGATCAAGTTCTGAACATCCCCATGTTCAGAAATATTCTGAGACTTTGTAGAGAAACTGACATGAAGTAAAAAGGAATAAAAGCAATTAAAACTTCATATTCGTAAGTGAGCTTAAACAAAATGCATGCATGTTTTGGTCTAGGATTACTTTTTTTCTATAGAATTATCTTTCTTTTAAGTGGTTATATATGTATGAATGCCAGATTATAAGTAGCTCCTGGATTTATGTCCTCCATTGCACCTCTAAAAATAATAATAAAAAATCTTAAATACTAAAATTTGGAATAGAGCATCTTTGGATTTTTCAGTAGTTGGTGGGCATATTATCACAAGATGTATACAAAAACAGTGAAAGTTAAATCCTAATACAAAAGAAATCATAGGGGCAGCTCCTCCAAATCCTAATTATTTTTTATTATTTTTTTTTTCTGTCTTGCCTACACTGTCCTAAAGTGTTTTCACTGTTTCCCATTGGCCAAATGCAAAAGGCTTTGTGTTTCTCCTTTACTAAGGATGCTTTGCTTTGCAGGCCAGAAACTCCTTTTAGTATTATTGGTTGCAGACTTATAACTCAAATAGCTTTATAGTAGACTTGTCTTTTATGGGAGGTCTTTCCCTGGACACTATGAAATATATACTCTCTCTTTTCTTTTTGAATGGAACTTTTTTTTCAAATCCAAATAATTTTGACTGAAGATCTCCAAAATATGGATTGTACATCAATGCTGAACTTTGATTATGTGCAAACCACTTGCCATGCCCCAGTGAGACTCTTTGAAAAGTTTTTCAGAATATGGACATGAATTTATTGCTCAGCGGTTAAAAAGCTAATGAACAGCATCAGAACTCCTAGCGTCTTGAGGTGGCTGTGAGGAACCACGTAGTCCAAATTTCACACATTTCTCTTTTCATAGGTAGCTCTGCACTCACTATGATTCTTAGTTTCTTTCTGCACAGTTAATTTTTTTCAAACTTTTCCACACTGCTGAGTGCCTCTCGGACATCTTAAAAGAACTGAGAATACTGGTCTAGGACTTAAGTTTTTACCTCAGTGCTAGACAGGTTGGGTCAGAGTTGTAAATTTGTTGTTCAGAATATATTCTATATGGGTACCTGTTAATGTTACATTGTGATGTGTTATTCACACTAGCAGTGTGAAGAAGCTCCTCCTGCATGCAGGCTCTTCCTCTCATAACACTCCCTAACTTAGTCTGAACTAAAATCTAAACGGAGTAAATGGTACAACATAATTACCACTAGTTTAGATGAACATGGTATAAATATTAATTTTTCATTTTTTATAATTATTCTTATATAGATACAATTTTTTCTTCAGAGATGTCTTGTATATAAGCAGGCATACTTATTGGTTCCCTGCATTGAGGCTGGAGTATGTAGAAATCCAAGCTTCTTAGCTTGAGCTGTAACAGACATGGATTATTCGGGAGAGGCAAAACAATCTTGCAATGCTTGTTCATCTCTAATTTACACTTATCTGTTCTGAATGTTGTAGAACGATTTTTGTATTCTTCTATTTTAAGTTGTGATCCAAGATTTTTCCTTTTGGAAAGAGCTTTTGAGACTCAGTAAGCAAGTTTAAAATTCAAGAATTACAGATGATCTAAATTCTAAATGGTGTGCTTATGAAATTGTCACCTTTGAGAGCAGAGGCATAACACATCCATTCCTGGTCCTAGCTGGAAATCTCATGCCTAGAAAAAGATGTTGGAACTTGCACTTCCTTAACTTGGGTCTGATACACCTATTACACTTTCCACTAGTTATTTGATAAAAGATTGTTTATGTAGTGCTACGTAATATTATATATTTTTATGTTCACCACTGTTTTTTTTTATTGAATTATTGTTAGCAAATATCTAAAATTAATGTTGAAAATTTGTATATTTTAATTATGCATTCTTAGAAAAAATCAGGCTATCTAGCTACTATTTTGTTTTCTTTTTCTCAGTACTGATGTAATTTATGTTATAAAGGGTAATATTCTGGCTTTTTTGTGGTGTGTGGCACAAAGGGTTAGACATAGAGTTCATTTTGGTCTGCTACAAGCTCATTTTTATATCCAATATCTTAAAGGTACAGAATTTTCCTCTATCTTCTCCCAGTGCTAGTTAAAATTCAGTATCTCCTGTAAACACACATTTAAAACTTCATAAAGCTGAAGGGATGTTTTTGTAAACTGCTGTTTCAGATATAAACTAAAGCTGTACCTCTTAATCAGTATAAAGCAAGATGTGCTAAAAGTAAAGCAATCATAAGCATCACTATGGGTGGACTTGGCTAGCCTAGTCAAGTAGCAGATATAAGCACCTCTAACTTGAGTTCGTCTAACTGTAAGGAAGCAGAGCAATGTCTAAACTTGATATTTATGTTGGTATTATGAAACTAGTATTTAATACTCTTACATATGAAAGAAAAACAATTTGTTGGCAGAATAAAGTGAAGCTGGAAGAGAGAGAAGCTGGAGCCAAGGAAAATTTCTTACATCAAGGAAGACACTTGAAAAAGAGTCTGAAAAAAGCTGTAGTATCAGCTGGTATTACTGCAGCATATGACTCTCTGAATCCACTACAGCATATGCAAACACGAGTGTTTCTGTTCTTTGTCATATTATGGAACATTGGAAAGACAACTAGATTCACATCAGGAATGTGCTGGTGATACACTATGATGTTCCAGGTTCATCTAAGCCACTTCATGAAAGGCAAATGGCTATGCCACTCTCAGGCTGTATTTTGAATACTCGCTGTATCTGAGCAGAGTGATGGATGAGCTGTGTGCAAGAAATGGCGTAAACACCTCTTAAAAAACCACAGCTGCACTTACATCAGTCCCAAAAGGCAAACCAAGGGGGAAAAAATCACTAAAAACTGAAGAAAGAAGAAAAATGGGGCCATTTATATTTACAAAGGAAGTACTTAATTTTGAAGTACATATAGAATGCTATGCTAAAACACAAGTTACTTGGAGTGCTCTTTCTGTTTTTGCAATATTTCTGAAGGATTTTCATGTCTCTTTCTGATTTTGACATTGCTTCTGTTGTGAACATATTTCTTAGATTTCCATGGAACTGTGAAACAAATAAGGATTCTTTTCCACTTGCCTTTCCTTGTAATGGGGTAAGGAGTAGGGAGGGAGGAAAGTTCTAAAGCTTTTGCACTTAAAGACCTTTGTCTTGCAAGTCATAATGCACAAACAAAATGATGTAACAGTCTATGATAGTATCAGTATCTCAAATATCATGCTTTGCTTATCTGATACCTATAAAATGTAATTGCTTCAAACACATTTGTAATTGCAGCCATCACTAATTCACACATTCTCTTTCACTAGATGGAAAAAAAGTATTTTTAACAGAAGACAAATAACAACTGGAACAATTTGCTTAGAGATGTGATCAATTTTGAATGTACTTCTTAAAGGCTGCTGTAACTCAGCAAGAAGTTATGGATTAAGAATAAGTTAGTAGATGAGATTTTGTTCTCAGTCTTTTTGTGATTGTCCTAATCAGTATAAGTTATACCTGAACTTAGGATAAGCACATTTGATTACCAAAATAAGAAATAAAAGGAAAAAAGGTATTTCTAAGATGTTATTCATTAATAATTTTGTATGCATAAATGTCTAGAAACACAGCTTTCTAAGCTATAAGATATTCATTGATATTTTAAATTTTTCTCAATTTATGTCTATGTTTGATTTGGTTCAATGAATGAAAACATTGAATACAACGAAAATGTATTTTTATATATTTCTAATTGCCTGAGATACCCAGCCAGTCAAAAACCCATAAATCCCCAGGTAATTTGCCTCACCGATTTCTTAATATTTTGGTTCTTTGGTGAAGATTAGAATGTAGTAAAATGCTGTAGAGCAGCTGTCCTTTTGCTTCTCAAGAACTCAGAAAACTAAAATAATCTCAGAAAAAAATAATGTCTTTTTAAAAACAAGAAGTATAGCTATTCAACTAATTCATTTTGTGGAAACTTTGTTAACTTAGTTTAGATTCACTGCCTTTTATCCACTTGTTTTTGTAAAAAGAATTTAAGCACATCCATCCACCCACCCACACATATACATATACTAAGCAAAGATAGAAACTTTCATATCATATGTGCAGAAATATCCATCCTGGTAGTAGTGAGAGGAAAATCAAAGGACAAAATGAAATCCCAGGAGCTCATTCTAAATGCAAAGCCAAGTTTACAATAAACAGTGTAATTGCATTGTTTACAGGATTTATTTTGTTACTATCCTTGTGATTATTCAAATTGTAAATAAATGTACTCCTTGCCAGAAATTTATTTTGTTTTCCAGAAAGCAGGACAGATTTCCTTCCTTTCCCTGCAATTAGAATAATGGCCAATACATGTTTGTTTTTAGGTTTCTATAGCCAATATAAGCCAGACAACCAGGCAGCTGTTGATCTTGCAGGATTATCATGAAACAAGCTCACTTAGCTTTAGGCTGTAATTTGTCATTCAAGACAAAATCCTGACTGTGTTTTTAAAACAATTGCATTTTAAAAATTGCAACTACATAGTATATACAAGATATGAAAAATTATGTACTCTTCCATGGGAAGTGGTACTAGTTCATGGTGATCACGTCTGAGTACTACCAAGATAAAACTCATGCTTGTATCAGCCATGCAGTCATTGAATACAGAAAACCAAAATGTGCTGACAAGGGAATAAATTTCCTTTTGAAACCTTGGGTTTCTTTGACACAGCCAAATTGTTCTTGTACCACTTCTTTTCTAAAAGCTGGAGGCAGGATTAAGGCCATATAATAATTGGAGGAACCTTCCAGGGCTTAAGGTAGCTTTTGAACATCAGCAACATGATTGTAATTTTTCTAAGAGTCTTATTCTAGTCTGATTTGAAACATATATATAAATGTACCATTAATGTAAATGGACATATATTTTTCATGAACTGATAATGGTTTTTTTTTGTTTTTTTTTTTTTTTTTGTTTGTTTTTGTGTCAGTTTTTCACTTGATAGTTTCTCAGGTGATATTTATCATGGCTTCATACTACAACATCTGCAGATCCTATGTAAGAACTGTAAAATCAACTCTGTTCAGAACTGTACCTTAAAATGGAATGAAACAGAGAGAGAAAAGGAAAGGAAAAAAGAAAAAAAGAAAGAAGAAAGAAAAGAAGGAAAAAAAAGGAAGGAAAGAAGGGGAAAAAAAGAAAAAAAGAGAGAAATAAGGAAGGAAGGAAAGGGAAAAAAAGGGAAAGACAGAAAAATAGCTGCATCTTACTCATCTTTTTTCTTCTGCTTTAATAGAATGATTACAAAGAAGTATTCCCATCTTTTAGCAGGCTAACTACACTTTCAAATTCCTGTTGCATTTAGTAGTTGTTGTGGTCTGAAGCAGCATAAGGTCTTTTAAAGCACAGAACTGAGACAAGAGCCTTGGCTGAGTTATATATATAGATCTTAATACTGTCTTCTCTTGCAGCCAAGATTTTACCTAAAAATTAGAAATATCTTCACATAATTAGTTTCCTATTTAAAAACTGAGGTAAATATTGGCAGAACCAGCAAACTTCATCTAATTTCAGTAATAATCAAAAATAAACCAGAGGAAAAATTGAGAAGACGCTAATTTTTTTTTTTTCTTTTATTTATTTTAAGATAAACATTTAAATATCTTGGTTAGGAAACATACTCATTCTTAGGCTGAGCCAAATATATATATATATTTTATATTTGTATTCCTTTAGTCAACAAGAACATAAATTTTTGCTCAAATGCATTCTGAAATAATTTTTATTTTTTAAAACATAGATCTCTTATCATAGAATGAAAATGGATGAACAAAAACAGAGAAATACTTCAAAAAGAATAGATGGATTTTTAAAATTGAAATTAAGTGTTCATTATATCAAACATTTTGTTTTTAATGATTGATATCTCTTCAATATAGAAAACATGAACCCTGCTTTTATTCTGCTTCTCCTATATATCCAACAATCCACGTATCTCAAGTATTTATAAGTATCTGTCAACACTTTCCTCCGAAAAACTTTTACAAAGAAACCATTTGGTATTTTGTTATTTGCTAATGGGTAAATCCTTTGGTATTATACTCATATACAACACAGGACATCATTAGCAGAGGAAAGGAGTCAGCAATAAAATCAGTTGGAGATTAAACTCATTCACAAATGTTCTGTCCCCACTGAGTATAGCGTTAAATATGTGTGACTACTTCATTTAGTAGTACAGCTATTGATGGAGTCCCAAAACCCTGGTTAAGTTTTTATAAGGCTTTTCACTAGAGAACATAATTGCAATTCCCACAAACCCACATTCAATTTTCAGGGATTACTCTAAGTGTGAATTCTCAGGTATTTCTTCCAGCTGTCTCCTGTCAACCTGTAATCCCATATGCTGAGCTCTGTCCCTGCAGGGTAGGCACTTGATCCTAGGTCAAAGGTCCTTTAACTCTTGACTAATGCACCTCATTAGAAGAGGAAAGCAGAATGTCTCCAACAATTCAAATGTCATGAGAAGTAACAGAACTATATATTTTTAATCATGTTAAACAGGTTTGTTTTGTTGTAGACACCAGAGGAAAAAAAAAAGGCTGAGGTCTTTTCATTTATAACCAGCGGAAGCAATAAGTGTGTAGTTTTATTGTGCATCCAAGAGTAAAGCAGGAACGTGGACCTACATAGAGAGGAAATAAAATACTTAATATTATAATCATATACATTATTATTATTATTGTTGTTGTTATGGTAGAAAATGGGCTATAAAATAATAGCTATCATTATGCAGTCGTTTGAACTAAAACAAAAATATAAGTTAAGTCAATGGCAGAGTTCTTTAGTACTTTGTTTTAATGTCATGTAATGGTTTTATCCTGTGCTGAAAAAGTAATCACCTTATAAAACATCAGCATTTGATTGAACCCTTACACTGGAATTTAAGGACAGCTGAATCCCTAAGCTACTGTATTTTCTAGAAAGGCATTTTATTTGTTCAATCTAAAAAAATCTCTTTGCTTCAAAAATTGAATATAGTTACATTCTGAAAATACAGTATCTTGAATGCTTTTTCTTTTCTTTAAATTGACATCAGCAAGTCTAGCTATTTGTCATCCTTTGTAAAGAAGCTTTGCAAAGTAATTACATAAGCTAACATTTGTCAAATCTGAACTTTAGTAATTCAATTTTTGAGTCTCATTTATTGCTGTTAATCAGTTTACACACTGGCATCCAACCAGCTTAAAAGAAAAGTTAGCTGAAGTTGCAGAACACTTATTTAAGCAAACAAACAGTTTATCTATTCAATGAATGGAGACAGAAAATGAAATCTTGGAGGTACTATAGTCACTTTCCCATGATCTCAAGGTGGTTTGAAGTATCCCTAAAATCTGTTCCACCAGGCTTCTGCTTGACAAGCATTCTGGGACTGTATGTCAGATTTTCTAGACATTTTCTGCAATAGAGGTAAGCTTTATCTATGTTGCACTCCCATTAGAGGGAACAAAAACACAGAAATGTGATGTCATGATCCAAGTTTTTATATCATTACCAAGAGTGTTATTATGATAATATTTAATGTCAAAAAAATTCCATCATATTTTCTATATATTGTATCTTCTAATGAAATTACAAAACATAAATATAAGGCACTTCTATTAACTGATATATTTGGGAAGTGTTGGACACTTTAGGCACACAATTCTTTTTTTTATCTTGAGACTGTGGTAGTTATAACAGTAGTACTTCTACTCTTATTTAATGTCTCTCATTCTGAATAAAATAGACTCCACACATGCAGATTTATCGGTGTTTTTAATATCAATTATTGACAATTAAATATTGAAGATGCTTGCAGCACTCTGAGTTTGCTACAATTCTGTATAATATGTATCATATTTAAATTTTGAGTTAAATTGCCACACAAATTGAGGTTTTATTCCAGTTGGAAACAGATGAATTATGCAGTGAGGTATCTCTGATTTTGTTCTGTTTATTAATGTGAAAGGTAATAATTACAGCTCTCTTTAAAAATGTGAAAGACATCCAATCAGGTGGTTTCCCTTCCCTACACATAGCAGGTATTTCAACCAGTATTCCAATCCATAAGGATGACTTTCCAAGCCAAACATCAGTTGTTTAAGGTACGCAACATTTTTCCCTCTGTCTTTATTTTAGAGCATACAGCTACGATTTTCTACCTGAGTTCACAACTCAGCGCATAAACAGTGTGTATGCTATTTTCTGCTGAATATTTGACTCAGATAATTCACTTTTCTGAGCAGCCTTCCACTTTTGTTGTCTCAGGAACTATTATAAATGAAAAATAGTGAAACTGAACAACTCAAGGAGACTCAATCATCCTGCATCAGGTTTATGGTCTGTAGAAGTGAGAACAAAGTTACTGGACAACCTCATGTTTGTCTCACCAGTACTTATTGTTTCGAAGTGTCATTTACTACAGCTGTAAACTCTAGCCTTCTGGTTTGTAAAAGTTGTATTAAACCTATCCTGCTCATTACAAAAAAATGCAGTTGCATCGGAGTTAGTTCTCACTACCAATATTCTTTTGTACACTGATTTTCCTGCTGGATGTTGCTGGCTGTTACAATCCTTTTTATAGCAGACTAAAACAGCCTTGCTGTCCCTTTACGCTTTGTTTACTCTCCTATCTATTCTAGCCTTGTCTTTGGTTTTACAAACTAGTCTACACAAAACACTCAAAGTTGCCAGAAGAGGATCTTCTTTCAGAGTGCTTTA
>JAOWBP010000001.1:36014022-36025799 GCA_028571105.1 Tragopan temminckii
TTTTACTTAAAACTAGAGGTGCAACATACTATGATAATTCAGTTATGTGTAATTAACAGGTTTATTTGCAAATAAGTTCTTGCTTCATCTGATCTTAGTCTCATCGTGTCTTCTATGGTACCTGATGACAACAGCAATTTTACTCTTCATGTCTCTAGGATTGTGAAGTGATATACCTTTTCCAAAGCAGGATTTGAGAATTTGACAGGTAACCGTATAGGAAAAAGGTAAATGGCTTCAGAACTGAGCATGTTTTCCTGTGTCTCTCATAATGCCAAGAGATTAACTGTACTTGTGATGAGAAAGTGCTTCCTTCATCTTTTCATCAAGAAACACCGGACACTGTATAGCAATGATATTCTGGTCTACTCAGATTGCTCACAAAGGAAGAAGACAGTATCTTCCTATGCAGGCTATGGATGAAAAGTAAAGATTTACTCTGGCAGAAGTAGAATTGGAAACGTATCTGGATTTATAGAATACTTCCTCTCCTTCAAAGGTGTTGAAAAGCACATATCTCTACTCCATTTCCATTGTTGTAGTAAGAAAGGGCTTCCAGAGACAGTTGTTTAGAAGCTATAATATCAATGTTAATGTGAATGCCATGTATTTCATATTGCTACTGCTCTGCATCTGCAGGCTGTTCTTTCTTACGAACAATATGCATGCTTTTGATTTAGGAACTAATAACATTTTAAGCCCTAACATTAGAAGGAAAAGAAAAAAAAAAAAAGCAAGAAGCGGGGAAATGATTGAATTACATAGAACATATTTTTCTTTTAAAATGCAGTAAAAGATTCAACAGTTCAAATTGCTCAGGGGTGATCACATTTCTTTCAAAAGGTGCTCTGTATCTTGAGGGCAGTGTACGTATCAAATCCTGCTGATAGTTCAGCAGATGCTTTTTTATTGAAAGTCACAGAAAAGAGTTGCAATAAAACCTGCATTAACAGCCAGAGCTCAAACTGAGTCTGCCTCTTGATTTATGCACTCTCCTTTGGTTTTGATCTTTTAATGAATGTGACTTGCCACATTATATATTCTCCTGAGATTTTCTCCCTTACCAATCTCATTACTATACTCTCATTTTTGGTCTGAACATGCAGTTTCTTATGACTCAGGAAAAGAAAATCAACTATCAGCAGTCGACTATGATTATTTTGTACTTTTTTTGTAGCTAAGTCTCCAATGCAAAATACAGTCAGATGAGTGAGAAGGTTTAAGCTGTTGTCAAGGGAGTAACATGATTTTTTAGGGCATATCATTTTAGGTTATTCCTTGTGCATCTAATTGTTCATGTGTTCATTCATCTCTATCTAAGCTGGTCACAGCAAAGAAAATAAATTAACCCATAGTTTCTCTGTTGTTCATAACAGTCAAACTTGATGTTTATCTAGACTTTAAGCAATAAAATTATTTAGGTCCAGAGAAGGCAACATATGGAGAGCTCTTCAAGTACCGTACACAGCTCTTGTTAAATTTGAGACAGTATAAGATTTTACCTTATACTTGACTCATGAAAATAACTTGAGAGGAAGAATCATTTTTCAAATGTTATTAATAGATAAAAAGTAATCCAGTGATAAATGCTTCCAGACTACAACTACTGTGTGTATCTAGGCTAGACATATATATCTCAGTGTTTTGTTTTTTTAAGTCTGACTAATTGTCTTTGTCTTTAATGAGTCTCTTTTAAAAGTCTGCTTTATGTTTCTCGAATACTTAATCATTGCTTTGCTTCATCTATAAATTGATAGAGTTTAAACATACACATATGTACCAAAGTGACACTACCCAAGGAAATGCTGGGCAGAAATCTAATTATTTGCCATCATTCAGATCAAGTATTTTCTCCCCATTAACAAAAACTATCGTTTCTTACTGTAAATAAGGAAGGAAAAGACTGTGGAAATGGAAATTGTTTCAGTGTAAATGAAATACACCTAAAAGAGGACCGTAGGAGAAAATATCCCTACTCAGGCTCCCATAGTGGCCTGGGTTATATCAAGAAGACTAGTAAGCTTACTCATACGCGTAAACATTACACACATGTTAAAGAGTAGGAGAATGGTGTCTCCTGGATGGAAGCTCTTACAGTGTAATGAAACACCTTCGTGTATGATGCTATATCAGTAGAACAGCATGTAGCTTCAGTACATATAAAAGCAATTATGGAAGTAATATTGGAGTCTGTCTTACCTTTTTCAGTTGGTTTCAGAATTTCAAGCTCCCTAATAACTTTAAGCTAAGTCAGAATGAACACTTTCCCTCTTCTCATCATCTCACAATAAAACTTTCCATTCCTTTAATGGACCAGGAGTCTTTCAGACATGTCATTGGTATTTATGTTAGAAACATTTCCATTAGTCAAGAATTTGAAGTTTGCCTTGGATTTAATTAATTATTTCAAATGAAACTGCAGATAGTTTAGGACATTTCAAATAATAGCGATTTGGTTTCTGGTTATTTGTTGACTTTTTGGATATGTTGTGTCTTGAAACTACAGTAAATCACATGTCCAGATTTCAGTGAAACCCAAAAAATGCAGTTTCAGATGATGTAGCTACAAAGAGTGTGTGACAGCACAAGCTTATCTGTATTGGCCACTGATAACCTGCACCATCTGTCTTGCCTCTGACATGTTAGCTGGACGAGAAGAGATGGGGCAGCCTCTAAAAACAGGAGTCATTGTGAGAAGAAACAGCAGCCTCGCAGAAATCAGGTATTTCTTGAAAAGTTCAAGAGATAGTGGTTTTTTGTTTTGTTTGTTTTTCTTCTTCTTCTTCTTTTACCTGCTTTAATGTCCAGTATCACAGCAAGCATGGTATTTTGTTAGTGATTTAGAGAATGACTCAAGTCATTCTACCCTTAATCAGTACACTATTGGTTAGGACTCTTGGAATCCATTCAGCCAGCCAAATATCTTTCTTCCCCCACTTCCGTAGCTTAAGACTTGAAACCTGGTTGGCTCTGACACAGTTGCACTGCTTCAACACTTTGTACCTATCCTCCTGCTGTGTCATCAAGATAAAACTTTTCTCTCTGTTTCCTTGTAAACAGCCTTGAAAATGTCAAATAATAGTCTGATTTTGTTCTGTATATTATTCATTGTATTATACTGCATGCATACTATACATTCATATGTATTTAGTCAGTTAAGAAAGATTAGTTTGTGTATATATGCAGAAGAGATACTCATTTTTGCATACTTTATGATCTATATTTTATACACATCTGCACATGGCAACCCTCCCTTCCTAGGGAAATGTTAGCTTTCTGATACAAAGACTTGTGAAAATGTAACCTCTAATGAAATAAGAGAGCTGGAAAATCAGTCCAAATTCATTGTTTTATTGAAAATATGAGCAGTTCATGTCATGCTTGTGAGCTATGCAGAACGTTTCTGACTACTGACTAGATGAAGTGGGAATTTGAAACAGAGAGTAACTGTCTCAGCAGTTCAGAGCTTAGTATAAAAACCCAGAAGGTGCAGGAGGTGGAAGGGAAAGCATATGAAAAAGGAGAAATGCTAATGGAAAACTGAATATGACACACATGCCCACTACTAACCACTCATTCACATCATTAGGTGTTTTTAAGGGGTTCTCCATTTCAGTTGGACAACAAAATCAATCCATGTGTAAAAGGAGTGCAGCCTTCTCTTTCATGGGCAAAACTGCTTTATGAATGTCTTTTACCTCTTTCCTTACATAATTTCAGTTTTTTCCTCTCTTCCTCAACTGATACTCATCTGAAATATCAATAGTGGGAGCCTGTGGCACTCATGCTGAATTAAATACAATTCCAACTGTGCCATTTTGACTTAGCTTCCTTAGTTCCTCCTGAGAACAGAGTTTGAAGCTTTAGAGTAATGGTTTCTGCTTCTTCAGATGCGTTTGGTTTTGTTTCTTATCCCTCTGGTTTGAAAACTAACACTAGCACGGTAGATGGAAGTGTTCTGGAAACCAACCGTAATCTTCTGAAAGCCATAATTATAGCCTTACAACATCAGTTGCTGTGGCAAATACCAGACACTGCTACTATGACATATCAATGCTGATGCCAGTTTCTTTATCAGAATCATGGGAATTTCTAAGCTACGTAGTACTGATCCCAGAAAAGGTCCCTGTTCTAGCATCGCCCAAAAGTCCGTGAATGTCCAGAGGGTCCCCAAAAGCTAAATGTAAGAGATTCAAGAAGACAAGCAATATGATCCTTCTAGTTCCAGTGTAGCAATTTTCCTGCCTTAGTCAATCATCTTTGTCAATTATGACCTCAGTAAGGTCATAATAATAGTGCAAGTATTGTGCAGCAGCTTTTACTGCCCCATTTTGTTGCATCTTTTTCTGAATATGAACTCTATTTTCTTAAGGAGTGTCTACCCGTGAACATTCACCTTTTGTGATCACACAACACCCTCCCACAAAATGCATGTCTAAAATTAAACTAGAGATGATGTTCAGAAAGGTTAGCCTTAGTCTAAGTTGCAAAATCCCCCCGGAATCCCTCCACAGTAAATGTAAAAAGGAAATGTCTCTTTTAATGCAGTATTCCTCAGTCTGTGCTCTGCAAACAAGTAGTGGTCTGGAAGACATCTGACGGTAGTTCATGAAAATGATGAAAACATTTAACCATCACATACAGAAAACACCTTCAAACTATATACAGAAATTCCTACACATGAATACAAGCAAACAGTCAATCTGAGGGTATTTAAAAGTAATAAACAAATCTTGAAAGGATATTTGGTTGTAAATGAAAATCATTATGACAACACTTCATAATGGAGTACTTAGTGCTTTTTAATTTTTTTTTTTTTTAAGATTCGGTAGACCATCAATTAGAAAAATATAAAGGAACTAAATCTTAATTTTGGGTCTTTCTCTTCCAAGTGAATTCACATAGGTATGAAGGTATGAATGAGACAAAATTATCTTACATAAAATTTAGTTGAAATAGCAAAATAGGAAAATTAATACTTATGAGATTGTACCTCCAGGACAGCAAGCTCAATGTTCATTACTTGATGGCTTCAGATGGTTATGATTATATCATATATTTCAAAAAGATGACTTGAAGAAAGTGTTTTTTTAAAAAAATGAAGAATTTCACTTCAGACTAAGTGGCTGGATCCCACTTTTTTCAATAAATCTGGTGATGTTAGTTTTCAGTGCAAAGGATTTATATTAGAAGCAGAGGTCAAAAAGACCTATGCCACATCACATAAAATATTCTGAATCACGGATCATAAAAAATCTAATCTAATAAGAGAACTTTTTCATTTGTTATTTTGTCAGAAAATTTTGCTAATTACAACAGCTATATAGTTATTTATATCAAGTGAAACTCAGTCCCATGTGGAAAGCACAATAAGGATTTCTGTTTAACACATGGGTTTCTCATGCTTTTAATTCCATTTGGAAATTTTAGCTTTGTTGTGTATGAAAGAAAGATCAAGAAAGTCTTATGAAGGTCTTTCTGTCCAATCCAGATCTATAGCGTGCTACACCAGGAAGCAAAACTGATACTGTGTGCAGTAAAGGGGTTATGTAAGAAAAAAAAAATAACAAAAAATTGTTGGTTTCAATCTGTCCCTTTGGGTATTCAGCATAATATTTTCTAATTTTAGAGTTACTTTTTTTTTTTTTTTTTTTTTCTTCTGTTATCACTCTAGATCCACTTATGATAAAATATAACAACCTATCTTGTGATCATAAATCATATCCTAGTTAAGAGTTTTGTTTCCAAACACACTGTGGCTAGCTTCTGATTCCATTCTCAAAGTTGCTCTTCAAGACATTTGTTTCTCTTAATTTAAACCATGTCATCTTATTTCATGAAGTTTCACACATAAATGAATATATTTCCCACCATAAGCACTCTGGATATTAATTGTTCCAGGAAAAAAGTAGAAGACAAAATTCTCTCTGTATGTATGAGCGAAATACTTGACGTCTTTGGCATTCTAGATTTAGTTAAAGATAGGTAAAGTGCTTAAATTATATAGTAAACATCAATTCCAAGGAAGAGAAACAGCAGCTTTTTTTTTTTTTTTTTTTTTTTTTTTTTTTTTTTTTTTTGCATGATCCTTATAAGGAACTGAATTGTCTGACCAGAACATTAAGCTGAAAATAATTATTAACAAAGTGGCACATAAATCACATGCTTAGATGCCTGATTGTCCAGATTAGTCATATTTTGGAGTGCACTGTGACTGTCTACTAAACAGCAAGTCCAGAAAAGGCATTCCAGAGGAAATAAGGAATAAGTGAGGGCAGCTGCTTCACAGCTGGCTCTTGCCCCAGTATGGAATCTGGCTATAGCTGAGGACTGCAACAGGACCAAGGAACTGTAAACGCTTTCCCACTGCATGCGTATAACTGCAGAAAAATAGATCCAAAGTGTAGATATTTGAATTCTTGTTATGTTCTTGAGGTGTTTAAATTTATTATTTGCAATGACATTTCTAATCATAAAGTTCCTTGCATTCCTCTATGTATTCAAAACTAGAAAATCTTGGAGGTGATAAAAAGGTAGATTTGTAGTGTATCCCATTCTGAAATGGGATTACAGAAAAGACCATGGAAAGCACAAAGTTGAAACCAGAGAATTGTATTTCAAAGATTTGACCTGGATTCAGTAATTTCTTAATGTGATTTCCTTATATGATTAATTATATTTACAAACTGAACAATAATTTGAATGAACTTGTGTTCAAGTTACGAATGAAAAGTCAAACATAGCTTCATATAGCATCTATGCATAATTTACAAAATTTTAAAGTTTTGAAAAAACATCAGATGCATACGAGTGGATAATTTTTAGAATATATATAATTGAAGTTCCATAGTTTTTTTGTTTATGTGAATATTTGTAAAAGAATTTGGAGGACTTGAACAAATATTTTTTGGAACCTACCAAAGCTGACAGGAGAATGAAAATGTCATCTGACAGATTGGCTTTTGAGATTGTTCTAAGAACAATTCCAGTACTTCTGTGTTCTCTGCAAACAAAATAAAGGAGGTAAGTTTTGTTTTCGTTCAGTTAAAATATTTTGTTTGAGTGTGTATTTGGTGTTTCATCACAACGTGAAGATCACTCCGAAAAAAAATAAAAATATTCACCTTTCTGAGATAATAGCATAGGAATTTTGACAAAACTTAAAAAAAATTCTTTTTTTATTTTGATCTACATTTTCTGCAGAACTAACACAATTCCATAAAAAAATTTATTTCCAAAGATGCAACTTTATGTAAGAATGCCTTGTTTTAAAAATAAACACTGAACTTACATGTTTCCAGTATGAAATAGTCTTCTTCCTCAAAGATATTGCAATTAATAGTTGCAGAACAATCTTCCTCTTGACCACAAGTTGCTACCTAACGAAGAATTTCCTTCTAAACACACTGAAGACAATTACTACAAAAGTGGACCAGTGTGGAAAAAGGGTTCATTCTCATTTAAATTAGACTAAGAGACATTACAGATGCACTGCATGATATAGTGCAATGCTGCGTAGAAATACATGAGTTAGTTCTCAATGAGAAACTAGGAGATGAATAAACAATGCTTTGAAAAATTCCTGACTGGTTCTATAACAAAGTCAAACAGTTCACTTATCATAATGCTATTTTGGTACCTCCTTTCAAATGAAGATTAATAGCAACAAGTTTCATTTTTTCCTAAATACAAAGATTTTCTCTTAATAAGCTTAACATGAGCTATACCCTCAGTGCAACAATTTTCCTATCTCTTGCAAGAAATATCTATTTTCATCAGCTTTTAGTTGTAATCCAGAGCAATAGCTCACTTGTAGACCATGTGCATTTTTCACAAATACGTCAAAAAACACTCCTTGAGGAATACATTACTTGCTTTGGATAAACGTGCCTTATGAAGGATAAGACCGTTCTTTGTGAACACTTATGAAGGACAAGAGTGGGTGTGCTACTTATGAAATATTTCATTATGCAGTCTGTGGTCCCCATTATATAAATAATTATTTCCCTCTCATCTACTTCTCTGTGGAAATATTGAACAAATAATTAAAAGGAAAAAAAAAGAGTGGGAAGAAATGAGTGTAAACAACTTGAAAGATGATTCATAAGTTGAGTTACGCTAGTTGCGTTTCCTACAGAGACATCAAAGTGCATCTGGAAATATAAAATACATGTTCCTTTCCAAGATTTTGTATTTTGGCTCTCTTTAGGATGCTGATAATTACACACTACAAATTCGTGGAAAATATCCCTAAAATATTTTTTGCCATTTATTTTCACTGAGCAAGACACCACTTATAACCATTCTCACCTTTTTTGAAGAGTTAGCTCTTTGCTCTTTCTTATGGCAGTTTATTGAGAGACATTACTGAGTTAATACTCAGAATAAAGACATGTTTATCACAGTCAAGTAGAGCTTTTCTGTTTGATGCCTTCAGCAAGCTTGCCAGACATAAGGAAAAACATAATAAGACAAAAACATGTAAACAAACAAAAAACCTCATGAGTGACAAAGCACTAATAAAAATGATGTAGTTTTGGTTATTTCTCTTTCAGAATTGTTATACGTCAATGATTTGTAATTAGATTACAGTATCTTCAGACCCTGATTCAGTGTATTGTATTTTTAAGTAAGAAACTCTTGCTATAGTATCTCTAGTAGCAGCTAGATTCATGAAAAAATGAGGGTGACAAATTCACATGTTAAGTGCCTAAGTTAAAATTTCTACTACTAAGGTAGATGTTTTGTTATCCTTCAAGAGCTCAGTTGTATGTGTATCTGTGGTTGGATGTCTGCAGAATTTCACTAGGATTTCTAAGACAGAGGCAATTACGCACACATCAGTACACCAAGAGTCATGACATGAACATTCTACCAATTTTGTGCCCAGTAAGGACTACTCTAGCAGCCTTATCAAATAAGAAAATAATTCTTATCAAATCTGGACTAACTAAAGCCAAAACTGAGAAAGTTGCGTTCTCCTCCCATCTCCTTTGTTGATGTAGTGTCTTCATCAGTCAAATGGCAATTTCATTGTGTCCCGAATGTTGAACTGGAACTAGGATTTTCTCACTTTCTAATGACAAAAAAAAAAAAAAAAAAAAAAAAAAAAAGACTCATCTCTATACTTTATTTCCTTTCCCCTAATGAATTTTTTTTTTTTTTTTTGGTGCCATTTGTAATCTATATGGAATAACTTTGATAGTACTGTAACACTTTCCATGAAAGCAGAACCTTTCTACTCTCTCAAGCTAATGCTGGAATTCAAGCCTTCTGGAGAAGGCTTTCATCACTGGGTTAAAAGAAAATAAAATTATTTTGCAGAAAAAGTAATAATAATGCTCAATATAAGCAAAATTTGGAATTTGTGAACTCGAAGGAAGTATCTGTTTGTGTTGCAAAAATAAGATTGAAAGACAAAGAAGGAGCCTGATTTGGTTACTATTCTGAGAATTTTCTGTTAAAGAACTTTAGTGAGTCTCCCTTCTGTTTGCTGGCTTGTATAGCACTGGTTCAGGACCCATTTTGTTTCCTCTGTGCTCCTAACTCTAGGCTGTCTCATGCTTCTCAGCAGCCGGTGTATAGGAACCAGGCAACACTCTTGCCTTATATGTTTAACTTTTTTTCCTTCCATAATTAAGAATTTTATAAATGTTTTCTTCAGAGCTGTATTATACTGGGAGATCTGCAGGAAGAGAGAATGAGTTCTTATTTGATCTTCACGTGGGCCCAAAGGCAGTGCAAAAGAATATATCATGCATACAAGTTCTGAGTGAATTTATGTAAAATACCCTTGCAGCTTCGTAAAAGAGTTGAAAGCTGAAAAAAAATGAAAACTGACCATTATGTATAAACCATTTATAATTTTATTATCTTTATCTGAGGAAAATTTCAATAACAGAAGCTTATGACAAATCATCAACAATAATAATCCGCTTTCTTTTTTTTTTTCAACTCCTCTCTATGCTGCTTTCACACTGATAGAATGAACATCTTCTACATTTTCTGTACTTGCCTGGAAAAATATCAACTGAAATATTCAGAGTTTTAGCCATTGCTTTTGTTCTTTACCAAGGCATCTCAAATAATTTGGGAATTTCCATGACAAGGATGGAGAAGAATGCCAGTAGTCACTCACCTGAGCTGTAGCACATCAATGGAGGTTCATGGTCTAACACTATGTAGTTCAACACAAGTTCTTAATGTGTTTACTGTGTTGTTTGGAGTTCTCCAGAATCCAAATGCTGCTGAATATGTAATGATTTCAAAATAGTTTAAAGGAGAGTACTTCAAAAGTAGAGAAACTCACTTGCTAAGTCAGGGTAAAAGAGTGTACAAGACAAGAGGGAATGACTTCACACCAAAGTGAAATCTGAAACAGTCTATGTCTTTTTCTAGAATATTAAGTATAGAAAAATGCACAATACTGGCTTTCAGAAATTCTTCTCTTATCTATAGGGCTACTGGCTATTTCGAGATTTCACCTGTGCTTACTGGCTTCCACATAAAATAACAAGTGACATTTCTGAGAAACATGTTATAAGCCATAGCTTCTCTTAAGAAAACTTAGCTGGCCAAGCTGCACAATTCTTAGTTGCTGAGAATCTCAATTGGCAACAATACTACTTTAAAGACTGAACAATTTCTTTTACCAGTAATTGGCTTGGTTAGTTATTTTCTTAATAATTAGCTTAAGACATGTAGCATCAAAACTGATTTTAAACAATCACACGCACATAATATTCTATCCTCTCATAGCTGAAAATTATGAGTTCGAAAATAATTGTGCATATCTTAACATACTTTAATTTTCACCATGTTTTGGGATATATTTGATTATTTTTGCCACTGATTATGTTTAAAAGGTGGTTTCTTAAAATGAGCAACCTGAATAAGGCAGTTTGAAATCAGACCACAATTAATAGATTGTTTTGTGCAAACTTAGTATATATTTTACTTGCTTGATCTTCTCTTGTTTTACATATCATCAGTAGGATACATTTAGAGATGCCATACACTGTACACAGCTGGATGGATTGCTGTGGAGAGAATACGAGTCCAGTTCTGGCATAAAACCCTTCTTAATATTTGCTGACTGCAGTACTACAGCCATAAAACAATGGCAGTAATAAGGAAATTAGGAGCTGATTAGCAACACAAAGTTATTAAAAGCCTGCTATGGGATCGTGATATGTTCTCTTATTGTATTTCGTAAAAGACATCAGATTTTTTTTGTCAGATTTGCTCATTTCTATTTTTTAGATTTTCCACTAATTATGGTTTATTTTGTTTATACTGCATTCTATTATTAATACAAGATATATTATAAAAACATTGTGGTTTTCTAAAACTGTTTTATTAACTTGGAATTGCTTTTGTTACTTAGCTCATGTAAAATCTTTACTGTAACACTGTATACACAGTATATATATATATACTGTAACAATGTATAGTAATTCATGTGTTTGCCCAGAGAGGTCACTTTTCGTTTGACAGACCTGAACGTCAGAAGCCAAACACTCTCACTTTTCCCGAGTGCTCTGTATCAGTCTCATATTCACATTCAAAAGCCAGTGAGACATCAGAAATACTTGATAATAAATACAGTGCTAATTTCCAGATATATTCCGATGGCCACTCCAATTTCTCCTTCTCCTCTTTCTGTGTGTTGCACAATTTCCTTGTTTCTTCACAAACTGATGAATGTGATGAACATGTGTTTCTCTCCTATCCTGTCCCTTGCTATTAATAATAGAACAGAAAAATTACACTGTGTC
>JAOWBP010000001.1:36026241-36041315 GCA_028571105.1 Tragopan temminckii
TCTCCTTTTCCTTCCCCCTCCCTCTCCCTTTCCTTTTTTCTTTTTTTTTCTTTTTCACAATGTCTAATGACTGCCAAAATCATCAAAGAAAATGAATGTGCCAAATACAGTGGATCAGCAAAAGTTTTAGATGAAAAGAAGCCAAAATGTATGCTCAGGAAAAACAGTCGAGCTGCAGGTTTGGGATGAAATCATAAAGATCAGTCCTTCTGGCAGGCTAGTAGTCAATCTTATTTAAATTCCTCCTGCTCTTAATGTCGATTCTTGGCAAAATTCCCCGTCAGATAAAGGGACCATGATTTCAAAACACAGTAAACTATTTATTTTACTTGATAACATGCCTCATTTGACTCCCCTTTCCCCACCCACTCCAGAAGGAACAGCACATAACTTTATGGAGAGACAAGTTGGACTATTTTGGCAGTCCTTCAAAAGAGATATCAAGTTTGAACAGAAAATGCATGTAGGGAAAATATTTGGTTATGGCCTATGATTACAGAATTACTGTATTTCGTTTTATTTGGTTTCTATTGCCTCTGGGAAAGTATTTTCCATCCATGAAAAACTAATTTCTGGTGTTCTTCATGCACATAATTGTGTTGTTTTCCCACATCATTTAAAGAATGACAGTTCTGTTGCAGCTTACTGTCCATTTTACCTTACATTCTTCCGCTCCTCAAAGAATCAACATGGGACATTTATGGCTTGTCATATTCCTGACAGTAAGTATATCGTGCACGAAGGGCAGAACATGCAGACTGAGCATCTCAAATAAGAAATTTAAATGAACTGGAGCAGAAGGGATCAGATCCAGAGTTAGATGACACACCTGGAGTGTGGTTACCAATGGCTCCAAGAAGGAGACATGGAAGGAGAAGAGGAAGTGTTACCCTCCACATCAAGAAGAGAATAGAGTGTGAAAAATCATCCCTGAAGAGTGGCCTTAAGCAAGTCAGCTCTTAGTTCCTCCGTGTTATACACTCTTTTATTTGACTTCTATTGCTTTGCTGACACTGTAGTCTCTTTGGCATGCTTCCTATTTGTCCACTCAGGGCAGGAGCAATCCAGGATAGGGAAGGCAAATGCCTTGTATCATCTTAGTTTTTCAAAGCAATCAATCGGGTACACACATGGAGTCCACTGTGGATCCACCAGTGCTGAGGCCAACAGTCTGATAGCCAGTGCTTTTTACTAAAAAGCTAGAACAAGGATTTTGGATCTTGCTGAGAAAAGATTAGTACCAAAATTAGGATTAAATACCACACTAGTTGAATCATTAAATCTAAAGAAATAATTAATTACTAAAGTTAAAGTCCTCGGCAATAGCTGATCTCAGCATTTTTGATAAAGATATGTCTGTACTCACTCTTAAAGACAGAACTCAGAAAAGACTTCACAGAATGTTTGAGTTTGTAGAAATAAAATATGTAAATACCTTTGGAAATTTAGAGAAATTCTGGTTTCTGGAAAGATACATTGGAATAATCTTATGTGTTAAAGGACTGTAAGTTACTAAAAGCATCTGCTAATGAGTAGATATGCCATTCCTTGAGTGCTAGATGCATATTTTTTTTAAGGCATTTTCACAAGAATGTGGGGTAGCGATTCAGTCAACAACAACAGGATTAACACTGGATTTCCAATCACACAACTTCAAATACCACTTAAGTATAATTTAAACCAAGAAATAAAGGATGAACAGATTTAAAAGCATAATTAGCTCATAACTGGCCCTTAAAGTAGTTTAGAATAACGCAGTGAGATTGTATTTATAGATAATCTGAAAATTATATTTATCATTTGACTAATTACTTTTCTCAGTTTTCAAAGGCAAATCACCTACGTAAGTGTATGGGAAAATTTCAAGACTACAGAGCCCATGATGTTGCTATTATCATAAAATATCCTCTGAATTTTTTACAAGCAGAAACCAGGATTTATTAAAACAAAGTATTCCATGTGCTGTTATTTGTGGTATCGAAGGCACAGCAGTTGGGTTAAAGATGTTTCTAATAAAGACCTATCTCCAGCCTGCTGGAGGATGGTCAGGCTGTTTCCCACTGGGAGTTTGTACATGGGCCTAAAATCCCTCTGGGGAAACTTACACCTTTGCCTGAAGCTAATTAGAATTCATGTTTTCATAGTGAATTAAGAGAAGTGATAGCCACTCACTCCCTAATTGCAGTTAAGCTTAATGGACAGCCTTTACTCAAAGAATCCATCCAGCAAATATTTTGACACTTTCCTCCATTTCAGGTTTACCACTGAGCACTCAGCAGGTGCTCCCTTTTTAGAAAGGAAGTGCTAATGCCTCAAGTCCATCTTCTTACTCTGGTTAGTATGCACTTAATTGATAGCTCACCTCTGGAAAACAAAGACAACAAATTCAGGGTAATGATCCTGCAGATAAAGCAGCATGGCTAAGTGTATTAACTCAGTCAAGATCAATACACTGACACCTATGATAATATGAGGATAAATTACAAGATTTCTCAGAAATACCATTGCACATTACAAGTACTCTCCAACAGTTACAAAAACGAAACTAAGAATAACGGTTGCAATGACTTTCCTCATGCTCAAAGGGTACTCAGTTTAAAAAATAAAAATGAAAGTATTTCGTAGAAGTCTAAGTGAGGAACCAATTATTAATGCCAGAGGACTGAGCTGAAGATAAGCGCTATCATTACTCTAACTTGCTCCACTGAAACATTGCACATATCTTTCAACACTGAGTTGAGGGTGTTGCATTCTCAACACTCAGAAAAATTCTCTAATTGTAGATGCCCACACTTCAGGCCCTGGGATAGATTTGAGCTAATTGCATTTCTCTCTTACCATCAGAAGAGTGAAAAGATTTGTACTGTTTCAGGTATGTCCTGTAGGACAAGATGCTTCTCATCTTGGATGTGATTGTTCTCCTCTACTGTTATAAAAGTTAGGATGAAAAATTCAGTGGTATAGAGTTAAATATTCAGATTTCAAAATGCACTTCACTGTAGTTGCTGCAGCCCTTAGAATTTATACCAGCCAAGAAATTGTTTCAGAATGATGTACAGCACAACTCAGATCCTCGAAAATTAGTGGTACCCAGAGAAATGAACACCTTAATACTTCTGTAAAGTACTAGGCTAATTACTCGGAAAACTTTTCTTTTGTACTTAGTAGCTTATTCTCTTACAGTGGATTTCAAAAGTTTCTAATTTATTGTACTCCAGAACCTAGAACCAGCTGGAAAATAAGAAGCGTGAAATCATATTTATTAGCTATGCTGAATTGCTTCTTTATAAAATAAATTTACAGTTTTTCTAAAGACAGATGTTCAACATTGCATTACAAAATTGTTCTGCTCCCGGAAAGGGCTTACTGATTTATGTAGTTCAAGGTTAAAGAAATCGTCAAGTAGTAGTCAGGCATTTACAGAAAAAAATTATAGAAAAAAAAGACTAAGGTTGACCTTTTTACCACGTGTTAAAAAAACAACTCTGTCACAGATAAATTCAGTAAACATACACAAAAGCTGTTTAGAATCTTCCTTTTTATTTTTCTATGTGAAAAAGAAAAGCACAGTTAACTTCAAAAGAAGATAAAGATATCTGACACTTCAGAAACATTCATTCTCTTGACTTTCTCTCACTCTAAATAAAGTCTGGTATTAAACCTTTTGAACAATTTTTTTTTAATAATTATTTTTGGGCAAGGCTATGGAATATTGAAATACACTGGCATTAATCAGAATCTCAGTTACTTTTAGCTTTCAAGATCTGGACAAGAAAAAATGAAAATATTCTAGATTCTGTGATGTATTTCCTCTATTCTACAATCCCTCACTTAAAAATGAAAAGAAAACTTGTGAAAGAAAACTCTCCTTATTTCAGTGTTTTGGTTAGAGAGATATCACATCCTCCCAGGTGATGTAATTTTTGTTTGTTTGTTTGTTTGCTTTTGTGTTTTTGTTTTTGTTTTTAACTTTTTACTTTCATTTTGTATTAAACTGATGCCACTGTTTACATTCAGAATAAAAAGAGCTCTCACATATGAGATAGCACAGCTTCATTACCAGATCCTGCTGTAATATTAGCTTATAGAATTTTAAGCCATAAGTAATTTAGTTATTTAAACCATCTAAGAAATTGTAGTATATTTATTCAATATTCATGAGTAGTACTTGACAATATGTCAAAAAAAAAGTGGTGGCAGCAGATCTCCCATCTTCACTCTGATAGTTGATTTTGATGTTCCCTAGCCTTGAAAGAAAGAGTGATTCAGTGTACACTTTAAAGTGTCATAAACTTCATGCTAATGGAAGGAGCATTTCTGTCTTCTTCCCACACCTTCTCTTGTACTATAGATAAGGAATATTTCAGAAATGGGAATGGATCTAGTTTTAAAAAACAGAAAGGTAGTTTCAACACAAAACACTTTCCCAGACTGGCTATCTAAGTATAAATGTTTTTCTTGTTCAGTGAGGCACGGAACAGAGGAAAGAGGGACAAATTATGTGAGCTGTTAGTAGTAAAGACCTTTTTTTTAAAAAAAAAAAGAACTAAAAAGAAGTACAGTCAGAGGTGCCCCATAGCTTTTAAAATATTTATAAAGTACAAAAGATGATTTCAAAATGTAAATCTTTTAACTTAATAAGAAGTATAGCACAGTCCTCCCTAGTAGAGAAAGCCAGTATTCTTTCCCAGACATCTGAAATAAATGAGAAAAGCTATTGAAACTCATATTTTGTTGCTCTGATCTATACTACAACTAGCTTGTTCCATCCCGCTATCCTTCTTTATTTCAACTATTTTATCGTTGATTAATTCTTTTAGAGAAATGTCATTAAATACATTTTTGTTCATTATATGAATTGATTAGAAATAGTTTTATTTTTATTAGATACAGATAAATTCTCTTTATATTGCATTTTGGATCAAAAATTTACCCTCCATTACTTTCAGATTTGATTTTTTTTGGATGATGTTCTTTAAGAAGCAAAATTTGAGCACAAAGTAAAAGTTCGTGAAATGATAAAACAAGGAAAAGCTGCAATTTAGATAACAAAGAGAAAATTCCCGCCATGACTAACTCTTCATTTATGGTTTTGTTTATGGCAAATCATGCATAGAAGATAAAAATATGAGATGCAAAGAAATGGCCTTCTGAGAGCTACCTGTTTGCTTCAGTCATAGGTGAACAAAGAATACATGGGTACAGAAGATAAATCATTACCTCGCTTAACTTATGTATCTGTGCACTGCTCAGAATGGAGTAAATGAGTACAAATTACGTTCTTTTTGGGTAGAAGGGAAATCAAGAAATTATATAATGTCTTTTTGAAGTTAAGGGATTCAGACTGCGTGCTAACTTAAAAAGTATAGGTTTCTAAATGACACAGTAAGCTAGTTAAAGAAGAACGCAGGAAAGGATGTTTACTTACTCATATTTTATCTTTTTTTTTTTCTGAAGAATTGTTCTCCACAAATTTTTGATGTACCTACAAATCTGTATAATTTAAGAACTTCTTGAATCTTGAAACCCCTTTCAAGAATTTCTTGTTTCTTTTTTAGCCATCCCAATCAGCCCTGCTCCTACATCTATGAATAGTCTGAGCTCTCCAGAAAGACAACAATCAGAGACAGACTTATTTTACATTGAAAAAAAATACAGTTTCTGATGTTGAATCTGGATCACATCTAAAGATCTCATCATTGGGAAATGGATGTAACACTATGATATGATTTCCCTTCAGAAAGGGAAACAGAGCCAAAAATGTACGTTTTAGTTATAAATAAGCTGCTATGTAGATAACATAGCATGATGATCTGGTATTATTTTGTATTTCATCCCACTTCTTGTTAGGAATGACTTGACTAGTTTACTGATAGCAGGTTATTAGTGGTTTCTTCCAAATATAGGTTTGTATACCTTATAAACATGGCAACAAACCTATTACAGTAATTGATTTATTATACCTTCAGAGATTATCATTATACAAATTGACTCAACAGAAGATCATAAAATGCATAAGCTACTTTCACACTTGAAGACAATACTAAGAACTGGATTTTCAGTGAGGACGATTACACTTAAAATTTTCAAATTTTGATTCTCATCATTGTTTTTTAATAGTCACTATGTATTTTTTTAAATAGTTTCTTAGAATAAATGCAAAATGAATATAAAAACTTTATCTAAATGTTTATGACTTTTGATGACAGCTATAGAAGTTCTTTGCTGTGTTTAGAAAAGTTGCTGTAAATGTAGATAAGCACGTTCAGCCAAACTGTTATCTGTGACTACATATACTGAATCCTAAATACACTCAATTTCTTTTTTATTGACTCTTTGGAGGGAAAAAGTAGAATCTTCACACTTAACCTCCATAGTTCTGGTCTGCACTCCTGGCTTGTATCAGTGAATAAATTTTGCTCTTTAGACTGATAAGAATATTTTCAATTCTCTGCAAATTTCTTGTAGCTGTGCTAAATAATAATAGTGAAATCATTTAGCAGGAAATGCCATTTAACACTAGGATGGAATAAATTAAGAAAGAAAATGTTTACTGTAAATAAGTAATAAAATTGTACATGGTATGTTCTTGCCTGGTATGAACGATGAAAGAAAATATATTTTTCACATAGATGACTAAGCACACTGTACAGAAGTCACACAGTTACATATTTATCAGCATACATACTACGTAAAATTAATTTATGAATATATTTAAGCCAAGTCGTTAATATAGATTTTCAAAATTTTTCTTATAGTAGCTGTCCTTTTGAAATCCATCCCTACTTATAAATAATGGTTAAAATATTTTTTGTCATATGTATTGAGGAAACATTCTTGGACTGGCTCAAGATAGTATTATGGATGGTCAGCAGACATCTTACACAATGGAATGCAAGGTTTTCATTTTCACCTTCCTCTTGAAGAGATGTGAGTAGGATGTTTTAGTCTAAACGATCTGTCTCTGCTACGCACTTTTCTGTTGTAAAGGCACGAAGACGGATCAGGTTATCTGTGAAGGCCACTGGAGAATAAACTGTGAGAAGGTGTACGCACTGCTAGTGTCTGTGGATATTGGAAGGTAAGTCTCACTGTAAATTCAGTTCTGCTGACTATTTACAGTGTTGAGAAACTTTTTACTCTATCCATCCTAGTGCAACCGAAATCTTGGTTGTCTTGAAATCAGTTGTCAATCTTCCATGACCTTCACAGAGGCTGAATTTCCTCCAAAGACTACAGTGAGTCCTCCTTTTGTATGTGACCACATAAACTGCAACTCTAGGCAAGATACAGTCTTTCTTGCTTCTCATACGCATTTAAGTAAACAATAAATATTTCATTTTTAATTATTGGTTTACATTCATATTGAGAACATAGTCCCAACATAATTGTATTTTAAGCACATTTAAACTTAAGACAGCCAAATTTCAACTGTACCATTACATTTCTCTCCTTTTAGAGCAACATAATTTTCCCAAAATCTTAATGCACAAATGAACTAAGATTGTATTTCAGGATAAAAATTTATTTAAAATTGAAAGTAATTAGATTTGGCAGAATTTGGCTTGATATGAACATCTGGACAGTTGGATGAGTGATTAATATTTAAACGAATTTGTAGTCAGACTTACCTTCTACCATTCATCTAAAACCCATTCAACTCAGACTTGTCTTCAAGTGGAAGTACTTGAAAAGGAAGTAAGAATGTGAATATTGCAGAAGTGTGATTTTTATCAGTTTTACTTCTCATATGAACATTCATATTTTTGTTTCTAGGTGTATTTTAACTGAATCCGTCAAAGGAATCATAAGAGAATCTATGAAAGGACATAATCTTTTGTGAAACTACTATTGTGAAATAGACATTCTAGGCTATTTTGCTTTGCATAAAGGACAGTCTCAGTTTTCTATATATTAGAATAAAAAATAGTTTTATTTCACATTTCCTTTACTGATTGAACTTTCTGTGCAGAGCTGGAGGATGTTATCTGTGTGAATCTACAACACTTCAGGAAAGTTTGAGAGTAGGAAATCTGTGTGTCTTTCATCCTCTGAATATGATTAATGATGCTTTGTGTTTTGCAAGACATTATTAAAAACAGAAGCCTATGACTTCATTGTCTCTGACAATGACTTTGAACATGGGGTCAGTTATTCCACTTTTACATTTCTTTGCAAGATTAAAAGAAAGTAAAAACAATTGCATTGGGAGGGGGGAAACTTTACACAGATGTGACAAAGCAGGATACACACACGTTTTCAATATGCTGCTTCTAGTGAAAATTCACTTCATTCATAGGATACTGCTGGTAAGCAAACACTTGTGACAGGCAAATCTAACCATCAGGAAAACATACTGGATTCAGGATTATCTCAATACCACATGCTAGAATTGTTGAAAACGTTAAGCAAAGAGCTCAGAGTTTGATTGGGGAAATTACAACAGATGCAATTTCTTATTTGCATTTCTGGACAGTGATTGACAAGAACGTTGTCATTGGGTAGAACTGAAAAAAATTGTGCAATATCAAGAATGTGTATGAAAACACTGTTGATGTATTAAATAGAAGTACTTTTTGTTTTCACATAAAATACACTACTTTCACAAATAGAATATTCTTTATGTTTATATGTTTTATGGGCAGCATTGTTTAAAGTGCTGGAAATCCTAGATCTTCCTTCAATATCTAAACAGGAAATTATTTGCTCTTTTTGAGCTATTCTACTCAGCTGTGATGCATTATTTTATTGAATTTCTGCAACATAAGGGTTATTTTCTTACTGATATCTTCACCTTTTGTGAATGTCAACAGGATTCCCATTGTACAAAAAGCCCAAAGGGGAAAACTTAAGTCCCTACAGAAATTAATGGGAAAATTCAAAATGCTTTCAGCAAAGCTGAGGTTTGCTGTGTAAGTAAGTTGGAAATATGTTTGTAATAAAACAACCACAACTTTGCCCATTGACAGAGGAAAGAATATCACCTAACACTAGTAGTTTTCTGCCATCAGAATGCTAGAAAATCATGGTACTTCATTAGCCAAATAGACTTTTTAACTGTTTTCAATTAACTTATTGCAAAATTGGTCCATTCAATGAACCTTGTCTGTAACAGACTAGAATAAATAGAGACACAGTTACAAACTAATCTTATAAATTATCAAGGTCTTTTTTTCTGAATGCTTTTTCTCTGGTATTTTATTATTTCATTGGCCCTAAGTATATGGCCAATAGGAAGTGGAAGAATCAGTCAATGCAGAATTTTGAGGGTCTTCATTTTGGATATTCTTTACCTTAACCAGAAGACTTTCCTAAAATACCTTTGATACAAACTTAAAATGTTTCCTGCAACCTGATCTGCTTTTTCACTTTCTTCTCATCAAAAGATTTTAAAAGGAATTAATACCTACCTTCTTTCAGAGCTGAAAGATCAGATATTAATTATTGTTACACAATTCACTGAAGTTTAAACAAGGTGACCTATAGAGTTAAATCTTAAAAAGGAAGAAAACAGTGCAGAATAGTAGGAATCCTTTTGTTTCCCTGAAATTAAATAACTTAGATTTGATTGCATTTGCAACAAGATTTTCACTTTCTGGAATCTCGGGTTGCGGTTCAGTGAAAATACGAAAATGTTCAGAATTTTTGGCTTGTTTGATACAAGGATAAAAGCCAAAAGCTAAAAAAAAAAAAACAAAACCAAAACCAGAAACCCAACCAAACAAATAATGAAAAACAATTTAAAAAAATGTAATTTTCAACACTTTGCCATCTTCCCTCTGCATGCATCTTTTGCTGGCATCTGGTCGCCTGTCAGAACTTGTTAGACTAGCACTAGCTCCCTGAAACTGGCACATGTCAAATTCCTAGTTACTCACAAGCAGGTATTATTAAAAGATTTTTTTGTGGTTATTCTATTCTTAGACTCGTTTCTCATGAGGAAATATTTGACAAGATATATATAAATGATCTATCAGTGTCTCTTGCAGTCTTCAGGTACCGGATTACAGATCCAGGGTACATGTAAATCCAAAAAATATCAAGCCCCTCAACAGTTCAAGTCAGAGACTAGAGGGTAGCTGGGATCTCTGAAATGAAACTACTGGTTCTTCTTAATTACCAGGTGAGTTCTATCTTCACGCCTTAAAAGGTAGGAAGCTTAAGAAGCTACTATATATGGCTCTTTACATAGTTACTATACATGTCTGCCTGAGTAAACCTGCACAGATGATAGGAGCACATAAGAGAAGGTAGGTGAGAAAGAGAAAACAAAAAAACCCCTTAAGAATACTTTGCCCTGACATATATACATTTTCCGAATCACTTATAAGTGTGTGAACAAAGAACAAACATGGGCAAGGCTTGTATTTAGCAAATAAAAATAAAAAATAAGGGCAGTTCTTTAATGTTGCTTTACTGATACTTTTGCTTTTGTTTGTGAAAATAACTTTTCCAATATAAAAAATGATTTTATTATCTAGTCTGAAATACATGGCATGTGTCATACTGTCATGTTTTTTATGTGTAGCTATTTCTGTTATGCACTCAAGCACATATATATGCATGTAAAATATATAAAGCTCGTATAAATGTATATAAAAATTGCTTTCTTGAAAGTGAAACAGAACTGTGTCATAGTTATTCACTGACGGATTCTGCACTTACTTAGTAGTAGTATAAATCTGGAGGAGTCCATTACTCCACACAGTAATGGAGCTCATCTAGTTTTAGTTTAACCAAGAGCAGCCTCTTGTCCATTCTCCCCGGTTTCTCTTTATAATCAGTTTCAGAGAATTATTGTTCTAATGTTACGTACACCTTACTGGTTACCAGGCCACAACCTGACCTTAAATTTGTATGAAAAATTAAGTGGAAGGCAGATGATTGAGCTATGGTTTCTTTCAGTTTCATATCATTGCCCTTGCATCTGGCTGGGGGGGAAGAAAAGCAGTTGCCTGATACCTTAATGTCACTTTTAAGTTTTACACTGAAAAAGCATTGAGCGGGGTTTACTCAGAATCATTTTTCAGGCAATTCCTCTTCCTGGAAATGTGATGATGTGAAGACAGACAGAACTGAGGGAAGAAACAGTCCAAAAACCATCTCCCTCACTCTATTATTACGAATCACTCCCGTTATAGAAGAAAAACTACACATACTCAGCATGCTTCAAAGAAGGGAAATGATGTGACAAAGCCATAAAGTTAAATTAAACAGCTCTGATCTAAACACCAATTTCATGTCTGCATATTTTTCCTTTTAATTAAAAAGTAGTTTGAGACTGTGCTTACAATATGTGATATTCAGTTAATAATATGCTAAATCAGATTGTAGCTAAGTGTCATATCTACATAAAAGAACTTCATTACTTGAGTGTGATTGATCAAGTTAATTGAATCAGGGATTTAGACTGTAATAGCTAAGGTAAAACTAACTTCTAAAAAACACATACTTTGAAGTGAAGTTTGTACATTTCAAATATCGCATTGTATTGTGTTTGTACCAAATTTCATGTTAGGATTTAAGACCCTTTCACATTTCAGCTAATCACAACTACATTTTTAGGTTAAGATCTTAATCATATCAGCCTGCATGCATTTCATAATTAGACAGCAGGTGAGTTTAAAAATGAAACTTCTGATTCTCAGTTCATATGTTTCCTTCTCTTTTATAACAGGCAAATCTTACACACCAGAAATAAATGCAGCAAAGTCATATGATAACATATTTGCTCTGTGCCCTCACTGATGATCTATCAAATAAATCACGTGTTAGCTGCAAAAATGTGAACAACTAATAGGGGACAAAACATCCAGTGCTTGCTTTGCTGTTAAATTAAAAAGATCTGTTCTATTCATAGAGGAACATGGCAGGATACTACTTACTTCAGCCCATAGTCAGTTTGAAGGACTGATAGAATTTTTCTAAGACCATTTGAACACAATTACCAGCAGAGCAAAAGTACAGCAAAGTGGTAGGTATGTAGGAAGTTGTCAATTGATTTGGTAATACGATCTACCCAGAAACTACTCAGAAAAAAAGAACAGTTTTTCATTCCAGGAAAGTTTTTACTGTTGGTGTCTCTGAATTCAGAGATAGCTCCTGTTATTCTTTCCTTGGTCACTAACTATAGACTAATGAGAAAAAAAGAAAGCAGAATTATTTCCTTCATACACAGCAAAAAATTAGCCTGTAAATATTGTTACCTCCTAGAAGTCAGTATGCTGGTAGCTGTGGACACTTGGGTGGTGGCTAAGAGCAAGTTCTACCAACCTTTAGGCACTATTAGAAATTTTAAACTCCCCAGTAGTTATAAGATTAAAACCAGAACTTCTAAGATAGGTTCCTTTCTGGCATGCTTTGATTCTTTCTCTACTTTATGATTGAATGAATTTGGCCTAGATGTTCCCGTATTTCTCCACTGTTTTACATGTCTAATATAGATCTAGATATAAGGATTAAATAAATCATGTTTCTAAAGATATGGCTTGACATGGGAAAAAGTAGACAATGTCAGTACCTCTTTTTATATTTTTGAAATTGATGCTGCTGCCCAAATTACAGACAAACTTTGGAAAATCTGAAAGAAAAAATGCTTTTGCAAGCCTTATTCATGGTTTTCTATCATACTAGTGAATTAACTTCAGTAGGGTCATCTTAATCTTCACTGAGTGAAAGTGCAATTAGGTAAATTGTTTTTTCTGAATCGAGTAGATTTTGAATCCAGCTTCTACTGACTCTTTGGACAAAAGATAACCGTGTTAAGAGTTCAGCACTCTTTTCTATTCAACTATGACACAAGAATTCACAACAAACTGTTTTGATCTTTTCTATTTCAAATCCCTCAAGCAACGTAGGATACATCTACACAACAGATAATTACTTAGTTCCAAAAGAGGTGAGCTGAAGTGTATCTGTAAAGATACAGCATCATCTGCATCTTCTCAGTGCATTAAACACATTAAGGAAATATTATATTTAATTATTTTGAATGACTAAAAATTAGCTAAAATTAGTATGACGCCACAGCCAAATTCAGATTGAGTATGAATTCAAGTGAACCTATGTATAGCAGAAGTTATAACCTGACCCAAACTAACTTTATGATTTACTATCTCAGGCTTTACTATCTCTTGGTTTACTATCTGAGACTGCGTCAAAGGTCTCTCTCCAGATTTTGTCCAGAAAAAAATTAACTATCTTTTCATAGGTATTATGTACTTCATTGATTTCCAAAACAGTGCTGATCTTCAGATTTTTTTCACATTTGGATGACATCTTACTGATCTGATGGAAAACAATGTAAATGCTGTGCTGTATGGATTCATGGGCCAGAAGACCACTGAGATGGACCTTAGAGTTCACACCATGAATCCCAGTGCAAAAACAGTGATTTACATCCTTTTTTTTTTTTCTTTTTTCTTTTTCACTAGGACAATAAAAAATTTGTCTGATAGTGTTCTTTCCCCATTAACACACTGACTACTTATGTGGAAACGCTAAAGAAGATGAACTTCTTTCTTCAATAACAGTACACATTCCTTTCAGATCAATGGTGTTACTGAAATCTGAAGAAAAGTAGATAAAATATTTGTTTTTTATAGTTTAGGTGTGAAAAGGCATACATAATCAATAAGCTGCAGAGCAGTGGTAAGTTATTAATGCCATTCAGATGCAGAAAAAAATGGGAATATTAGTCACCACTAGGCAACAGATCTTATACAATTTTTAACATTATGGTTTTGGTTTATGCTAGTGTTCTTGCTAATGAGCGATTCAAATTAATTTCAGCTGTTGCCAGGAAAATAGCATGTTCAGCATTGTTAAGTAATACATATGTGTGGAATTCCAGTACTGTTTTATTAGACTATGAAATTACAGCTCACTCTCGTGGAATGATTAAAAAAAAATACTATGGAAAGGGGCTTTATGTAATTCCTAGCTATAAACAATAGACATATTTTTTAATGTGAGCAGTAATAGTCCTCCTAAATGTGTAGCATGTATAGCACTTTATTTCGAAATACAGAATAGTCTACTCAAACTCAAAACCATGTGCAATGGCTAATGACCTGTGGAATTTGCAAGCAAACTTTTAGTACTTAACAGCATTGTAGAGGAGAATGCAGCAGTAGATGACAGGATTTACAGTAATACAATCTAATGAAATCCCCCTGTAAAATGTCTCAAGTTATATTTAAGATTTTCTTGAATTTATTGTTATTATTGTTGTTGTTGTTATTATTACTATTATTTTGCAGTTATTTGGTGTAATGAAAGTTATTTGGTCTAATGAGAAGAGAGATATTGGCTTTAATAATTTCTGGTAATATACTTATTCTTTACTAGGAGTCATAGTATTAGTCCATTTAAAAAAAAAAAGAAAAAAAAAAAAAAGAAAAAAAAAAAGTTTACATTTACCTGGGGAAACAAATCTGCAGAAACACAACTTAAAGAAGATTTTATTATCCTCAGTGAATTCAATTTCCTATATCATAAAGAAACCTTAGTAAGCTTCTGGTAATTATGAATTAACAAGATACATATTTCCTTTAGGCTAAAAGAACAAATGAAGTATTCTATAAATACATTTTTACATTCAAGACATAAAAGTCTCTAAGATAAAAGTCTCTAAGATTACATTAGTATTTCTACCGCTTTACCGATAATGTTGAAAAACTCTGAATAAATCCTTCAATGTAAATAAAGTTTAATAAGATACACATACTTGGAGTTATTTTTATAACATTTATGACATTTATATTACAAATGTCAACTTCATTCATTAGTTTTGTTACACTTAGAGATAGGAGAAAGCATGTTACTGTTGTTGAACTTTTACGTTAATGCAAAAAGATGAAACTTCAGAATCATACAATCACAGAATGCCCTGGGTGGAAAAGGACCTCAAAGATTGTCTAGTTTCAACCCCTCTGCTATGTGCAGTGTCACCAACCACTAGACCAGGCTGCCCAGAGCCACATCCAGCCTGACCTTGAATACCTCCAGGGGTGGGACGTCCACAACCTCCTTGGGCAACCTGTTCCAGTGCATCACAACCCTCTGTGTGAAAA
>JAOWBP010000001.1:36041415-36090996 GCA_028571105.1 Tragopan temminckii
ACAACCTCCTTGGGCAACCTGTTCCAGTGCATCACAACCCTCTGTGTGAAAAACTTCCTCCTAATATCTAACCTAAACCTCCCTCATCTTAGTTTAAAATCATTCCCCCTTGTCCTATCACTATCCACCCTAGTGAAGAGCTCACACCAAAAGTGTTTTAATGTTGTTATGTAAAATTTCACACAATTTCAAATTTTGAATAGGATTTCATGAATGAAATAAACCTACTAGATTATACAAATCTGGAAATGCAAGATTATTCATCATAATTATACATTAACTGATGTCCTTTCCTGCCTACGTCAAATGTCACAGATAATGTCAGTTTTCCAAACATAGCAATCTTTTCATTGCTCAGTGAATCCTGAGATAGAAAAATAAGCACTCACTCAGCTTAAAATACAGTTTAACAGCTCTGAATAAATGAAAGCTGATCTTGATGGATATAAATTTCTCTTCCATGAAAAAAAATCGGAACTTTCTATGGAATTAACATTTAAAATGTACTAAATGTACATTACTCTGCATTAATTCACATTTATCATTCAACTAGGTTGGATTCTAAAACAATTTATGTTAATCTCAGTGGAGTGTCTTATTTTTGACTTGGTGAATAGATACAACAGAAGTATATCTGTTGGAGAGCATCCAGAGGAGAACCACAAAAATGATTCAAGGAATGGAACACCTTCCCTACAAGGGCAAGTTCAGAGAGCTGGGGTGGTTCAGCTTGGGGAAGAGAAGGCTCTGGTGAGACTTGAGAGCAGCCTTTCAGTATCTAAAGCAGGGTGATAAGAATCATAGAATCATAGAATGGCTTGGGTTGGAATGGACCCAAAGTATCATCAATTTCAACCACTTTGTCACAGGCAGGGCCACCAACCTCCAGATCTGGTACTAGACCAGGTTGCCCAGGGCCTCATCCAACCTGGTCCTGAGCACCTCCTGAGACAGAGCATTCAGGCTGTTCCAGCACCTCACCACTCTCTCTGTGAAGAACTTTCCCCTGATATCCAACCTAAACATTCCCTCCTTGAGCTTAAAACCATTTCCCCTTTTCCTATCATTACAAAAGAAGGGGACAGACTCTTTAGCAGGGTCTGTTGTAATAGGACAAGGTGAAATGGTTTCAAACTAAAAAAGGGAGATTTAGATGGGTTATAAGAAAGAAGATTTTTACCATAATAATGGTGAGGCACAAGAACATGTTGCCCAGAGAGGTTTTGGATGCTCTGTCCATGGAGACATCCAAGGTCAGACTGGATGGAGCTCTGAGCAACCTGATCTAGCTGTAGCTGTCCCTGTTCATTGCAGGGGAATTGGACTAGATGACCTTTGACGGATCCTTCCAATTAGAACAATTCTGTGATTCTATGAGTCTATGATATAAAGTGTGCAACAATGAAGTCAGTCTAGACTTTTTGTTTTCTAGCATTTACTTAGTTATAATGTCTGAAACACTTTGACTTACAGTTATCATTCAGTTAGACTTAGGCTTGATTATGTTTGTGAACTTAAAGTAAGCAATAGTTCCAAACTTTCCTCAAAAAACAAACAAACAAACAAAAACCCAAACATACAGTAATCCAGTAATCTCTTTAAGAGGTTTGAAACACTGAGAGTTAGAACACCAAATAATTTGTAAAATGATTAAGATTAAATAGCAAAAGTATGTTTGTCTTAGTTTCATCTGGCATGGAATTGTTTTCTTCAGAGTATCTGGTATGATGCCGTGTTTTGGTTCTAGGAGTAAAAACAGTTTTGATAACACACCAATTAATACAGTTGCTGGTAAGCAATGTTGTACAGAGCCAAGGCTATATTTGTCATAATTATTATCCTTTTCTTTCTCTCTATCTAATAGCTTGATCTCAACCCATGAGTTCTACTTATTTATTTTTCCTGATTCTCTCCCTCATCCCACTGGGAAGGGGGATGTGAACAAACGACTGTGTGATGCTCAGACACCTGCCTGGTTAAACCATGATAATGTTTCAAATCATGATGGAAAATAGATGTAAAAGCATTCAATAAACCTACAGCTTACAATATGTAGCAAAAAGGGAGCCATGGAAGTTCAGGGTCCATTTTTAAAAAAAGTTATTTATAACCTGGAGAGTTTTCCTGTTTTCTGTCAACACCCTGCCATTTTTCACTTAGCCCTTTTTCCAAAAGATGCATCCAGTGATGGAATCTGAGATCCACCCACCTCACTAAATAGAATACTTTCCTTCTTTCTATTTTTTGCTTTCCTTTTTTTTTTTTTTTTTCCCAACCACAGGTGGTTGTGTTTACCTCCCATTCTGTGTTCTTCCACAGATACCTTTTTTTTCTCCAGAGACTCACACATTAAAGTTAAATCAAAACAAAAGTTGTGTGTCTGTCTCTGGTTATGTATTAATACTTTGTTAGAAAACATTCAGTGATCTATTCCAACTTAAATTTGAGGCCTAGCTCAGTGGAATGAAATGCTTATTTAAATACACCAAGTTAAAATATTATTAAAAAATATTTCCCACAATAAAGATTAAACCATATATCAGAATAGTCTGAGTGTTAGGGAAACTCATGACCTAGTCAGTGGTGACTGACAGGGCTACCCAGTGTGCCCGCGTGTCTCTTGTTTAGGTTTATCAGATAAGTGGTGAAATGTAACACTGATGGTGTTAGTTTTCTATCTGCATTATTATTGAATAAACAAAAACTGCATAGGATTGTTTGGGACTTTTCACCCAATTCAATTCTTAATTTGTTTTTTCTTGTAATGTTCCTGTTTCTAATTAACTGCATTTAGGAGAGAATTAACTCTCTTTTTGCCTTTACCAAGTTGATCATGGCTGGTTTTACACTCAGAGTGAGGCTTTCTACTGCAATTACAGTTTATGTCACAGAAACTTTTTAAAAAAATACCTAATAATACTTTTATTTTTCTCCCAAACTGAGATTGTCTCCTGAATTGAAATAAATTGATAACAATTTTATACATTTTGGAATTAAATTTTTACTAGTGTAGGTACAATTAAAAAACCTTCTCTCAGTAGTGTGAATAGTTATACTGGTAGAAAATGCCTACATATGCCAAGGATGAGAATCCTCAGTTTTGATTCTCCAAAATTGAGATGGTTTCTAAATTAGTTGTACTGAGTCTGTCTGGGATGTATTTCATTTTCTTCATAGCAGCTGGTATGGTTTTGTGTTTCAAGTTTGTGATCAAAACAGTGCTGATAGCACACCAATGTTTTAACAGCGGCTGACCAGTGTTTGCAGAGCATCAAGGCTTTCTCTTTCTCTCTTGCCCCCTCCAGTGAATAGATTGAGTGATGCATAAGAGGTTGGGTGGAGACTACAGGGCACATACCCCAAACTAACAAAACTTAAATTAGTTTCTTGTTTTCTTCTCTTGGTAGAGAGTAAGAACCATGAATCCTCAGGAGATCTGAGAAAGTTCTCCTCAGAGAACTTCCATCTCTTCCTTAAACTGCTCTTCTACATACATAAGATTAATAAAATGTCTTTCTGGGTCCTATTATTTAGGCAACAGCTTGTGACATTTTCTTTACTATTTCCCACTGATGATGTCATTGTTAAAACCTAGTAATTAGTATTTTGTTGATCCAAGATATTACTAAACTTATACTTCCATCACTGAAGAATAAACAATTATCCTCCAAACTTCCTCATATATGGAATTCTTACTTACAGATACTTTATATAAATCCAGTTTACTGAGATAGATATGCTTCTAGACTATTAAAATTCTGATGTTACTAAAATTCTGGTGTCATCAAAATTCTCCCTTTTGTTTTCTTAGCTTTCAAATTCAATTATGCTGCATAAGAAATAATAAGGAAAGTCTTAACTGTAAAAGACATGAAATCTGAGAGATGTATCACCCTCTATGAATTCCTGAAACTCTGCTTTCATGCATTTTAAGTAGGGTCAATAAAGTCAATAAACCATTTGATACTCCAAAATACATTTACCCAGTAATAATAAAATATCTAGAGATAATAAAAAGGTGAAGTACTTGGTATCTATTTCTTCTCAAATCAACAACTTTAAAACAAAATCCTACTATTTCCATCTATTTGCATTATTTTCTCTTAAGTCACATAAATCTGAATGCAATTACAGTATGAATCTAGCATGCAATGCAGAGTGACAGGATGTTAAAAGCATTCCTTTTGAGTTGTAAATACTGCATATTACACGGGTAACATGTTGATGGAACTAAATAAGTAAGAGTACTGCTGCTGACTTGTGGCAGGCAGCCCACTGTGTGACCAGAGTTAGCTATACAAATAACTTACTGATTTCACAGTTAATCTTTGCTGATAGTTTAGATCACTGACCAGCATTTCCTGGAACTGTGTACATCTCAAAACTGCCATGAGATATTCCCATCCCTTTAGCAATATAGGAGCAATAAATGGATACATTTATTAAAATATGTAGATGTCTTACATTAAAAATCTTAGAGAATCCTGTTCAAAATACATGAATAATCACTCATACATAACCCACATGAACAATTCATGACTAGCAGGTTGTACCTTTACCAACTAGTAATACTTTAACTTACAAATTGACTCACTTTCAAAAAGTGATATTAAAATAAAGCAAAATAAAGCAATAGGTGATAAGGTGTAGGACTTCTAATATCCTTAAGACAAGTAGTAACTTAAGATTGATTCACATATGAAATTCGTTATCTATTTTGCTTTTATCACCTTATTTGCATGGCCATCTAAAGAGAATAGTTGTTGTGGATTAATCCTGGCAGGCAGTTAAGACCCACACAGCTGCTTGCCCACTCCTCTGCAAGCAAGATGGGAGAGAATCAGATAGGCAAAAGAGAGAAAATCTGTGGATTGAGATATACAGTTTAACAGGTAGAAGAAAAGATGCAGGAATAAAGCAAAACAAAGGATTTATTTGCTACATCTCACTGGTAGGCAGACATTGAGCCACTTCCAGGGAAGCAAGGTTCATCATGCAGAATAGTTTCTTGAGAAGACAAACATCATCCCTCCAAGGATCCTCCTTCTTCTTCCTTCCCCATCTTTTATTGCTGAGCATGATGTCGTATATATGTCTTTGGCCACCTGGAGTTGGATGCCCTGGCTGTGTCACTCCCACCTGTTAAGCACCCTCTTGCCCTCCTTGCTGGCATGGCAGCAGAAAAGGCTTTGATACTATACAAGCACTGCTAAGCTAAAAAATCAGTATGTTATCAACTGTTCTGGGCACAAATCCAAAACATAGCATCATATAAGCTATTATAAAGGAAGCTAACTCTATCTTAGCCAAAACCAGTACAATGGCAAATAGGCATCTCAGGAGATGATCCTCTGGGCAGAAGAAATTAAAAAAAAAAACAAAACAAAGCAAAAAACAAAAAAACCAAAACCTTTTAATAAGTTAAGATGAAAAAAATCTTCCAAAGATTTGTGAATAGTTCTCCAAAATACTTCAAAACTAAACCTTAATCCAGATCAGACAGAACCAGAGAGAGGTGACCAAAAGAACTTAATATGCTCCTCATGTAACATACATTAAAGAGCATAATCCAAAGATTGAAGTGTTTTGTGCTTCCCTCTATTCAATTATAGGAGTTCGAAAAGAAAAAAGGCTAATAGAGCATGACTTCAAAAGAGATATTGATGTACAGACAATGAAAGAAACATCTTTCTGAAGATGTGGGAAGGAAATTTTGGGCACATCATATGTATCACACTCGTCTACCAATTTATATAAATAAATTTTAATTTTTCTTTCTTTCTATGAGTTACCTAAATAAACTGATTTGCAAACGGATCAGATGAGAAACAACAAGTGCTCAGAAAATATGGATATCTTTCTAAACTGCCTGACCAGGGTGGAAATAGCAACTAAGGGATGAAAAGTGAGAAATAAGCTCACATTGTTAATATTGTCAACATTTTTGTGGATTAACCAAGCAAGAAGAAAGGAGAAATATAAAATGTTGCCTCGCAATTCAAAAAACGTTGTAAAACTTCCATAAGAAAATATAGGTAAAGTGGACCTGATTTCTGGAAATGCTGTTCTGGCTGGAATGAGTGATGATGGCAATGTAAGAATATGGTAGCTATTTATTTATTTTTTTTCCCATTGAAAACTTTAAACTGGTTGCCCTGATTTTGGCATTTATTTTCAAAACTTTGTTTTACTTTTCAAACTTTAATTCTCTGATATTTCATATAATACCTAAAATGAAATTATGAAAAGCATAAAAAAGCTATAAGAATACTAAATAGATGTATTTGCATTTCTATATAATTCTGGAGTCACATCTGCAGTATTGTGTTGTTGTTTTCCATGTGATTCTTTTGATAACTATCCCACAAGCCCAGGAATTTGAACGTCTATGAAGTTTGAAAACAGGTGAAGGACTCTCAATTACATACCTGTTTGAAACTAAGCTGGTTTGCAGTGAAACTCATTATTTCATGCTTTCCATAAGACATAAGGGTTATAACAAAGCTGTTCTGCTTTTATAGTCAAGAAAAGTTGTATGTACTGTGGAAAATTGTGCTCAAGGGAATAATTCAGTACCCTATAAAAGTGGAAGTTAGTAGTAACAGTTTACAGTCCATTTCCTTCTCAAGCTGTCCATCAACCTCAGTGTATGTCTTTTCACACTGTAGTCACTGTCTTTTACAATCCTCTTTGCACATCAAATAACAATAATTTAACTGTCAGAAAGCAAAAGGACCCAATGGCACTTTACAATGCTTTCTGAAAAAGTGCTGTAAAGTATTAGGCCTTCTGATTTTATTTAGATTCTGACAAGAAACCAAGATTCATATTAAATAACAAGCTTAGAAGACAGATGTCAAGAATACTTCAGACATTTAGGAATCAGAATATATTTAATATTGCATCATTTTTCCTTGCCACGCACTCACAGAACTAAATTTAATTTAATGACCAGATGGCGATAATCAGTATAACTGCTAATGAAAATTTTAATTAATCTGAGGATCTGTGCCTTCCCAGTTTGGAATCAGATGTTGTCTGTAGTGGGTTTGAATCTTACTGGTTCTGGGAGTCAGAGATGTGAAGCAAGAGCATTTCCTTAAGATTTGCAGAGCTGCTGGTGTTAAGACTGATGACATGCTATTCTTCCAGTGAAGTTGCATAAGTTTGCACATTGACTTCAATTAGAAAAAGATGAAGATCGGGCTCCAGATTTCCTTTCACTTTTAACTGTTAATTGCCATATCAAACAAACAGATTGCATATATGGACATGAGGATTAATAGCTCTGAACCCTTTGAAGCACTCAAGGTGATTTTTAATGGATTAAAGGCTCCTCACTTCTGCCTTCTAGCAACTAAATTCTGCAATAAGAGGAAAGGTCCTGATCTCTGGAAATCATGCCTTGTTAAATTTCCTTAGCAGAAAAGATGGTATTGTGTAGCTTTACATGTGGTTACTGTTAAGTCACATCCTTGCTGTAAGTTACCATTGTGCAGCTAAGATAATCAGATGTGACAAATGGCAGTGTGGCAAATCAGCCTGGGTAGTTTCCCTTGCAATACAGAAAATACACCAGAAGAGGCTTATACTGCTTTTCACTAGCTAGTGAGGAGCCATTAACTTTGAGCTGCACTTACATAAGAAAAAGAAAGATTGTAGGCAACTACTGAAAATCTGATGGGGAAAAATGGTAAAGCAAGGCATAGGAAGCCATGTGGAAGGAAATTCTATTTTGGAAAGAATTTTTCAAGGAAAAATTAAAAATATTTTGCTAAATTTATTTTCTGACTTTTATTGTAAAACCAGAAGAAACATGGGCTTTACAAAACTGTATGATGACAGACTTAAAGCTTAATAGAAAGAGAGGAATATTCATTGATGTTAATGCATTTTATTGAAAATGAATTTCTTAGCAAAAATGTTCCATTCCAATTTAAAAAACACTTTTTCCGATTCTGCACATACATACAAGATAACTTGATAACAGAGCAGACATTATACATGCTTTAGCTTATTTTCTGGAAAGACAATTGGTGACAAACAAACATAAGTGCTACAGAATGATCCTGTCACTGCTGTTGAAGATATAGAGAACAGTTTTTTTTTTGTTTGTTTGTTTTTTTTTAATTGAAAACCTTACCCTTTGCTTTGGGAAAAAGACAATCATGGCCTTGAAAAATAAAACACACAGATAAAAATGGACCTTGAAGAGGCATAGTACATAGTAGAAGTACTTTTTAGATGCTTTCTATTCCTTCACTTCATTAATTTTGAATTTTTATTTGCTGAAGTTGTTGCTGAGTACCACCATTTGTTTAACATTTATTTATGTAAAAGAATGCTCAAAAATAAAAACAAATAGCCTTTACTCATGTCTGTGAGCCAGAAGAAATAGTAGAAATGGAAATAGGTCAACACAAAACTTCACTCGATAGGGTTTTTTTTTAATAGGTTTTTCAGAATCACCTGTGGTGGTACATATCTGGTGATAGCATCCAAATTCTTCAGTCACATTAGTGTCAAAGAATACTTGAGAAGCTACAAAATTTAAGCTCTAATCTAGGTATTTCTTTTAATTTTACTCTTTACTCTTTACACTGTATAGTAACGCTGTACGTATAGAGAGTTGTTCTACAGTTCAGATGTGGTCATAATGTAAAGAAACTGTTTAGAAATTTCACCAGCTGCTAAATCCTTAAGCTATAACATAATTTTCTGCTGACAAAATTCCATTTTAACCTTCTTTGTATTGTACATTGTTATCTGTCTGTCTGTCTGTCCCTCTGAAGATAACATTTTGAATACCAAAAATATCAGTAACTCATGGATCTTTTTCAGTGTCGCCTCCCAGCTCTTTTTAAGAGGGCTTTTTACTCAGCTGAGTGCATGTTTACTAGCTTTTTCTTCCCCAGGTAATTCTCACTCTCAAACTTATTGTAGTTATAGAATTACAAGCAACTGAAGTGATAATCTCTTTATTGGCTTTATGTTCTGTATTTGCCTTTCCAACCAGATACCATGCTAGAAAACCATAAAATAGGATTGTATTATATGGGTTGTATAATGAAAAACAAGTAACATCACAACATTAAGATACATATCACTGCTATTATGGTAATGTAATGTGTATAAACCTTGGAGAATTCTACTTTGAAATGTCAGTAAATGGTCATAACAACGTAAAATTCAAATATTAACTCAAAAAAAGTAAGAAAATTTAGATTTTGCAATTTTGTTTCCTTTTCCCTTTATTTAACCGATGATAAAATCAGCTTCTGTTTGTACATATATTTTTTCTCTTGTATGTTTGTTTTTGTGCTTGTTTCTTACACACATACAGCCATTTTGGAAAAGAAAAATGAGAGGTCATTTCCATTCAGCACTCTGAGGGCTCACCAAAGTTGGAAAAAGTTTCAAAAATTACCATCTGTGGAAAATAAAAAAAGAGAACTCAAACTCAGGCCTCCCGAACAAATATAAAATATGGCACTTTAATAATGAACCAGTTAAAAGATATACTGCACATCACATGTTAGCTCAGACTGTGGGTCTTTGTTATTCAATGGAGACTGAAATTTTCACAGACTGTACTCTGTGTGTACTCTGATTGTGAATGACTTGTCCTTACCAACAGCACACCTATATTTTTAACAATGTATGTCCTAGGCCTAAGATGTCCTTTTGTCAATGGTTTACACATAAAACCATGACACCTCTGGGCTATGCACTGAGGCAGAGTGCAGATCAACAGCTCCTGCCAAAGACTCCTTATGCCTCCTGCAAATGGTTTTTGTCATCTTGACCAGTTCTGTCAAGACATGGGCAGAAAAATCTATTTGCTACAACATTCAAGCTAACTATGCTGACTGGGGAACTGGAACCAGATTAAGAACACAAACTTTTTACACAGATCAGTGAGAACCAGAACAGCATGTCTGACTGTCCTTAATGTTTGGAATTGCTACTGTATGTTCCCCTTCACAAGCCTCAGACTTTTGCCATCTGAGTACTGATGTATATTAATTCTCATGGTTTTAGAAATATTTCTAGCATTTGGTTATTGTTGCTTTTTCTTTCTATAGGGTTTTTTTTTTTTTTTTTTTTTTTTTTTTTTTAATCTGTTGATTGTCTCAGTTGTCTGGAGCACACATGAGTCTTCAGAACATGAATCATATATTACAGTAAGGAGCAAAGCAGAAGAGTCTGAATGTCCACTCTCCAAGCTCGTGGATACTATTTGCTATAGGTAGTGCCTGATTCACATGAAGGATTTGGAACCACATTGCTGGAGATAGCTGAGAAATACATAGCTGTCATTCACAGTCTGAAGAGAATCTAGGTGGAGGAAACTGCTCTTTTCCAGACCTTTTTGTAAAGTGAAAAATGGGAAGTCAGCTAATCAATTTTTATCTTTCTTTATCTAAATTAGAAGAATAGTACTTCTGTGGTGATGTTAAATTTATTAAGCATTCTACGAGTACAATTCTCCTGGGTATCTGAATTTGATTTGTTAATCAAATACTGTTCTTGTATTAGAATTGACAGTTTAAATGAATTAGATAGCTAATTTCAAATAAAGGATAAAGAGCACCAACTATTCTGATTCTTCAGTACTTCCCTAGTTTGTGTTTTATATTCTGAATATACAATTCTGATAATAATTCAGTAAATATTATTTTACAGAGAAAGAAAATCTGCTCACCAAGAAATTAAACAGTTATTGCTTTGTATTTTGTTGTATTTTGTTTTATATTTCCACAATTTGGACTAAATCACAGATAATTTGATCCTGTGTTGAATTTATCTCAGTTAAAAATAGCTTAGAATACTCACCAAATGTCACTGATCATTTTGTACATGCACCCAATTAATATTCATAGGGCATGCCTATATTAAATGCACTAGATGCTAAAAGTCAAATAAAGATAGATAAAAAAGTAAAACTATCAATAGATATTAGTTGTTATCATTTCATAAAACATACCTATATAGTAGAAGTATGTATATCTAATTTTAGTTATTACATTGAAATGTGTTTTCTGGAGAATCATTTCCAGTCTAAGTAACCATATGGAAGCCGAAAACCATTAAAAAAATGAAAATAAGATGGCTTATATCACCTGCATAACTTATTCTGTTCTTTGCCTTCAGGCTTCAAAACCCGCTTCCCATATTTTTTCCTTTCTTTAGAAACAATGTACATCAGTTTAATTTATCCCAGGTCCCAACAGAAGGATCAGATTTTAAGCATTTAATGCTGTGGTTTCAAATCCAATTTTACAGTGCTCATCATTTCAGAAGTGACAGAATCCAAAGTGAGCATTTATATTAAAAAAAAAAAAAAAAGAAGAAACAAAAAGAAACATAACAACTGAACTGCTCAATGTACATGTGCTTTTGTTTTCCTAAGATAGAACTTTTGTATGAAGATGTAACTTAATGATAGTTTCCAAAAATATATCCTAGGAATAATTTTTAGTGTAAGAATTGTTTTTTATTCAAATTGAGAAAAGCTTTAAAGTAAAACTTCGCATTTATGAGCATATCTTTATGTTTGTTCTTCTTCTAGTCCTACTGAAACTAGTGAGCAGGAGCACAGAGTGTAGAATAATCACTTTGATGCTATATGTGTGAATTAGCTTGTGTATTATCCTAATTTCTTCCTTTTATTTGAATCGGTTTCAGCTAACTTGACATCAAGTTGAATTATACAGTACCATCTCTTATTCTGAATGTGTCACTAGAAGAGCAATAAAAGATTCAAATAATCTCTTCTGCCTCTATAATGCATACCAGTGAACAACCTCTGCCATTTGAGTCAATCTGTATAGATGTGTTCACTGTTCTACTCATCAACTCTACCACCGTTAGTGGATTAGTATCTGTATTTTCACTGTATGAATGGTCTGCAGCCCTACAGCAAACATCATAAGTATAGTAAAATATAATATCTCGGGCTCATTAAGAGTTTTCTATTGTATTTCCAGCAGGTAAGATCTGTTTCTATAAGTTCTTCCCTGCACCTCAGTGAACAAGTAGCATTTACAAGTTCAGTGTTATTAACTTCAAAACTGGTCTGCTACTCTGTTGAGTCAACAAACAGTGGATTAGAGTGAGCAAAGGTACTTTTTGGCTCAACATGTAAGTCACAACTGGTGGAGAACAGAAGGGTCTCCAACTTTACTTGCAGAGGAAAACAAGACCTGACAGAGGGCTTTCACAGGTGTAATAAATAACCACCAAATACAGTACTGTGATTGTCACATATCTGTTTGACAGTAGCAGAAAGTATAAATGTTAATGTTGGCTATCCTTCTGCTCTCCGGGAAAATCCAGCTCCCCTTGGGATACATTCCATCAGGAAAACCTCTATCTGATTATAAAACAAATATAAATTTAACAAGTGAAATAGTGATTGTGAACTGAAAATCTATGATGCCATATGATCTTTATTTATTTTTTTTACTGCACAAAGCTGACTACTGAAGAAAATCATAAAATCATAGAATCATAGAATCACAAGGTTGGAAAAGACCTCCAAGATCATCTAGTCCAACCATCCTCCTATCACCATTACTACCATTAAGCTACTAAACCATATCTCGTAGCACCTCATCCAGATGCCTCTTGAACACCGCCAGGGACAGTGACTCCACCTCCTTCCTGGGCAGGCCATTCCAGTGCCTGACTACTCTTTGAGAGAATATGTTTTTCCTTATATATAATCTAAATCTCCCCTTGCACAACTTGTGGCCATTTCCTTGGGTCCTATTTGTTGCCTGGGAGAAGAGGCCAAACCCCTCCTCATCCCAACCTCCCTTCAGGAAGTTGTAGAGCGTGATGAGGTCTCCCCTGAGCCTCCTCTTCTACAGACTAAACAATCCCAGCCCCCTCAGCTGCTCCTCGTAAGACTTGTGCTCTAGATCCCTCACCAGTTTCATTGCCCTCCTCTGGACACATTCCAGGGCCTCAATGTCCTTCTTGTATTGAGAACACAATACTCAAGGTGCGGCCTCACCACTGCTGAGTACAGGGGGATGATTAGCTCCCAACTCCTGCTGGCCACACTATTTCTAATGCAGGCCAGGATGCCATTGGCCCTCTTTGCCACCTGGCACACTGTCAGCTCGTGTTCAGCTGAGCATCAGCCAACACTTCCAGGTCCCTTTCCTCTTCACAGTCATCCAGCCACTCTGTCCCAAGCCTATAGCGCTGCGTGGGATTGTTGTGGCCAAAGGTCAGGACCCAACACTTAGTCTTGTCAAACCTCATCCCATTCATCTCAGCCCAGTGATCCAGCTTATCCAGATCACTCTGAAGGGCCTCCCTGCCCTCAGGCAGATTGACACTACCTCCCAACTTGGTGTCATCTGCAAATTTAATGAGGGTACACTCAATCCCCTCACCTAGGTCATCAATAAAGACATTAAACAAGACCGGCCCCAGTACCAGCCCCTGGGAGACACCACCTGTAATGGGTCACCAGTTGGGCACGGCCATCTAGCTAGTTCTTTACCCAGGGAAGAGTATATCTGTCTGAGCCACAGGCAGCCAGTTTCCCCAGGATTGGTTATAGTATCTTATCAGAGTGTAAATCACTAGTGGTAGTACCACTGAGGTTACAGGTCTAACAACGTATCAGAATCTTCTTTGTGATCACAATATAATCAACTGAAACGACCACAAGCTTCTCAGAGTCTGTGACAGAAGACTGCATGGGTTACCATTTTACAATATTGGAAAGAAGCCAGAAGATTAATGTACACAAAAGCAAAATACTTTCTTCATCATGAAAGGGCTCCAGTGGTTCATGGTTCAGACACAGAATTTACATTTATACTGCTTTTAGTGGTGGTTGGAGGATGTTTGGCTGATAGTCCGATTCCACAGTAGAGGGTGGGGAAACCATATATAATCCATTTTGGACACAGAAATCCCTTCTGAAAAATTATAAACTAGTATACAGCCCTCTACTCTATTTATTTATTTATTTATTTATTTATTTATTTATTTATTTAGTAGTAGCCTATTCCTTTTATGTAGCTTCCCTGCCCTTTTCTTTGGAAGGTATGAGAAATGCTAAAATTTACCCCCTTAAACAAAGCGCAGCCAAGAATAGCCAGGACACTCGATACTGAAGAGATCTTGTGCTACCCATTTAAGTTATGTATCAAGTCTAAATTTAATCAAGGCCACATTTTATTTATACATTTCATGCATTAAACTCATTTAAACTTTTAGTCAGATTTCATTAGGGGAAACACTACCGTACATATCATACAGTAGTAAAGCTAATGTGCTTCAAGAATTTGAAAGGATTTAGAGATCGGAGGGTCTGATTTCCAAATTTCTTTTTCTGCCTAGTTCTTGGAGCAGGTCTGTATGCTGCATACAGTTTGTTTCCTAGGACACTAATGCAGTCAGCATGCTTGGTAGAAATGTGTAAACACAGACATTCCCTGTAATCAGTGCTTTTGGTGTCTTAAGGCAAGATTATGTTTTTTTTAGGAAATGCAATTTATGGTCAGGATTAAATTTCTCCTTCAGACTGATAAAGTCTTGAGGTTGAATGAGATCATAATTATTGTGTCTTTTTGTCCTCCATCTTAGATCTTCAGTCCCTGGGTTAGTGCTTCAGGAACAGGAAACTGAAAGAAATGTATCTGAAATGACTTAGTTTTACCTCTGCAAAAATAGAACAAAAATCTTAGTAATATATAAATAAGTATATTTAAAATTGTGAACAACAATAATATTCCTAATTATCGTTGTTTCATACTGACCTATTCTGAGATCAAACAAACAAGCACATGATAAAACAGTAATAGAGCCCTAACTACGAGGACTGCTCTGAAAGTAATGTCTCCTTTTTTATTATGTTGGCCCATAATATCAAAGGCAGATGTTGATGGTGGGACAGTAGAGGATGAACCTTCCCAACAGTATTCCATCACATTTTGTTGCTGTTAGAGAGATGGTAGCAGAGGAGCAGTGCGACAGAATGACACCTGTCATGGAAATGCCAAAGAAGCAAAGGTGAGGAATTGAATTCCTCCACACAGAAAAAAATTGCAACCAATGACATTCATCAAAGCTTGCTGAACACTTGTGGAGACCAAACAGTGGATATGAGCACAATGAGGTGCTGAGTGGTGCATTTCAGTAGTGGCGACAATGTTGTGATAGACATGTTCTGAATGGCCATGCACGGCTGTCGCACTGAAGAGCATCTTAGTCAGCTCATGTGCATGTATTGGCATATTAAGACCAAGGAACCATGTACATTGCTTAATATGCAATGGAAACGATAGTGGCAATGTTGAAATATCACAAAGTTTGTGCCAGGTGGGTCTTGCTCCCACAGGAACAGAAAGAACTGTCAGGATCTGCGAACTAATGCAAGGCTTAAGGTGACAGTTTCCTGGATCACATCATTACCAATGATGAGATGTGGTGTCACAACTATGAGCCAAAGTTAAAGCAGCAGTGCATGGAGCGGTGTCATGTGACTTCTCCATCAAAGAAAATGTTCAAGACTCAGTCCTCAGCAGGTAAAGTGATGTACAGTGTCTTTTGGGGATCGGAAATAAGTGATCTTTCTGAATTTCCTGGAAAACAGATAAGTTATCAACTTTGACTGATACATCACGACACTGACTAGACAGAAGGCTCAAAACTTCCATAGTAAGGCCAGAGAAGAAGAAAACCTTTTTCTTGTTACACAGTAATACCAGGCCTCATACCAGTTTGAAGACCATGGAGCATATCATTAGTCTTAGCTGGACTGTCCTATCACACCCATCATACAGTCTGGATTTAGTGCCTCCAGACTTCTGTTTGTTTTGTCTGATGAAATATAGATTGCATGGACAACATTTTCCCTGCAATGGCATTGTCATAGCAGCTGTGATACAGCGCAGATTTTTACGAGTATGGTATGCAGGCTTTTGTTCATCGCTGGTGAAAATGCTTAGCTAATGGTAGTGACTATGTTTAAAAAAATAGTGTTTTGTAGCTGAGAATTTGCTATTTCAAACAGTGTTATTGTATTCTTTTTATGTTGCAGCTTCCATGAAAATAAATAAAAGGCATTACTTTTGGAGTGACCTACACAGATTTCACTCTTCTTCTTTGTCAGGTCTCTTCTTGTCTGATACGCCCTTATACTGTCAGCCCAGCTGTCTATGAAGTTGTAGAATCTCATACTGTGACATCTATTTTGACTCAAATATATATTGCAGACTCACAAGACAGATTTATTTATCTTCTCTACAAAAGAAAAGTAAATTAAAAAAAATTCCTCTACCTTAACAAGCAAAGCAATCAGATTTTATTGTAGTGTGTTTTTTTTTTTCTCCTGGTTCAACTTCACCATAGTCCCCAGGATTGGAATTTTTCCATTTTCATACGTATTGTATCATACAATACTGAAAAGTCAGTACATAGCAAAGTTTTAGTGACCCTGGGCATATTTGAACTTGTGATCTGCAGATGAAAGGCTTCATATTCAATTCCCAATCCCATGACTCATCCAGTCCCCTAGCATAATTTTGGTTTGGGAAAGAAGTTTTTGAATTACAAGTGTGTAAAAAGCTTTCTGACAGAGTTGCAATTTTAAAACAGAATGGCCTGATTTACAGACATGTTGAACCCTCGGGGTCCTGCTGAATTAAGAGTATGCAACAGTTGGAAAAGCAGACCTTCCTTAGCACCTGTCTTCAAAACACTGCAAAAAAGGTAAACATATTTCTGCAACATCTAGAGATCATGACCTCAGATGCAGATATGGGGCTCGGCTTGAAAAGAACTGACTTCGATATCATCATTCCTTCTTTCCTCAGCTTGTGAGGAAACCACTACAAAGGATCTTTTGAAGATGCTGGGCATGTGGTGTGTCCTGAAGGGCTAACGAGACTAGGAGCTCTGCTTTCTGACAACAGAGTATGAATAGATCCCTGATCTCTGATTGTATCCCTTTGTCAAACTCTAACTTTCTGCCTGCATGTCTTTTTTGGGAAAAAAAAATAAATAAAAAATAAATATCTCTCTTTCTAGCAGTAAATTGCATACTGAAAATCTACTTTTCTCCATTCACTTTGTTTTTCCAAGAGAAAGGTAATTTTTTTGCAACATACAATCAGGCAATCAGAGGAGGTGTGAGTAAACCTAGAGCTACACAAAAGGACCAAAGTGTGCCCTGATATGTAGGTTATATCAGTTCCAGTCTCAAGCCAAACTCAACAGTACCAACATCATGGAAATCAGCTAACCCTCAGAGTAATCCAATGTCAAAGTGGATAATTTCAGACAATCATATTCATTCTCAGATATGTCTCATGTTATTTAACATTCTCAGCTTCTATCTCCCTCAGCAGCATGAACACAGCTTGTGCAAGGTATATGCTGTGGTTAGCTTAAATCCATGTATGCACACAGCCAACAAAAGCAATGTAATTGTTTTGGTAGGTCTTAGGTCTTAACCTCTTAGCAATTGAACTCCCTTGAGACTATATAGTCATATCAACCATTTTCCCTCACAGAAGAATTTTCGGAATGTGGTAGCTAAGCTAAAAATAATTTTAAAAACAGTATCCAGGAGAGACATTGCCAAAACAAAGAAATAAGGAGATCAGGAAGGAAGCAAACTATCTTGGTTAAGGGACCTTGGTTAAGCAGAATCCTTATGAACTTCTCTCCTTTTGCACGATTAGCATCTTAAGTGAGAGCATCTTAACAGAGACTATAGCGCTTGTCTGAAACAGAAAAGGATTTTTCTGCTACACTAAAACTACTTCTGGCTTGCGCTAGGTAAAATATACTTCATCATAAAATGGTTTAACAAGTAAAGCCATTATAACTAGCATAGGAAGCTATATTGAAGATTCTTTACTGCTGTTACTGGGCCTGTTTGGTGGAAATACATGTGTGATTAAACTTTATTTTATCCTAAGAAAGAGGTAAATACAGTGAAGAATGCAAACAGAAAATAGAGCTATATTAGTTCTAGATCTGAAAAATTCTGTAGCTTCAGCTGCAGAGGGGTCACATCTTTCAGTCAAATTACCAGAGAAGGTGGAAAGAACTATTTTTTGAACCTGTTTTGGTGCAGGAGATTTAAAGTTCTGCAGATCTTTTTCTCAGTCAGTCTAGTGAGTGCTAGCATTAAGTTTGTTTATTTTCAGGTGGACAAGACTATTATTCCCTTAAACGGTCTTTGTAGAAGTTCACTTTTAGTTTGACCTGTGTTCAAACACTACTAGGAACAAAAATGTGACCTACAAAAAAAACTTGGGATGAAATTGGACCATGTGTTTTTCTTTCTAATAAAATCCCAACTGACAAGAGTTTCCTGTAGTCCTGTATTTTATACTAAACTGTTTACACAACTGAAATGCCCTTTGCATTCCAGTAAAAATTTTTGAAAGCTCTGATGTTTCTTTTCTCCACTAGGTGTCATCATAAGGCAAGGACTTCGGATTTGGAAAAATAAGAAAAACGTTTGTTAGAACAAAGGCTTTGTATTTAGTCCTGAAGGATGAAGTGGGATAATTGTACTTGGTTACCACTAAAGAAAGCCTAGACTAGCTCTGAGACCAAGAGAAAGGTAAGTACACCATAGTCAGTATGAGAGAAAGTTTGGTGCTTACCAAAAAAAGCAATCAACAAACAAAAAATAAACAACCAAATAACAAAACAACCCATGCCCCCCACCCAGTCAACCAAACAAACCAAAATAGGCTGTTTCTATGAAGTTTCCTTACTGGTGCTAATTAAAGATTGAGAGTTTCATTGCAAAAATTCATTTGGAACCAGGCTAGGGAGAATATTTTGCTTGACTTCTGAGAGAATTTATCATAGTTTCATCTATATAATTTTAACCTTCTCATTAAAATATTTAACTCAAAGCTGTTGGTCATTCGTCATGGAGTAGCAACTTAGTGGAATCCCAGTTAGAAAATCATAGGCAGAAATCACAGCTTTACCCCCTTTACCTGCAATAATTACTGCCAGATCTGTTTTTCATCTAAATGAACTGTGGCTACATCCTTAATGATGGGAGGGGAAAAAGGGGGGGAAACCCTTTTTTTCATTAATTATTCACTACTATGTTTGAATTCTTCTTATTTCTTCTCTTTCACGTAGTAATATTTGATACCACAGTAAACGATTTAGAAACTATTTGGATCTATTGATTAAAATTTTTATTATTATAAATGCTTTTTGGCAATTTATCCAGTCTATTTTATCAAAAAACTACTGAGGCACCTTGTGAGACTTTCTCTGTTTTTGAATTCAGGCCAGATTGTAATTGCAAAAAGCATAGTTAACTTCTGTGACCTAATTCTTTACTGCACAATTTTGGTCAAATTAGGAAATTCAAGTATAGAACAAGTCATGAAAACATGGATTTGAAGCCATTACTTGAAGGCTAATCCATCCATTCCACGTTATCGTAGCACTTGATTTTTTTGACTATTCGTATATGAAAGTGAGTTAACCCTAAGAGACTGTGGTCACAAAACCAAGATGTATTTGAACATGTTTGAACAACATAGACTGACTCTAAAGTAGACTGTTCCTTTGTTATTTACCATTATATTGAAATTTAACACTTTCTGTATACTCTTAGATTTTCTTCAGTTCTGTAGTCTTTTCGAGGTTTTGTATATATATAAAAATATACCTATATATACCAAAAATATATATATATTTTAGGGAATGGAAAGAAGGAGTGCTGGTTGTGGACAAGGGTGGGGTGGTGTGGAGAGCTTTCTGAATTCCTGGTGAGCTCTGTAGCTTTGGGCTGACAGTTTTATTTTCATGAGTCAATTGCAGAAATAAATACCATTTGTATTGTTCTAATAAATCTATGAGTTAGCTCTTTTTTTTTTTTTTTTTTTTTTTCTTCTGTACTGAAGAAGAAACAGTTTGGTCAGCTGAAAAGATGAGGTAATAAACAATAATTTTTCTGAAAGAATCCCAATGCACTGCATGAACTACAGTGGTAGAAGGCTATCAAACTACTCTGCTAACAGATCTTTCACGATTAGAGTGGAGAAAGATCAAGGGAATTTTACAACCTGCACAAACCTAACTCAAACAGTTCCTCTGGATATATCATTCTGACTTGATTTTTAGATTAAAAGTATTTTACTATAAAGCACTGTCAAGAGTATCATCCACAAGACTTTGGGCTTAGAAGACAGATCATCACTGGATGTTTATAAGCATTATGATTTACACAGCCACAAGACCAATGTTTTCAGTTATTTGAAAATCCAAAGACCTCAAAAATACCACACAATCCATGCAAATAACAAGGAAATGGGATAGTAAAGTAGCACAAATCTCCAAGTAACTCTGGAGGTTATGGGAATTTCCTTTAGTTAATACGAAGTCTGAACATACGTAAATTGTTCCAGGAAATGGAAAAATTGGAGAAAATTTAGGCTGAAGCACAGGATCAAAGGATTAAATTGCTGGTACCAGGATATTGGTTCAAAGAATAAAATAACATTTCTTTCTCTCTCTCTCTTTTTTTTTCTTTTTTAAGTTGATTATTTAGGTACAAGTTAGGTCTGAGTTTTTGTTAGCTTGATTTCAGTGAAAATTTTATTAGGAGGATAAGAGTGTTCACCACACTTTGGTTTTAGGAAGACACTAACAGTGCTGTGTGTGCACTATGTGCCAATTGCTTAGCATCAGTTTGGAGAATATTGACTTTCTTTTTCTAATCTCCATGTAGGTCTACATCCTATCTCTCAAAAACACTTTCTGAATATGCTATTTGAGATTACTGGCATGTTACAGTTCTATTAATGATTATCAGTGTCTGACAACTAGTTTTGTTCCAAAAACACCATATAGGCTTCTGTATTTTCTTTTTTTACTATTAATAGCTCTTTAGATTTAAAGTAAAATGATTTTTATAAAATTATTTGGTGTCTTGGAAACTTCTGCTAGGTCATAAGCAGAGAAAATTAGACTACTAAGCATTTAAAATATAACACAAAATTCCAGCTACAGCAATTTGTTGTTCAGAATTTGATTCACTGCACATAACATAGATACATAGATGCATTTGAACAAAGATAGGATGATTTGCTACTAGGTCTGAAACCTCTTAATTTTCATTGCCAAAAAAGATTGAGGCATGTTATTTCCAGGATGCTACCACCAGAAGGCAGCACAACCCATCAGAATTATTTGCTAGTTTTGGTAGAAATCAGTGGAACTTATATCAGTAATTTTGTCTGATGATGTGTGCTCAGGAAAATTTACAGAGTAATAAGACATTTTCTATTAGTAAATGGGAAGCTTTTCTATGAAACCATCTTATGAGCAATATTAGGCCTTCTTCCTACTGCAGAGTTCTGCAAGGTTCTTCACTTGTTCTTCAAGGCACCAAATGTAAATCTCATCTGAAAGATGTTCATGAAAAAGATCCCACTGGTTTGAGTCAGGCTGATTGATGATTCCTAGCTACTCCTGGCTACATTGTTTTCCCATTAAGAACAATGATGAAAGTCACTGATATTCAAATTTTGGCAACTAGCATTTGTTAAATAAACTCTGTGGGGCTGTAGGGGTAAGTGAAATAGGAAGCATTATACTTGAAAACATATTATTTGAAGATGGAATACTGAGTACAGAAATTTCCGTCTTTCAAGGTTGAAGTATTCTTCTCAATAGCCCACCATTATAGTTTATGGATATGCTTACTGTTGTTATTGCTTCTAAAGATGACTTTCATCAGATCTGAACCTCCACACTGCTCTCAATACAGCAGCTGCTGTAGAAAGCTCATTGCAAGAATATATTGGTGTGAGAGTAGGCAAAAGGGGATATGTATGGAATCACATCATCTTGGGAAGCAGTGACATAATGGTTTCTGTGGCGTTAGCTGCTATTTTACAAAAGAATCTAGCCAGAAATCATTTTCAAAAGAGTCAAGAAAGCTAACATTCTTTATGTAAGTACCACTTACTGAAGTATTTTCTAGTAACTACAGCAATCTACCTAGTCATTTTCACTCCTTTGGACATTCTTCAATGAGGCTGAAACAATTTCAGGACTATTTACAACATTAGGAGATTTGTATTGCTTAGATAATAATAAGTGATCATCAAGACCATTTGGCTCTCTACTTTCAGTATGAGTGTGTTTTATAAAGAAAACACAGAACCCTCAGTAAACTGGATGTCATGTTATGCATGGACAAAGGGGATAGCTGTACTCTTCTCTGAAAAATGCATTTCAGAAAAGGAGGGAGAAACAGTTCCTTCTTCACCATCTACTTCATGAGAAATTATAATGTTCAAGTGCTCGTGACTAACTGCTTCAGGTAAGGGAGGTCTGCCTACAGCTCACCTCTGCCTTATCACCATAAGGTCAACTGATGCTAAGCGATGGCTACCAAATAAGCAGTGAAAGTGGCTAGGTGAATCCCCTCTGAAGTTGGCACTTCACTGTTGCTACTAAACTCTGTTGTAACCCTAGAGTACTGACTTTGTTTAGTGAATGTTCTGGACCACTGTTGGGTGACATGACCCAGTCGCAGGAAGTTTTCCTCTTGCTGTTCATACACCACTGAAGAGAGGGATCACCAGCCGCATCTGAGCACATGTGCCAGTTGTTACACTGCTGCACTTCATTCCCCTCTCTTTTCATTTTTAGCAATGGCTTCCCTGTGATCGCCCACAGTCATATGTTATACAGTAGCTTCTTTGCTGATGATCACATGCAGTATTTTATTTTCACCCTCAAAGACTTTGTCTTCTATTTCATGAAAGCTGTTGTTTCTACCTGGCTTTAAGCACATATGTACTTTATCTTTTTCACTATAATATTTCACTGGTCCCCCAGGCTAAGCAGATTGCTGAGATAGTGGATATTTTGAACAACAACCTCTGCAGAAAGATGGCTGCCATGCTTTGGAGCCAAGCAGCCCAAAGATTTTGTCTTCAGTGTAACAGCTGCCAAAATTTAGATGGTGTGGATAGCTGGGAAATTAGTATCAGATGTTTGGGGCCTTAAAACAGAATAGTGTAGATGTGGCCTTCGTAGTCCTGCCAAGCCACATATCTTGCCAGAAAGTTTGATTCATTTGAACCATGTCAAAAATACTTTCAGATAAAATGTAATGAAAGTAGTTGACTATGATATAAAAGGCTCTAAGAGAAGTAATATCTCAAGTATTTGTATCATGCTGCTAGACTGAAAGTAGACTAGCCAGAGAATTTTCAGTCAGAAAATGAAAACATTGTTTCATCATAAATTTCATAGTAGTCATTTGCCACATGACTGGAAGGACATAAAAGCACACTCAATGAGGGGTAACAGAACACCTTGTTCTGATGTTCACTTGCTCATCTTTCTCTTTAATGTTTTTCATTTACCCAGTCTTTTAGTTCCACGGGTCAACAGTCTGCTGAACTGAAACCTATATTTCTGTTAATCACAACACACTCCACAAATAAATTCCCTGAAAAACAAAGCAATTGTATGTGCTCCTAGGTTTCTGGCGCTGCGGGTATCTCCACACTTTCTCAGCAACATCAATACTTAGCAAAGCATTCACATTCACTGGATCACAAGAACAGGAGGAAAATAACAGTTGTGTATGCACATAGCATATATTAACCTCAAAATGCTCAGCTTCTGCAGCAAAGTGAAATCTCAGACCTGCACTGACTAAACAGGAGGACCTGTTGATTTCGTAACCTTGGGTTACTGTTTGTAAAGTGTAAATTCCAGATTTAGGCTATTGTTTATTTTAACTTGCTTGTTTTAAATAGGCATCTAAATACAGATGCCTAAATGATTTGATCACCTCTTAAGAGCAAAACAAGCTGACCAATTCCAGCTAGCAGCCCTCAGTGGGTGACATGGTTTTGTCACGTTGCTGCTGAGCTGTGCTCCAGCATGTCGGAATGCAGCACCATCTAGCGAGCTGCAAGTGCCAGACACACACAAACTGTGATCTAAAATACATTCATATCAATTAAAAAATCTAAAATAAATCAAAGAAAAGCTCCCTTTCTTCACAAAATGAAAGTTTGCTGATTCTTGTTTTCCAAAGCTCCCAATATTTTAAAGTTATTAAGCGTAACGATCAATCAACACTTAGTTAAATTGCAAAAAGACCTCACAAACTACTGTTATCCATTTAGTTATGCACTCACAAAATTAAAAGTGCTTCTTAGATGAGTAATAAGATTGTTCTGAAGAGTATAAAATTTTTTACCTTTTAAAGAGAACAAGAAGAATTGTTTTGGCTCAGAAAAGCCACCAATGCTGTACCTGATCTAGTCTAGTGATTTAGTTTTACGAATGTAAAAAAATATTGAGATCATGTGCTATATCACTTTGATCACTCACTATAGCAACATAAGCTTAAATTTTCTTGTGCGGAGTGCTTTGCTATACTGGAAACTATCTGCAAGGTTGTATCTAATTCCATCTCTGCTCTTGTTTTTCCTCTACTTTTATCTGTGTTGCTCTTATGACATTTCCCTTAATAAGCCCTTTGTATCTTTCTTTCACTCTTGTGTATGTGCCTTTTTCCATGTCACCTTTGTCAATCCTTGAAAACCTATACAGGCAAAGCACTTTCTCTTGGCTTAGATGACTTCTTAATACAATATCCCCTTGGGAACTTTCTCAACAAGGAATCAGTTATTTGAAACAAAACAATACCAGTCAGAGACCGCCCAACCACAATTGGCAGTATATTCAGTATTGTCTCAAAAAAGGCAGCTAATACTTTCAAACAGTCTTCTGAATAGGGGGAAAAAATAGTGTCAGAGAAAATGTATCCTCAGGTTCTGACTCTTGCATATTTCTTTTTGTTGAGAAATTGCTTAAGAAAACCCTAAATATTTTTTAAAACACACATCTAGGATGTGCCTTTCTGCTAGCAGTACCACATTTGAAACCTTACGAAGAAGAGATTTAAAGAAAACATTTAATGATGTGAAACCAGAAGCACATGACAAACAAACTTATAACAAGATATACAGTGTACTATTGTCTACAGTACATGACAGGATGTGAATGAAGTCAACCACGATAATTTGTAAGTTTCTCTATTAGTAGAAATGATAAAATACAGTAAGATTTATTGCAGGAGGTTTTGATTTAAAACAAATGAACCTGAGGAAACATCACATCTGTACTGAAATTATAGTTCCAGAATTTTATTTTTTTTTACTTTTTTTTTTTTTTACTTTTTTTTTTTTTTTTTTCTTTTTTTGAAGCAACATCTCTACCAAAAATAGACATTGCTCTTCTCAGGAATCTAAGTGTACCTTCTCAGAGTCTCAGTCAGTCTGGGTGTACAGGCAGAGGAAAAAAGGCAGGAATTTGGCAGCAGCCCAGCTCTTGACATTCCTGTTTTTATTACCAGCAAACTCCAGAATATTTCTACAGCTTTACAGAAAAGAAACAATTTGGATGCAAGTGCAGCTGGTGCACACAAACATTATCATCTCTTGCTAGAAAGTGTGATTATATCTTTTCCTCAAAACCTAGATGTTGATATAAAGACATTTCTAACTTTTAACATATCTAGTTTCAAACAACAAAATTTCGTGCATGTTCTTCAAAGAGTAGAAACATAGAATGTCCTGGGTTGAAAAGGACCACAATGATCACCTAGTTTCAACCCCCCTGCCACGCGCAGAGTCGCCAACCACCAGGCCAGGCTGCCCAGAGCCACATCCAGCCTGGTCTTGAATGCCTCCAGGGATGGGGCATCCACAACCTCCTTGGGCAACCTGTTCCAGTGTGTCACCACCCTCTGAGTGAAAAACTTCCTCCTAATATCTAACCTAAACTTCCCTTTCTTAGTTCAAAACTATTCCCCCTTGTCCTATCACTGTCAGCCCATCTTCATCACAATATAACTTACGTTTGGTTTAAATATGATCATTCTATTTTTTTTTTTTTTTTTCCTACATTCTTTTTCACCTGTACAGCAGCTGAGCTCTTTGGCATTTCTGAACATCTGGAGAGCTTGTTAGACTTCTGAACATATCAGGTTTGTACCAGCTGTGCAGTTGATGGATGGTCCTGTACTGTTTTCCAACGTGTTTTGGTCACAAAGATTTGGCCCCAACCAAAAAATCTTGTGTACAATATCAAAAATTATTTATCTCATGAGTTAGTTACTAATAAAAAAAAAATAAAATGCTAAAAAGAGAGTTTATACATAATTTAGATCAACTTATTTTTGTTGGCATTTTTTTTATGTCCTTGAAAGTGGACAAATAAATGTAATGTTATCAAAGTTTTGTAACAGTAGTGGCTTCAACAATAACAATACAAGGTCATACAATCATAAAATACTCCATGAGACAAAGTGAACTTCTGGGCAAACAAAGAATGATTTGTACTTTGATCCAATTTAGCAGCTCTGATGCTCACAAAATCACACAGAGCGAACTAAAAGTGTTGCTGCACTGCTAATGTACTTCCTCCAGGTCTCGACTCATTCCCTCTCATATTCTCCTAATGGGGCTAGCCATTGATCCAGTGATTCACTGATATCTATTCTCCTCTTATTACAAAGCTTGATTATGACTGTACTTCTCTCTTTTTTTTTTTTCTTCCATTTTCTTTCTTTTTTTTTTTTTTTCATTTTGTTTTGTTTTGTTTTTAGATCCTCTGGTTGCATTTTATACCTACTTAGTAGTTCTCAGCTCTGTTAGTTTTCAGAACTTCTGGATGTTACTCTGAAAATAAAAGAATGGTATAACATCCTGTTATTAAATCCAGATACAAGTGTAACTGTGATGAGAGAAGGCAGGTTAGTAAATAAATTTTAAATTGTATTTCTAGGTCTAGATTCTGAGATTGAATTCTCTACACTGATGAGTGAAATCAATTTACAAACAAAACTAAAGATTGTAATTAACAGTAATTTCAGTGTTCTGGACAATTTCTGTGTGGCTTGATTCACGTTTCTATCAATATCTCCTGTCCAGTTTGATGGTTACAATAAAATAAATTGATTCACTTTGCCCCTGAGGAGATATGTGGATTTACCATTACAAAGTCAACATTTACCTGTGTTTTTCATGCAACATTAAATCAGCACTGTGTCTACTTCAGCAATCAATACAACACAGTAGGTGAGGATCTTTAGTGAGACAACTGATCCTGATACCCACAGGATTTCAGGTGTATTTATTTCAGATTAGTGAGTCTAACCAGGTTATGCTTGTTAACTGTTGGAGCAAATTATATGCAGTGCTGAAGAATATCTTCTTTAATTTAATATGAAAGATATCCACTAATCACACTGAGGACCCTCCAGGATGTATGCTTAAGGCACAGTAGACAGCAAGAACAAGGAGATCCATTTTAGAATCACGCCAATCTGAATTAGAATGTTAATATCCTTAGAAATGTCCTGAGACATTTCAGTTCATTCCTATTCCAAGCATATGAGGGAGGTGCACTGCTTTCAGAAATGCCTGCAATGGAAAATACTGATAAACACTGAAATATGCAGTTAGCAGATGCATAGAAAAGATGCAGTAAAGTGAATCTAAAGATCATATTTTCAAGAAAACATTCTTAATCCACTCAAATTTAAACTTCATTGTGTCATAAGTGTTGAATTTAAATTTGTAGAGAAGTTTAGATAGTCAGAAAAACTAGCATAATTTATATCTTCAGTTTTGTAGAAGTTGAGTTTCTGGTTTTCAATTTTTGAGGGTGTAAATATCAGTAGATTAGTAGAGTGCTGTTTTTCCTTTTTCCTTTTCAAAGGTATTTTGATAACCTTCCCTTCAAATTCACAGGTGTCAGCTCTATATTCCACATCACAGCACGTAAAACACAGTGCTTTATAGTATCCATTTCAGAGCAGCATTTTTATCAGAGGATTAGACTCTTTAGGGGAAAAGTTAGAAATAATCTTTATGCTATCTATTATGTAATTGACAAAATATATGAGAAAGAATGTTTTACCTGCTGTCTTGAAAGCAGACAGCTTTCCCAGCAATGAATTGAGGAAATATTATGTTGACAGAGCTTGAGTGAAAAATAAAATGAGCATTGTTCTTCAACAGCTCCCATTCTCAGCTTTGGCAACCAAGTAAGCAATCTAATGAGGGCATCTTGTGTAAGTAAATTTAAAAGGTGACGAGTTTTTATGGATCATTCTCCTGTTATAAAACGCATATGGCAAGCGAAGCGAAATTATGATTAGTTTTATTTATAATTCTTATGGTCTCTCTGACAAAATAATTTTCATTAACTGTTCTCCATTTGGAGACTAGTTCAAGATTCTTAATTGTCATAACCACTTTTTTGAGAGGAGTGGAATGAGAATATTTCCCAAAAATGCTCTAAGAAAATGGCCATTTCAAAAACCTGTCAAATGGAAAAATAATTTCTCCATCTCTCTTTAATTAATTTATTTATTTTTGTCCCTAGGTAAATAACATACATCATACTTAGTGTGAACAATTCTAAAAAACCTTGGTTCTGAAAACTGCATTAGTTCCTAGTCAGGCAATACAGAACATTTGTTACCTGTGGGCCTTGTCATACCCATGGCAGTTTGTACAGAATGTGAATGGACTGCTGCATGTTCTGCAGCTTAATAAGAGTTATTTTTCTAGTTTTCAAATGGCAAATCTGTGAAAATTAATATAAGAGATATTTTCATTCACCTGAATTCTTATAATAAAACAGTTTTAAAATGCAGTAAATTGGATTTGACATTGAAACACAATTTTCTGTGCTACAAGAGGATGTGAAAGCAGGGTAGTTCATGAATCCATTTCTTTACTTTTTTTCTAGTTCACAGCTAGGAATAGAAGTTACATAAATTAATGAAAGAAATTCTGGGAGCTTTCACCTTGTTTTGTTGCTAAGGAAACAATTTCCTTGGCATCAATGCATCCAGTAGGTCTGTCTCACTTTCCTCCGGGTTCTAACACAGGCAGTATTGTGGAAAGGCACTGGGGAAAAAAAAAAAAAGCAGAGATAAACAAGGAGGAAAAGATCAACACAAGTAGCTGAAAGTTAATACAAGGATATCATCTAATTGATTTGAATTAACTCTTGTTTTTGTGTGAGTCAGCTGGAGAGCTATGCACAGAGGTAAGGATTTAAGGCTCTAGCAGGACTAGAGCTAAGAGCCAAAGAGGAACAGAAGCCTTCACATGAGAAAGGTTCATCTCCCCCTCTAATCTTACCCCTTGCCAAGAAAAGAAAAAAAAAGAGAGAAGGAAGGGGAAAGGCAAAAGGTAGAATGGTGGAATCTGAACATAAAATCTGAAAGCAGAGAGTCTGGGTTTCTGCTCTTCTACCAGTCTTAAAATTGTGACTTTATTCTAAATAGAGTCCTTTCATTTACTGTTTACATCATATAGTTTACCTGATGCTGTGTCAGATGAGTTGTTCATGAAAATGTAGCTATCAATTGTATTTAATACCATAAATCAACTTTTTGTTGGCAGTTCTGCAATTGTAATCTAATTTTTATTTCACTTCTGCATATTGTATCACAAATCCAAGAATGGAGTATGGAGAGACAGATGAGTGAGTCCACAAACCTCTTTTCCTGGCTGATTGTACAATGCCTCGGCTGTTTTCTTTTCCAGAAATATTCCTTGCAAATATTCCTTAAACTCTGCTAAAAATGAAGTGAGCAACAAGCAGGATACACCAAACTCCACTTATGCAGAAAGATGAGTGACGTATGAAAATGTGTCAAATATGTTGTATTAGTAAAACCAAAAGAGACCTCAAGTGACAAAATGTTTGGCTCTGGGACAATGTAGTGATACACAATCTCTTAAATAAACAAACAATCAAACAAACAAATCACCTCAAACCTGCCAACACAGCTATAACTTTTTGCCTTAAATTTAAAGTTTAAAAATGCATTATTGCTCTGGAAGAATGAAGACACTGAAGCTGGTGCTTTCTACAAGTGAAACAAGAAGAGATTCCTGATTACCATGTTCTTTTCGTATTTGTGTAACATATATTTTCCTGTATATTTCAAAGTTATTTTTATGACTATGAACATGTACTGGGAGACAATGTCAAGAGGTGGACATGTTCATCTGGGGACTTAGGAAATTGTAGGACTGAGGCTGCTCCACAGGGAAGGTGAACTGAGCATCAGTGGTGCCCCCAGCACAACTGGACAATGATCTCCCGGACCAGGGTGAGAGGAGCAGAGCAAGACAGTGGCAGCACCAACTCTCACTGACAGGCCAGTGCAATCAGATAAAGGCAAGCTAATCTCAGAAAAAGTCCAAGATCAATTCAGAAAAGTGACACAGAAATTTGACATCAGTTGGCAGCACTGGAATCTACATCTATGATGCAGCTCAGGTCTGCTGGACCAAGGAGCATACGGGATGGTTAGGTCAGTCTAGAGAGCTGATTCTATTGGTTCGTACAGGGCTCTGACAGGGACTTCTAGAATTATTTGAAAAGTTTATATTTAGTCTGTTATCGTGGCTAACACACAACGCATTTACCCCAGTGTAGGCTTGCAAAAATTTTAGTTTGGTTTGTTCTCACTGAGGGGTGATACAAACAGACTGTGGGGACTACTGATCCATATATGAATTTAAGAGAAACAGTGAAGGCATCAGTGTGACTCCAGGAGAGCAGAAACAAGAGTAGCATTAAATATCCTCCTGCAAACCTACATGCTCAGGAGTGCTGTACCATATAAGAATGAGGCTGATTATACTACCAAAGTGAGAATGGATGAGTATGGCTATGAAAAGAACTAATAGCCCTTCAAGAATTGTATGTATATATAAAGTTTCCTCAAGGTCTTTCTATTTTTTTTTTTCAATCTTTCTTTGTACCTTCTCATCCGTAACTGGAAATGCCAAAAATGAGCAAATTCATCTCACAATAATCCTTGTCATGCAATAAACTGAAAGAACTGGGAAATGTCAAAGAATGAAGTAAGTTATTGTTACACAGCTCTGAGACAAGAAAGGACAGCTGGGCTTGCAAGAGTGGTTTCTGGTTTCTTTAAAATCAGTTATCTTTAGGGAATACATGCTACAGATGGACAATTTTGGAGTGTATGATGAGTTTAAATAAGCAGTTAACATCTAAATGGATAGCGTCAGCTCAAAGACTGAATTGAGTACATTCATAGTTTGCAAAGCATAAAGAAAATAATTAATATTAGTGTTCTGGAGTCTCTGAGTTCAGTAAGATACATTTTCTCAAACAACTAAATGATTACTTTAAAAAAAAAATAGATAACTTTCTTTGACATAATTTTTTTTTCTGTCAGCTGCTAACATGCTTTAATGGTGGTTTAATATGAAAAAAAAAAAAAGGACTTCCAAGATACACATTGAGAATACTATAAAGTTAATTTAACCCAGCACTTTTAAACAAAGACTAAATTGAGATAAATGGTCTTCAGCATTTCACAATATTAATCTAATAATTCCAAAGCCCTAATTATGTCAGGACGGCAAGTTTACCAAGCATGTGCAGTGAAGGAAAAATCTTGCAGTTTTTTGATAAGAGTAACATTCGATGATTGAATAATGTTTGCTGAACAATTAGAGAGTCCGTAACCCTTACTGAACTGAAGAGAAATAATTACTCATCTTTTTTTTTTTTTTGAGAAGCATTTGTACTTCTACAAAATACTACTTGAATTTACATAAATAAGAAAGTATTTTGTCTTTGTGTGTTTGTAGTCTGAATAAAATGATTGCTAAGTTTTATTCTTTCATACTAATCTTTGTCTCAGTTCCACAGGAAAAAAAATATAATTTCAGTTTTTCTTCAAACCCTGATATTTATTTTCTGGTGTAGTATTTTATTTCTTGAATATATCTTTCTTACTGCTTTAACTAGAATATGTAGTATATAAAAATTCAATACTGAGTAAAATTAAGAGATTATTAAAAAAAATTAAAAAATATGGTTCTGTGGAGTGCTACAGAAATTGCTAATATGACAATTTTCTCAGTTACAAAGTCCAAAGCTAAATTTGCCTACACAAACAGATTATTTTCCACCGAGTTTTGCAGAAATGATGGATAATGGGATTATTTTTTGTAGTGCTCATACACAATTATTTTATTCTTCTGAAATCTTATTTATATTTTTTTTAAAAGAATATTTTTCTGCTATTGTGGGTATCTGCAATAATCTTTTAAATATACACGCGTGAATATACTCCTAAATTATGCTGGAAGTAGAGAAAAAATGAAAAATCCTCCAGAAATGCAAAAGGACTGGGATTTCTACATCCTTTCATATCACTTACACATCATCCTTATCTTTACAAGCAAGTAAACATAATTTGGCTTTACAGTATATTTTACAGTGATCATGGTTAGAAGTCAATGAGCAACTTTCAGTTCATAGGGAAATTCATTCACTTCTGCTTTTGAAGTATTACTTTACCTAATTATGCCCAGTATCTTCCTGAATGAAAAAAAAATAAAAAATAGAATAGTTCAGTTGGAAGTACTCTACAAATATCATTAAGTTCTATTGGTTGCTGGACCACTTAAGAACTAACCTCAGCTGTTGAAAATTAATAAAAAGAGAATCTAGCAAGAAGGGCACATTGTCTGCATAAATAGATTTATGTCATCTTAAGAGTAGATTAGTATTCAGATGACACTGTGCTGTGCTTTGGGCACATACCTTTAGGTACCTTCTTTGTTTACACTTTAGATGATGGTGATCTAATCAGTACAGCCAGTAGAAGCCAGAAAACTATTAGAAAACTATTAATGTAATCCAACAACAAGCAGCTGTTTAAATTGGCAGCACCCTTGGAACTATAGGCTGGGTCTAATTTGATGATAATGAGATCTCAAACATTTAGCTCATCTTTAAAACCCAGGTAACTACAATGAAATGCCTAAGCAGAAATCCCCAATTTTTGAGTCATGTAAAGTTAAAATAATTTTATCTCTCAGAGACAAACAGTAGGACTTATTTTTGCACAGTCTTTTGCCTGGATACGTTCTGTTCAGCAGCTGAACTTGAAATAGACACAAAGCATAATTTTAAGATTGTGCTTTTTTCCAGATTACACTTTTGTCCTTTGCTCTTCTGTAGTAATTAACACCTACAGTAACTACCTGAGGAATGTACATTTGAGAAATTAGAACCTATTTCTGCTTTCTTTTCCAGATTTGTATGAAGGGTTAATAAAACTGTTTTCCCACACCTTACATAAAACCACATTGAGTTCTGGGACTGCTGTAGGACTTTTGCTTTGCAGCCATAAGGAAAGTGAGCTTTTGTAAGTAAACAAAAGACCTTAACTTGAAAAATATCTGAAAAAAAAAAAAAAAAAGAATATCTCTTAAGATGATTTATTACAGATTATTAAAACTGAAGAAAAATTATCTAAAAATAAGAAACATCGACTACAAAAAAAAAATCCAATTCATTTCACATTTATACAGTTCTATAATAGTTGAGGTAAGTGAATTTTCATTCATTCCATTGTCCTCTGTTTATCAGAAGTCATTCTCCATTTGTGGTGGCTGATGTAGTCAATAGTGCCAGTGTGTCCCTCATCTTTATGTCATATATATATTTATGACAAGGTAGAACTTATTTTCAGAAAAGAATTTTTACAGGAAAATGTGGGAGGCAGTCATTTCTTCACCTGTCACGTGAGAATAAAAACAGGCTTAGTGAGAAACAAAAGGCTTATTTTTGAAAACATCATATTCTGTTTTTTCCAGCAAAAACAGCAACAAAAAGCCCTGGTATATCTTTCATGCCACAAACTCTCAGTAATCAAAGAGAGTTTTTAGAGGCACAGAACAGAGGTCTTCTTTCATAGAGAAGGATTTGCTTAGAAGATTTTTGTTCTATATTCCAGAGCACTCCACTAAGCTTTGAAAATCCACAGGATTTAGAAAAGGGGCTCAGGTAAGTTAAAAAGAATGGACTTTAATCAAAAGAAATTAAGAAAATATTAAATTACAAAGAATTTGGTCTTTAATTGCTGGTTCTGTTCAGCTTCTTAAAAATTCATTAGAGTCTTCATGAACAGAAATGTGAAATTTTGTAGTTGAAATGTGAAAATATCATCATCACTGACATGTCCATTCTCACACAGTTTTCAATCCAAAATGTATAAAAATCTGTCTTGGAGAATACGTGGCACTTACAAAAATAATAAGAAAGCTTTCTGCTGTGTTCCTTCAATATATGTATTCAACATGGTATCCTGTGTAGGCTAGAGTTATTTATTAGAGGTGTTTGAGTTTTACAGAGAAAATCACAGAAAAGCTGGGACAAATAATTTGAAGATGACTCCTGTTTTCCAGGTGTTTTTTTGGGAATAACTATTTCTTCCTTTTCCTCTTTCCTTTATTTAGTGTAAATGAATAGTGAAGATAGAGGAAGAAAATATGTTACAAATAGTTCCAAGTAATGTTCATAGGAAGCTACAAAGTTGTGACTAATCAACTGATAAGTAAAATTAATAGTCTATTGCTGGTAATATGCATATACGAAAAAAAACAACCACAAAATGGCCTCTCATAAAAAAACGATTCTTTAAAAACAAATAGAATATTTTTGCAATTGGCAACAGGGAATCTGGCTATTGATATGTATTTCTATCAATGTCAAAACTGTCTTCGCTACACCTGCAAATCAGCTTCAGATCATTACATATTTCAAAACAAATCTTATAATCACTAAATTACATTAAATTCCTAGATCCATATTTTCCTTCTTTCCTACTGTTCACGCTGCCAAGAAACAGTAGATTCATCAAATATCCTGAGCTGGAAGAGACCCAACAATCATTAAGCTGCCATACAGGGCAACCTAAGTGTTAAACCATAAGAGCATTGTCTCTAAAGAAGGACAGGTGTGGGGCTGTGCCCAATAACCAGAGAGACCTCACCATCCTATCAGAGAAGAATTTTTTTCTATTGTCTATTCTAACTTTTCTGATGCACCTTTAAGCCATTCCCTCACATCCTACCAGTGAGATAGACTGGTGAACTAGTTGTGATGACAACCAACTGAACAAAATCTATTTCTTTTCATTTGAGTTTCCGCCCTCACTCTGCTTGATAAAAAGCAGATACATCAGGCTCAGAACAGTGGAGAGAGCAGCCATATGATTACCCAGGGTAATTCATAAAATCACTATTCCTAAAGACAGACACGAGGCTGGAGGATTTCAGTAAGAGCTATAAAGTGACATTTTGAAAAGGGAGATTTTTATATTCTTTCTAAAGTAGACACTACTAGAGATGACACTGAAATAGGTATGCCATAGGCTTGAAATAGACTTGATATCTATATGTAAAACCATAACCCTCATCTCCAAACTCTTCACTGGCTCATCTTAATATTTCATAAATATTAACAAAGAATTATATAGCTAGAGTCTAGTCATGCTTTGTTTATACAAGAATAACTTTGTTAAATCTCTTACCTGCATAAAGAGAAAACTGTGCAACTGTGGCTGAAGTAGACTATGACCTAAATCAGCTACTTGTGTTTGTCTTTTTTTCTGTGCACTGTATTGAAGTAGTATATTTCAAGGAATAATTAAGATTAATTAAAGTTAAAGTTATTGTATTCTTCTAATATTGAAAAAGTTTGGTAAATTGTGCTTCAAGGAGTGTTCAGCAGTTACAGCTTTACCACAACAACTGGGAGGATGAAGAAGAATACAGCTTTTAAAAATGCAATAATCACTTGACTGAACTATGAAACAAATGTTATGAAGGGAGAACATGTTTGAATACAAGGAAGTCTTACAGTTTTACCCTTTTCACAACAGGGTAGTCCCAGTGGGATAAAAAATTAGTAATCTAAACTACAGCTTACTATAAAAACACCTAGAACTTTAAATAAGCTGCTGTCTTAGTCATCAATTAAATCATAAAATCACTAAGTAAACTAATTGATGGCTCTGTCAAAAAGGAATTTAATTATAAAGCTTTCATCTTGGCATTGCCGCTTGAAAGGAAACTAAGCTGTGACCAAAAGTGTGTATGCTCTTATCCTTTCCTTTCTAATAATACTTCCTGTACTCAAGGGGTATTCTTTTCATAAGTAATTTGCACATTTGACCTTTTGTATGCACTTGAGAAGAAAATGCACTTATATGATCTTGACTATGGAAGCCAATTTTTTTTTCCTTTTATTTTTTTCAAAACAATTTATTACCAACTTAGTAAGAAGCTTTAAGTAAAATTCTAGATTACTGGATTTCTAACAAGAGACAAAATAAATAATAAATATTATTTGTGGATCATGTAGGCTTAAATTTCTTTTCTGATAATTTTCTCTCAGTTATAAAAATTTGACATAAATATAAAGGGCAACAGGAATATCACGTCTGTGATACTATCTGCTTCCTACAGAAGGACTACTGTCCTTCTGTACCACATTTTTAATCTTTTGCTCTTTAAAATGTATATATGTGTGATTTTATTTTATTAATTAATTATTTTATTTAAACACAGACAATATATTGCCATGCATTACTATGTGTACTAAAAATATATTGATTGCTAATAACCAAAACTATGTTGAATTTATATTTATCTGATACTACATAATTTTGAACTTCTGAACTTTATTTGCATTTAGTTTTTTTAGCTCTATATAAATGAGTAGAGTTGCTAGGAAGGCTAAAGTCCGAACTGATAGTGCTTGTCTTGAAATAATGCAGGAAAGTCTGGCTGTGTCAAAAACCCAGCATTCCCGCACTACTACAGTTCTAAACAGAGCTGTGTGAATATTTCACACTTCTAGATCAATATCGAAATTGAAAAAAAATAAATCAACTAAAACAAGAGCCTACATCAAATCAAATGCAAGTCATAGTTGAAATTTGTCCTAAAGATATCCTGTCAAAAAACTTTATCTTAAACTTCAGTGGTACTAGCAGCAAGTTTGTAGAACTCTCGATTACTGCGGTTATTTAGATCTGAAGAACTGAAATACTTTTGCTATTGCTCACCAGTGATTTGGAATTCAGTTCTCTTGGAACTGCATATTTCTGGTAAATAAAAATGTCTAATTCACCAAACATCTTTGCTGTGCTGTAGTCTTGAAACAAAATCCTCTAATGTCTTGAGTGGCAAAAAGGGGAGATTCTATGCCATGGATGGGGTCAGCATGAGTGTGCTGCATGTGGGTTTCACGTGGGGTTTCTAGCCTCTAACAGGGCATAAGATTAACCATGCTATACACTTCTTCTACTCTTATATCTAATAAATAACATCTTACACTTTAACTTTCAAGTGCAGGCAGGGAAAGCTCTAGGCTACTACAAACAGCTTTGGTTTTAGAGAAGTGTTCAGAAGACCTTGCAAAAGCCTTGGAGGCCTGAGGAGAAGGAACGAAAGAGAAATAAAAATAATGATCAAGTAGTTCCATAGAAAACTGAAAAAGCAAGCTGGGGCTGATGGAATTCCAGCTTGCATCATGATTCTAAATGCAATGAAGACTTTGCAAGAAGTTAGGCAGGTTCTTTGCACTGGGAAACATTCATTCATTATGATCAAAATGCAAGGCACATAGCCATTAGAGGATTTTCTTACAAGGAAACAATCCTATTGTGCATACGCTCAAAACATGTTCTTATGAGAGAACAGCACTGTCATACAAAAGCAAGGTCATACTAATGCTGCAGTCACTGGCACCAAGTGGGAGCTACCTGCAGTTTCTCCATGACAAGGACACAGCTGAGCTTGCCTTGGGACCACCAGATTTCTGTGGTACGGTGCAGGCCTGAATACCACACTGCAGGTGCACCATGGTACAGCAGAGGTCCGTACCATTCAGATCAGCTGTGCTATGGAACACTCCTGCATGTTCAGCTCCCATAGCATTCATGGTGCTGTTCTGACTTGACAAATCATCCCAAGTCACTACAGTGATTTGTTTGAATGATGTTACTTCTGGGCAGAGAGGCTAGTCCTAAAGACTCTTTGAACATGTGTGCTCAGATCTTCCTTAATCTTACATTACTAAGAGAAATATGAGAAAGCCAGGTAGAATTTTAAAAGCACTAGGAGAATGCTACACATATTATGCATTAAACATAACCTTTTGTAGAGCTGAGTTGCTTTAATAAATCTTTTTTTCCATACAAGACATTGTATAACTTACATTAGAAATCACCTGATGGATGTTTGACAGCCTACAAAAACTTGTTTTTCATCTTCTGATGTTTTTTAACAGCCATATTAAAATGGCAAAGTATCGAAAGCCTTTAGAAACATGCAAAAATTGTTGGCAAGCTATGCTGATATTTCCATTGGCTTCAGATCAGTCCCAGAAATCCTACAGGGCACTCAGCCCTACAAACCTTCAAAGTATGGACATGTACCATAATTCCCACAATGTGAATCAAATTCCAATTTTGCACCAGCTTTCCTAGCCAGAAATTGATTTATCTATTGACTTCTCTGAAGCCTTAGAATATCCTCTAGACCTTACTGTTTTAGCGGTTTGTGATATAGTTTTAGGACATTTGTTCTCTTTAACTGATGAAATTCTGAAACTACAGACTCAAAAAGTCAGAATAGCTTGGGTTAAAGAGGATTTTCAGTTCATTAAAAATGTCATTCCTGTTCAAAAACTCATCTCTTCAAAACACCCTCAATTTGAGAATAGTTTTGGTTGAAAAAAATGCTCCAAGAACACAGTGATTTTAGCTTTTTTCTGAAAATTACAATACCCACCCAATGTTCCCATTGGGAAGCAAGATTCAATTATTTTTTTCTGTTTATAGGGTAAATCTGTATCTTTCTTTCCTTGAGAGAATTCACTGGCAACTCCAATAAAACTATTCTGGCATATGGTATGTTCTGCCTCTTTTGTGAACTATGCCCCATTTACTTTAAATACAGACTGAAGACTACGTGCTTCATTAAGTTGGCAAATGGACACTTTAAAACCAAAAGACATTTCTTCTACATTTGTCCACAATTATTAATTTGAATAAAATTTAACTTTTCTTTGGACAATTCAGAGATGTTGTATTTCTATAGTGAGTAACTAGGAAAAAGGTCAGTTATCAGTATATAATAAAATATATAGTTAAAAAATTCCTCAGAAAGTAGAAGGAAAATGTATTCAATATTTTTTTATATTCTTTCTTTCCTCCTCTTTTTTTTCCTCCCATCTTGCTTTTCATCTCACATTCCATTTCAGATTAAATGAAATATTCATGTTAAGCAGAAAAGTTAGTTATGACTGTTGAATAGATCAGTTAACTGAAAAATCAGTTTACACATCTTTATATGTTTCTTAAAAGAACAAGATCAAAAATCCATTTATTAAGCATAAATAGATGTTATACTTTCCCCAAATTACGTAGTCTGAGAATTTGCTTTTCAGGTTAGCTTGGATGAAATATTTAAAATGAGATCTTTCCTGCATATAATTTTACCTGCATAAAATCAGAAATTTAAATATGTTTGTGGTTACCTTATACAGAATACATACCTGCATCTTTTTTTTCTAAACTGACTGGCTTGTTTAGGAAAATCAGAGGGTAGAGTACCAGTACAGCTTCCCCAAAATCCTCATTCTCAAAGCAGTGTCTCCCTGAGATTCAAAAGAATGGAGATCTCAAAGTGTCTTTGATATTCCCATGTCTTTGAAGTTTGGGGCAGTGACAGGGTGGCCACTTTATATCAATGAATAATGTCCTTGACCTGACTTAGACTTCAGATAGGCATCTTCTGTGTAGAGCTTTCTGAAAATATGCACTTTTCAATGTTTTATGTATCATCCATAGTTTTAGATGTTGGAAGTCTGTCACAGAATATTTTTATTTGAGATCTGAATACTTTTTTTACAATAAATCACTTATTCAACAAGTCTTGCAATCCAGACTTCCTATTTCCTCCTTCAGTTGTGTATTTTGTTTATTTATTAGCTATCCACCACATTTCTGCTTGTGCTTTGTACTAACAACCTCATTCTGGATCCTGATTTACTTAAGATGTACTGATGCTATGAGCTTTTCTTTTCCTTTCAATTTTTCTGATGTACATGGTTAAATATTTCACAGAATTCTATCTTTAACTGCAACATTCCCAGGACAAACCCTATGTTATAATTTGACTCTAATATACAACCACATAATTTGTCAGAACTGAATTTACCTCATCTGTTGTTTTTTTGTTAATGTTTCTTTGTTTATTTATTTATTTATTTATTTAGGCACTTTCCTTCTTGACTTCCTATTGTTATGTCTTACAAAGGAATTTTGCAAGCATGCATAAGACTTTTTTTCATAAAGTACAAAGATCTTGACTTTTAAAAATATCATTATAAATGATTTTGTTCAGACAGGCATCTGAAAGGAAGAAGAAAGTAAGTTGTAAAATACCATTTGGAATTCTGTAAAAAGCAGAAGCACATTGAATTTAAATATCTAGGCTTATTTTAGAAGAAAAAGCACATATTTCCAATCATTTATCATCTTAGTTTACTTTGGAAGTGCTTCGGTTTATCAATACAGAACTTTCTAATACAAAACTTGCAAATTTGAATCAACTGGATTTTCAAGTGGGAACACTAACTACAATGAATGCTGTGTGTAAAACATAACTTTTCATAATTCTGTCATTATATGAAATTATTTCCACTTTTTTTTTATTGCACAAAAGTAACTTTGAAAATATATAAGTAGCTTTTTTTTCATTCTCTTGTGGTGATTAAGATTCCTAAATGTTAGATAGGGTCCATCTAACAGAATTTTTTACAAAATCCTTTCACAGTTCATTAAAATTAATTTTCTTATGCACTTAACATAAATAAGCAGTTCACAAGTAGACAAGCAGAGAGAGATTCTTCTGATTGTTCCACCAAAAATTTTTGGTAGCTCATGAACCGAGAAAAGAAACTTAGATTTCACTTTAGAGACTACATTACCACATTACAAGTTACTGTAAATTTTCCCAGAAGAGAAAACAACAGATGTTTCCAGAAGTACATTTTTGCAAATACATTAACACATGGTTACATTCACACAGCACACATTGAATCCATTGCTGTTTCAGTACTTTATTTGCAATTCATTTTTTTCCATCTAAACTATGAAAAAAAGTTAACTAAGCTTTTAACAAAGCACCTAGAAATAAACGGAGTACTAAATCTATACAAATGATTTGAGAATAAGGTAAAACAAAAACAATGGCAAAACCAAAACAAAGCAGCAAACCTTAGAGAGCTTACGAAATATTTGATTGGTTAATGTATTTACATATATATATTTGTCAATGTATTTACTTATATATTTCATCAAAGAGATATCAGACTGCTGGTCTTACTGTACTGGACAGCATGGTCATCAGAAGAAACTGTCAATATGAAAAATACACTAATCTAAATGAGAGGAAACATACAACAGCATCACTGTCTAAGACCTGAAAGTAGGGAAATGCAATTCAAAAATGTTTATATGTATGTATGAACATGTGTCATGAATATGGCAACCACAGAAAAGGAAGATGTTGATTTTATACTTCCAGGTATTGGGTAATTCTTTGAAAGAAAGTCAAGCACTACTCATTGAATTTGAATGTCTGAAACTATATCACTAGAAAAATATTGTGAAACACACAATTTTAAACTTCCCGGTTATCTGGTGTATGCATTTTCCTTTTTTTCAATTCAGTCTTTCATTTAGATCTGTTTAAACCACAAATTTTAAAACAACTGGGTCACAAGGATAATCAGAGGACAGAAGAACCTCTTCTACAAAGAAAGGTTGAGGGAGAGGAGTTTATTCAGCCTGGAGAAGGGAAGGCTCTGGAGACAGCTCATTGCAGCCTTTCAGTATTTAAAGGGAGCTTATAAACAAGGAGATTGACTTTTTGCATGGTCTGATAGTGGTAGGAAAAGGGAGAATGATTTTGAACTAAAAGAGGGAAGATTTAGGTTAGATGTTAGGAGGAAATTCTTTACGCAGAAGGTAGTGAGGCATTGAACAGGTTACCTGGAGAAGCTGTGGATGTCGTGTCCCTGGAGGTGTTCAAGGGCAGGTTGAATGGGGCTTTGAACAACCTGATCCCTTCCAACCCAAATCATTTCATGGTTCTAGGATTTCTCTGTAAAAGAAAAAATTCTTGCCCATTCTTGAACATTTTTTGTTCACGTGATTCTCATCTATATGCCAGCAATCTTTCTATTTAAGTAAATATAGTCGTTTATGTAACTAAAACCTAAGACATGCTGTGTATATGCAAATTTATATATTTTATATGTAAATACATAAGTTATATGTCTGAGTAATATTTCTCTTGGTGGTTGATGTTAAAGATATTATATTAAAAAAAATAATAATAAAATCAGCTCCAGAATGCTCCTTTTCAACTCTAATGTGTCTCTGGACATTGGAAACATATATGCTATGTTATCTGACATGACTATAGTTTTTTAATTTACGCATTAAAAAAGGAATAGCGAACATGGGGGAAAGAAGAATTTGTCACAGAGCTTACATTCTCTAAACTGAGCATGATGTTCAAACTCAGCACTGCTTTGTGGAAGGAGATAAGCTGGTTTTCAATTAATGAAACACTTTCCTTTGTGTGTGGCCTAGACCTAACACAGGAACTGTGTTAAGTGACATATAGTAGCGTTTGTTTGTAAACATAACAGGAAACAACAAGCCTGCCTGTAATGTAACCTGTGGTTAGTACTATCTCTAAACTTACCAATAATTTTATTTGCTAGTTATTATAAGATTATTTTTCAAAATTTAAATAATTTACTTGACATTCTGAGTAATATTTTATTACTCTTTATACTACTTTTTAGGCATTCGTATTGATTGATCTTTTTGCATTAGTTCTCTTTACCTAGTCCAGTTCCTCGTTCCCTTTAGTTTGATGTTGTTTGCAAACGTAATTAAAAGTGCTATCTCTTTCCCCAGACAATTAATGAATATATTAAATAATACTGTTTTTGCTGCAGCTTCCTGTGACACTTCATTACAGATCTCAGGTTTAATAGTTCAGAATGTATATGTAATGCAGGTATGATTGTTCTTCAGGTGCTTTGCCTTTCATATAACTGTTTTTATAACTGCAAATACAATTAATTATACTGATAAAAGTTTTTTAATGATCTGCTAGATCTTATGATCTAGTAAAATCTAGAGTAAGTCAAACAAATTATTCTACCATTATTTAATTTATAAGCAAGCTCTTCAAAATCAGTGACTGGGAAATAATAATCTCTGGAATGTCTTTGCTTAATTAATTCCACCTCCTAGGTTTCCTAAGTCTGTGTTCTTCTACAGGCTATTTAGAGTTCTCATTGGACACACGAGAGCAAGCTCTTTACCCTAGAGTAGTGAAGTATTCCCAAGCTAAATAGTGTATGAGGCCTTAGAGAACTGATGATGACTGTTTTGCTCCAACTGATTATTCCACGCAACAGTTCATAACAAGAGCATATGGAGTTACAGAATCCTAAAAGTAATTGCAGACAAAATATACCATGATGCAAATACAGATCATTAAGAATATGCGTGTGGAAATACGCTTTCTACAATTAATTTTGCATTATATTTCAGATGTCCTATTCACTCATTACACTTTTCATTCTTTCAGTAGGAGAAAATACTGTAAGTCTTAACTGCTTTAGTTAGAATATTTGATGAGTTCTTTTATTTGTGCAAGGATGATATAGTTTTGGAAAGGTGTCTGATAGTGACACTAGATGGAGCTATCTCTTTGAAATGAGTCAACCGTTGGAATTCAACTTTTGCTCCATTTATATCATCCTCCAGTTTATGACATTTGAGAAAAAAAATTTAAAAGGGGAAAGGATAGAGAGAAAAAAATCATAAGAAGAAATGACACAGGCAATATTATCACAGAATTGCAGGGGCTGGAAGGGACTTCAAGAGATATGCAGTCCAATCCTTCTGCTAAAGCAGGTTCCCTATCATGACTGAAATTATTACGAAACAGAGCCCACAGTCATTTAAAGTTAATGTATATATAGGATGACTTTCTTATACACAGAATGCTTCCTTAACAGTGGTAACTTTTAATCAAAGCAGTGCTGAGAATTTACAATCCATAGAAACTTTGGTCAATTTTAAGTAACATGAAATCATGTTGTTTACAGCTAGGTTCATGGCTATAAGTGATGCAATAGCACTAGATAGTGCTACTTTTCTATTACTCCCCTGCTTATCATAGACACTTCAAAAAGGAATGTTGAACAATGGTAAAACAATAGATTTTTTTATTGTAGTTTATAATATGGTTCATCGTAGTCCATACCAATACAGTGTGCTTCTGTCCTACAGCTAGTGCTCCATGAAAGTTAACAACTAGGCATATATATATTCCTTATGAAAGGAATGGTAATAATTTGATTTGCAAGTGATAAAATAGTGTGGAAACACATCATCTAAAGCTAGTTCCAATTAGAACCAAAAGCTATGACTATCTGTGGAAGGAACTTTTCTTGCAGGGTGTTACTAAAGTTTGTTAATTCAACATAATTAATAAGACTTCTTTGTGTTAAGGCTCAAAAAGAGTTCTGTGGATTTATGGAGACTTGGAAGGAATGACTTTTAGTGAGTCTCATGTAAAATTTTCCATAGGATTCTTGAGTTTTACAAGATCTTGTCAGAAGCAAAAGAATAGAAATAGGAAAGCTGGCTGTGAAACAAAAAGTAAGTACATTTAAATTAACATTCCCACCAATTACACAGACCTTTTTTTTTTTTTTATTTTCTGAGGTTTCCAAGAAATGTTTCCACAAGCTCTGCCAGATGTCTTTCTCCAGTGCCACATCAACACTCTCTGAGTTCACTGAACAGAAAAATCACTATTGACAAGCACTAAGAGTGTTACAGTCCTTTTAAAAAACAAACAGAAAAAATAAAAACAAATCCTCAGCTAATTTCTTAACATTTTAGAAAAAGACAGACTTCCAAAGCAACAAGTTTTTGGGTAGACTGATGCTCTGATTTTCAAAAAAATATTTTTTTTCCATTCTGAAATATTTAAATACGTCTCCTCTAAGTCTTTCCTGTAGATTGCTATTTTCAAATATGCCCAATTTTCCTCATCTCTCAAATTAATTTTGCATTGGAAAAGCTTGTATTGATTAATTATGTATTTCATTACCCATGTATGTAGTGCTATATGATAGCTCTTGGTCCATGAGAAAGAATTTTAAATGAATAAAAATGTGCCTTGAAGAGAGCTCTTCTGAGGGAGAGGTGACGCTCAGTTAGAGAGCTTTGTGAACATACCTCAAATGTCTGTGTAATTCATTTTAGTCTGTTCACATATTATGGAACAGTTCTAGGCAGAAAAAAACACATAACAAGAAAACAGCAAATAAATACCTTCCACCCCACCCCCAACTTATCTGAAGTGAGTAGATTCCAGCTGCAGATTTATGTCAACAGATTAACCATGGATTTTGCTTTCTTCCATTAACTATACTGTAAAAATATGTATTTTATTTTAACATTAATATCACTGTTATTCTATTGACAGAAAAGAGTTATTACCATAATGACAACAACTGTTGGCATTAGTTCTCTTTTTAATAAATATATAACATATTTACATGGTCTAAAAAGAACTATTTATAAAATAAAATAAGCACTTTAAATAAGCAGGGAGACTGTGGATTATAAAATATATAGTGAAGCTATTCATAATGTGGTGCTCTGGAAAAATGAGATTTCTGTGTTTCAGAGTAAACAAAATATATTAAAGTATTTATGAAATAAAAAACTCCACAGAGATTGGTGAAAACAGTATTGAAGAACACGTAGCTTCATTGCTATGGAAATCACAAAGTTATTTCTAGAATACAATATTGCTTCCTCTGCCATACATGTGACATACAGAAAGGCTTTCCATCTTGCTTTAAATGAATTTTTGTTAGCCAAAGTTACATGGAAACATAAGGACGAACTTAGTAAATGTTGAAGTTCATCAAAATGTGCAGGGAGAGGGGATTTTAAAACCTGAGGAATAGATTTAAATCTCTAAATTAACTATATTCAACTGCCGTATCTGCTTTTTTCTCTTACTAGAAAACTCTTCAACAGAAATTATCAAACAGCACTGTAAACTTAAAACAAGATTAAAAACTGTCCACATCACTGACACAGTGATACTAAAAGCTTAACGCGTGCTACTTCTGCATATCTAAACATATTACATTTATTTGCATTAGTATTTGCCGTTAAAGATGATTTGAAGTTACAATAGAAACTGATTTTAGGGATTGTTCCATGTGCCTCAGTTTCAGTAAGGATCTTGATTTTGATTTGCGCTTGTTTGCAGATTCTTGGAAGGTAGCCTATTGAAAGTTGAAAGGCAAAAAAGAAAGAGAGAGTAGGGAAAGCTTAGATGTACTGGAAACATACAAATGAAAGCAGTCTTCTGTTTTGCAAATACACTGTATTTTCTGAGAGTGATGTTTCCTCTCTGAGGAATAAAACTTTTATAAGAGGGAAAAGAGTTTTTTTGTTTTTTGCTCTGACATTAACATAATTTAACAAGCTTAAAACACTGGAAGTATGTTAAGAGGATTAATGTTTAGTTTTAGATGATTAACAGACTGCTTGCAGAGAAGTCTTATTCCTGGTACGTGAGGAAAAAAAAATGAAAGTATAATAAAGTCTTGCATGAAACTGAGTTTCTCCTAGAGGAATTGAATTCATTAAACATTTAGTAAGTGATGATTAAAATACAGAGCAATTCACTCAAAATACTCATTGATTTAGTTCCATTAGATTTATACACAAAGATTAAATTGTTTGCGCAGATCAGAGTAGTTATCTCAGTGACTGGCACCAGATAAAAATCTAAGAATGCCAGTGAAATTTTTTTTGGTTTAAATTCAAAAATGACGAGTGTGCATTTCTCACCAAATTTCTGTTACAAGTAAATCAGGCTTGGAGATAAAGTCTGTTCTGAGTATTTTCTGGGGTTTTCATGTAATCAATACAGAATCATGTATACGTAATTAAAAGTTTTACATTCAAGTAGAGTACAAACCATGAGCACTGAACAGAGTAACATAATCAGCATTATTTTCAATTGGCTTAGAGAGGTATAGCACATATTGAAGGCAGAAAAAGAGAGAATAGCATAAAAATAATGTTTATGATTTAAAAATATATTTTCTTTACACATTTCTATGTATTTCCTCTCCTGAAGTGACTATACCTGTCATTTCCTCACAGATTTCTTACAATGCATGCTGTAGCTGCATAAAAGTATTCCCAATGGTGCACTGAAGCTTTTCTTTTAGTCTTGTACTTTTCAATCCAATTTAAATGAAACAGAATTCTCACTTTTTCTCATACCACTCCTAACACGAAGCTTTTAGATATTTCACTATAATTGTTTCAAGATTATCCACAACTTCATCCTTTTTTCTATTTTTCTTTCAGCAACATTTATAGTCTAGTGTATCAGTGATTTTTTTATTAAACAAGAGTTAATCTGTTATCTATATCCCCAAAAATTATCTACTAGCTTTTTAAAGAATTACATTATAATTATTATTCTTAATACTTACAGTATTCTGTATCTATAAATGAAACAAAGACAAAGAGATATTTTAGATATCCACTGTTCCAGGACTATGAAGGTGCTGGTTAAAGAAATCTTTATTTTGACTTGTTATTCAACTTTTCTTAAAGCTATTCCACTACAAATTGACAGGCCATATGTGGTCTTTTCATCTCATAATTGAGGATATTACTCAGTTTCCACACACAAATCTGGCTTTACAAATAGACAAAATTATTGAAACAGATTGAAATGACTAAAATAAATGATTGATGACTGCAGTTAGTCAACATTTTATTCTGTCCTTAAAGTTACCTGAATGATACCTCAGGATAACAGCAGGCGAGAGACTTCTTCAGTAACTAGCATATTTTCAGATACTGACCTAGAAAAGTTCATTTTAGGCTAGTTAAGGGACTCACTGAAACAAGTTTCAGAGTTGTTATTAGTTATTTCTAAGAACTTAAAAATGTACTACGTCCTAGAAGAGTAGAAAAAGAAAAGAAAGGATGAAATGATTGTTCCAAATTTTGGTAGCTCTCCTAGCTGAATGGATGTCATGCAAGAGATGTTTATAGTGAGTATCAAAACAGTTGATGTGACCTGTGTTTGTTGGCTATCACAAAAATAAAAAACAAAATTTGTGGATAGCATGAGTTGTTTAGGAAATCTAACCTTGTAGCTGTACAAAGGCATAGCTTTTTTAATTATCCTCTTGGTTATTGGAGGACAACTACTTCCTTTCTGCAGTATCATATTTATTTATAAACATGGTTATAGTGTACATATAGTGTATCTATGTTTTCCACTCTATACACATCTAAAGACACATTCCTTCAGTTATCTAGTCTGGAATCAAAGCATCTAGATTTTTCAAATTCTTCTTGTTATATTTTCTTGATATTTAGTCATTCTCTGATCACCATATATCATTTCCTGGCCTCTTGCATAAGCCATGGCCTTTTTCATTGGGCCACAACTTTCACCAAAACTTTCTGTACAGCTCCACCTGAGCAATTTCCATTGCTCACTAGAAGAAAAGGTTTATTTAATGTGTCATTCTGATGTCAAGCCAATTTAAACAATCTACCTTTTCCACCCACCATAGAATGACAGACATAAGGTCAAAACTGATCTTGTGCAACTCCTCTCACTACCAGGGACACAGCTGGTAAGTTTAGTAAGAGACTCTAGTAGCTATGTCTCAAATACTATGTTTCCAGTCTTTTCCATTTTTGCAGGTTCCTTACAGTAAGTCCATATTTTATATATTTTTTTACAGCTTATGAATATGTAATGTAGGGCTGTGTTTAAATCTTTACAGGGCAGCAATATAAATTGCAGATCTTGGGACTTATATTACCTTGTCAAAGAAAGAAATCAAGTGTGACTTACTTTTTAAAATCCATGTTGAGCATTTCTTGTCACACAATTACACTCCAAATATTTGCCTGTAGCATTTTCATTATTTGCTCTTATGTTGTTATAGAAACTGAATTTAGATTTTTAATTCAATAGCTGTTCACTCTCTGACTTTCAAAGGCAGAATAGCATAATTCCAAGTTGTACCTAAGTTATACACTGAAATTTGTTGCTTGTGTAGAGATAACTGTAAGCTTTTTAGGTTGTCTAAATTTAGGTGTTTTTTGCACTCTTCTATGTGTCTACCTTAAGTCTAATGCAACCTGAATTTACTTCAAAAAGTATCTAAGTTGGGAGGATTTGTGACATTTCTTGCTGGGAAGCGTTTTACTTTTGAATATTCACTGTGATTGACTCTCCTGTAGAGCCTCCACTCAGAGTCTAGGAGAGGATAACGTGGCCAAATGCCAAGTCTCTTCCCTTTTTTAGTCCTCAGTTTCCTCGTGTTTCTCAGGCAAACCCTTTCCACTGTACATGCACTCTTGTATCAACTACTCCCTCAGAACCAGCTTCATGCAAAGCAGACACTCTCCCTACTTGGAGAACTGAAATGGAAACTGTACCTTGAAGAAAAAGAGTGTATAAAAAGTTGAAAAGC
>JAOWBP010000001.1:36091096-36103157 GCA_028571105.1 Tragopan temminckii
CAGACACTCTCCCTACTTGGAGAACTGAAATGGAAACTGTACCTTGAAGAAAAAGAGTGTATAAAAAGTTGAAAAGCCGCTAGACTGAAATTTCAAAGATTGCCCAGAAAATACAAAATCTAGATTAGAAGTATCTCTTTGTTTGGAGACATTTGAACCTGACCTAACTCCTAGTTTGTTGGTAACCTGGATATGCAGTTTTATAGGCAGTCAGATATTCTACAGACTCTACCCAAAGTGCTAAATGTATCTGATGATTTGGGTATCTTCTCTCTATGAACAATGGAACAGGAATATAATTAATGGTGGTTGTCTGGATTCTCTATCTACATGTACAGAGATGTTCAGGGAGAAAGATTAGCTTGGAGGACATTGATCATCATTTGGGAGCAATTAGACATCTTTCTTTCAGTAAAAGTTCTCTACAATAAATTTAGATGTTTATTTATGTGGGATAGCTAACAGCTGTGGCATTATACTTAAAAAGGAGTTATCACAGCATTTATATTCTTTGTGAAGTGGAGGGCTAAAATTTTATTAAAGTACATTACTTTACCATGCTTTATCTTGCAACCTTATCTTTTATTATAAGAGACCTTTATTTCCAGGTATAATCGCATAATAATTAGAAAAAGTTATCATAATACACTGTTATGTGGAACCCTAAAATTGAAATTGGCAATCAAATATTTAACCAAATTCAATTACAGTAAAAAAATATTGATCATCATCAATAAAATCCCAAACTATAATCGAATTAAAATTAACAGAAAGTATTTTCCTTAAGATTTAGGTCACCATTAGTCTAAAATACGAATTAAATTCAGAAATGAAACTTATCTGAGAAAGAATTAGACATTACCATGGGCAAGAAAACAGATTTTTAGTCACTATGTTGACGGTTGGACTTGATGATCTTAATGGTCTTTTCCAACCATGTTGATTCTGTGATTTGAGCTTAAAATGTATATATACAGTCACTTGGGATGACACATAGTCTGACTTAAAATGAGTTTTAAATCAATCGTTTTGTTTGACAGCTCTTGATACTTTGTTTCTCCACACTTGAAAAACACCAAAAGCAGCCTTCACTCACCAGCCACTTCAACAATCTTAAATCCTGAAAGATTATTGCTAGTATTTATTTGCAACAAGAGACAAATTACAGAGGAAAAAATTAATAGTCATACTTTGCAATTGCCTTTAAAACTGAATGTAATACAGTCTAGAATCTTAGGAGGAAAATATTCTAAACTACATATACTACAAGTACTGCAAGTCATATAACATGAAGGTTAAGAAGTGTCCATTGAAAGGTTTTGCAATTTGCTCAAGCAGAAAGTCTGTGCATGCTCTAAGCAAGACTACATGTATACTGTTGCGTGCTTTCATAAACTGATAAAAATTAGAAATACAGTATTTTGAAATTGTGTAAAATAAAGTCACCTTTTATCATTTATATTCTTAGAGTTATAATGCTTTGTTTCTTATATATTGTAACTTCAAAAAGGGCAGTAGTTAGTAACTAGGACTCATTTATACATTCATTGACTTGCAGATTAACATAATGTTGAAATCTACGTCTGAACTAGTCGAAGGTAGTTTTCTTTAAGTCAGTGGAAAAAAGTAGGAATTTCTGCGGATTTATACATTTCATCATCTTCAGCAGATGTCTAATATGCTCAGGTAATGATTCCCTCAAAATATCAGTTTCACTTCAGTAGCTGTGAGAGTGTCCTTTAATGATTAGTTCACATGCAAACATCCACACTGATGGTGCCTTCAGTTAAATAAGACGGATATCACTCTTACTTGTTGGAGAAGAACAGAATGATGGCTATGAATAAGATGTATAATTCCATACTCCAAAAAGTACCGTAGTATTGTACTCAATTTTGGTCTGGCATTCTATATATCCCCAAAATCAGAATACAAAGTTCTTCAATAAGTTTCCTTTATTCTTCTGTTAGAATTTTTGTTGTTGTTGATTGATTGATTTGTTTTATTGTTGTTGTTTGTTTTTTCCAGTTTTATTACTGAATGTTTGTATGAAAACAGCAATGGACAATGAGAAAGAGAAAAAAGAAAATGTTGACGCCCAGAATCCAATTGATTTTGACTGAAAGTCTTTCTTACACTCTTTTCACAGGGTAAAAGTTTTGACTGAAATAGCTGAAATAAAATTTAGTCAGAGACTAAATATATATATATTTATATATACCGTAATGACAAGCAGTACAGAAAATGAAAGTCAACGTGAAAGCTCAGTTGTTCCTTGCAGTGCACTTCATTATTGATGAAAATTACTATCTAAACATGGGAAATAATTATCTTGCTATTTAACTGCAATAATTATTTGCATAATTATTTTCTCAGAGAAAATGGATTTTAGATTTATGAATTGAATTGTAAATTCCCAGTAGGAGGTGTTTAACAAATAGCTTTACCCATATTTTTGCTTTTATTTATCATGGCCATATAATAATGTAAATCTGCACCAGTTCAATGGGCTTACAGAAACATGCAATTTCCTGTGAACCTTTTTGTTTGACATAGGTTTTACAAGGTAAGGTAGTTTTCATACCTGAAATTTCACCTGAGTTGAGGAATCATCTAACAAAAGAGGGAACACCATCTTTCTTTCTGAGTAATTACCTTACCTTAAAGCATTTGGAAGATAGGAGATCATCAAATCTAAAATATTTCATGTACTAGCATGAAGCAGCAGACTTGAAACCCCTATGCCTCCCAAAAGTAGTGTAGTGTAGCAACAAATTATTCAGATGAATAAAAAGAGACATGAGAAATACGTTAAATTTTAACCCTTTTTAAAAGCTACTAGTTAGTACCTATGCTTCAAGAGAGGACATTGTCTTTTTAACTTATTACAAATATGTAACAAAATTCAAACATACTCCTAAGCGGCCTGTAAGCTAGATGGAATTTGAAAGAGCATTATACAATCTTAAAGCAAATGAAGCAGTCTCTGTTTCAGTGAGTTTGTGTGAGAGCCCACAGGCATTCTGAGAAAAGAATTAGGTACCAAAACATAATTTTAGATCAATGGAAAATTATCTGAAGTAACATTATCTTAATACTGATTTTTATGCCAAAAGATTCAATGAGGTAATTAAATGAACCTTGTTTCTGGAAGACAGTGTGTGCTAGGGCTGTGAAAATGCTCATTCCAGATCTCAGCATAAAAAAGAACCTTGCCATTGTTTACAGTAGCTTTTGTTTACATAGTCTTTGTTTATAGTACTGGAGAATTTTAAAATACTATGCTTTTTCTTATGTTTTGATGAATGAAATAAGTTAATAGTGATGAGATCTGTAAAGTATTTTGAGTGAGCACCTACTAAATTCCTCAGAGCGGTGCTTTCCTGTCGGCTGTGAAGAGTTGACATTTATTTTTAGTGACACTTGTGTTACTCATTGAAGACTCCTCATTTATAATGACTAGAGTCCTATTTCTTCTTCGTCTAGATTCTGAAGTACAATTAGAAGATCTATCTTTAATTCGTAGTTCATAAACTCCAGTCAGTGTAACTCAGAATTTCAGTTTCTGTACTCTATTAGTGGAAACAAATTTTGAAAACACTACTTCCATTAAAAATTTTAGTTTTCCAAAATATCCTCTTAAACTCTTATTTTAGAGTCTATTGACAACATACACTTACTCCATAAATACTAAGGAAGAAAGACACTTCGTGAAGGTCCTTCAAAGAATTTACAAAGGAAAGAGTGAAAGTGAGTATACTACTTGTTTTCTGTCCCTTGTAGGTATTCCAACTGGATTTCCACATAGGTTACGTTCTCTTCAAAAATTGCAGCAATTTAATCAAATTTGTACATACGTACAAAATTGTTCTCCTTATCTGTTACAAGGTGAAACTATTTTGCAGAGACAGAAATTTACCAAAAGCTGTTAAGCCTATTAAAAATATTTTGTTTAAAAAAATTGAAAAACCTTTCTTTTGCCAATTTGGTTCAGTCACACTCCAGCTTAAATTGTCTATGGAGAAATAATCATGAGAGATAAACACCAAAACTCTGTCTGCAAAAGACAGAGTGATGAACAGTTAAAAGCAAGTCACAAGCACAAATCTCATGGAGAGAGAAAACAGCAATTTATATGCTGACTCACGCAGAATGGAAGATGCCAATACACAGAAGTTCTATCTTGGCAGGTGAGAGCAGTATCCCTTAATTGGTATATAAATGAGGTCTGAGTATTTAAGCGAGCCTGAGAACCTGACAGAAGGATTAATCTGTGTATTTGTTTAGAGTGGGGGGGGAAAAATGCTGTTTTACTCTTTTTGTAGTCTTAGTGTTCAGAAGGAAATCTGTGGTGATGAGGACAGTTCTGCTTCTGTGAGTTGAATCCCGGTGGTGGGGAGGTGAAATTTTAAACATGCTTTCTTAAAGTTATCTATCTTATAGGAAATATGTGGATCACTTACTACATGTAAAGGCCAGGCATTGCTAATATTTCTACTAGTTAAAAGGAGCCAGCTAGAGTAGAACAGAGGCCAACCAGCTGGAGCAATGCTGATGTTGAAGTGGGTGATCCCAGGTCTAAGATTTTCCTTGAATAATGTGTGATTAATGCATGTTTCTTTCTTACCTTAATATTTTTCTATTTGCATAGTAGTTAATGGGATCATCTATATAAACAGTTGTAGGACTGTGCTTCCTATGTGTAAGTGTAATCCATAGGGCTATGTAACTAGAAGTCTTGGCAGAATCTTCTGAGAAATAATTCCTCTTATAGAGGGGTTAAGCTGTGTTGTTCATATCTAAAAAGCAGCAGTGCAAAATTCAGCATAGAAACTTTCTATTTCCTTCCTCTCTGGGAGGAAACTTGCAATCACTCAAAATGCTCAAACAGGTCTTTATGCTTTGAGAAAGCTAGTGCCCCAACTAGTAAAATTTGAATTTGTTTTGTAGTTATGGAAAATCACCAAGCTATGGTGATGCTGCTCCCTTCAAGTACAGTAACAGAAAACTCTGTGCTTAATTTTGAATCTATTTGTAGTTGCTTACTAGCATGTTTTGAGTATGATGGAGTAGTTAAGTAAACAATTACTATTTCTTAGAAAAAAAAAAAAACACCAAAGCCATGAAAAGCTGTGGTTGTCATAGAAGATTTTCTTATTTATATTATAAATTTGTCTAAAACATTACTTAAAGTTTGATAGCATTTTATGTCTATAAGGCCTTTTGCAGGAGAGGAGACAGGAGGAGGGAGAGGAATGTCCTATTATCAAGCTGTATAAAACAAATATTTTCAAGGAAAATGCATTGCATTTCTAGAGCAGTAGCACACAGTACCATTTCTCTTTGTCTTCTCCTTGGAAGTTTCACATCTATGCATAAAATTACTACTTATGTGAATAAACACATCAGAAACATCTTTATCAGCTAATGCTGATAGTTTGCAGTCTGTATTGTTAAGGAAGTGACTGTTTGTTACTGCAGGAGTTTGTGGTGGTAGAGACAGAGAATATAATAGTAAAAGTAAATTGCAAGTTGGTAAATTGTTCATTCAGACTTCCCAGATTTCATCTTTCTAGATGTTATTTTTATGAAAAGGTAACTGGACATGAAACAAGTATACTTTTAAAGTTGAAATGAATTGACTATCTTAATTTAAAACTACAAATACACAGAGTGTACAAAATATGCTGAAGAAAAATGCTTTATGTAAATGTTTAGTCCATTAAAAAAAAAAATTCAAAAACAGAGATGACAGCCATAATTTTTACTTTCCCCTCTCTAAAGTACTACACTTATGTTAACTTGCCTGTAGAAGATGCAAAATGAGTTGTGTGACAATCTTATCATACATTTTTAAAAATGCAGAGCGTAAGAGAAGGACAAAATAATGATTCGTTACATAGTGTGAAAGGAGAAAGACACTCTCTTTCCTCCTGAGGGATAATTTGTCAGCAAACTATCACATCAGAGTTGTTCATCACCTCTTTTGGAACAGATGTATTTCTATACACTTTCTAATTTTTTTTTTAGTCATTCTCATTGCTGTTTGTCTAAGGCACATTCAGAGGATGTGTGCTATAAAAGATTTTTCCCATTTGGTCAAACAATTTACCAGTCTGTCTCGTGAAAAACTTGTTCCTTTGTTTTATGAATTCAGAATCCACTGACTTAATCTTAAATTTAGGTATCAAGAGAGCTCTTACCTCCATTTAAAAGGAGAGTATGAGATTCTTCTATAGGCAGCATGTATATGATCACTCTATGAAGTTATCTGGATCACATTTTCCTTCAGTCTCCTGTGTTTCCTAAAACTTCACTTCTGGATTCTATCAGTATTCTACATTTTTCATTAGATGTGTCTAATATTTTCTCATCATCTTTTCTGATAACTTCAGAATAAAATTGGAGAGAGATGGTATAGATTAGGGTAATCTAACTGGATATGATAAAAAGAAAGCCTTTATAGGGCTAGATCTGTTCTAAGTCAGGACTAACGAATGTTTGTGTTCATGTGACTAATTATTACAATGCTACATATTACATGACATTTTCTGTTTGTAGAAGAGCTTATTTATTCAAGATGTGGTCCACAGAATCATAGGGGATGGAAAAGATCCCTGGTGATCACTGAGACTGCTTCTTCCTAACCCACTCCTGCTAAAGTGAGTTCCCTGCTGTATAGGTTGCACAGGAAAGTGTCCAGATGGATTTTGAATATTTTGAGAGAAGGAGACTGAAACTCTCTGAGCAGCTTGCTCCTGTGCTCTGTCACCCTCACAGTAAAGATGTATTTCTCATGTTTGTATGAGACTTCCTTTATTTCAGTTTGTGCCCATTGTGTCTTGTCCCTTCTCTGGACGCCAATGAAAAAAGCCTTGCCCCTCACACTTGATACCTGTTCTTCAGATACTTATAAGTTTTGATAAGATTCCCTCTCAGTCTTCTCTTCTCCAAGTATAACGGTTTCGGCCTCTCAGCCTTTTCTCATAAGGCAGGTGCTCCAGGCCCCTGACCATCTTTGTGGTCCCCTGCTGGACTCCTAGGAGATCAGTCTATTCTAAAACTGAAGAGCTCAGAACTGGACAGTACTCCAGATTTGGCCTCACCAGGACAAAGTAGAGGGGAGGGGGGGGAGGTCAGCTTCCTCAATCTGCTGGCTGTTTTCTTTTTAATGGTACCCTGGGATCCCATTGGCCTTCTTGGCCATGATAGCACACTGCTCACTCACAGTCAACCTGCTCTCCACCAGGACGTCGAGGTCATGCTCTTCAGAGATCCTTTCCAACACATCATTGATTCATGCAGTTATTCATCTTCAGGGGTAGGACTTTGCCCTTGTTGAACCTCATAACCTTCTTCACCCAGCTGTCTGGGTCTTGAGGAATGGCAGCATAGCCATAGAGTCAGCCATTCCTCCCAGCTTTTTACTCTATTGAATATTCACTATAACTATCATCATAGCACTTTTTCATCGAAGATGAACAGTCAGATATGTACTGTGGTTTAGCATGAATCACAGCTGCTGTATGATTCAAGCTTCTCTCAGTCACTGTCATTAAACACAATTTCAGAATTAGTGAATGCAAAGTATGAAGGGTCTTCCTTGTGCAAAGTCCACTGGTTGCTAATCATTTGAATAATCAAAAAGAACAAGGAAAAATCTCACAGAAATATCAATGTGTGTAACTTGATTTGGTAAGTTAATTACTGATGCTGACCGGCACAGTATTCTCCTACTTTATGAGAACAACCCAATATGGAAGAAAATTCTCTGATGTTTTCCTAGTCATTTTTAGGTAGTGAATTTTCCACAGTGTCAGAAGTGTTATCATATAACATTGAAGTACCAATTAGCGCTGAGTATAAGAAAAGTATCTGTGGGCAATTCATAAAATCATACTTGCTTTCTATGATTCTGTCTTAACATTATATCACAGGCTCTCTTGACCTTCACCAGGTGCCTGTCTCAAATCAAAGTGATCAGAGTATCCTCTCTTCTCACTGGGTAAGTTCGTGCCCTCACACTTTTAAAATTTAACTAATTTTAGCTTCGAAGTGTTTAACAGTTTCAGCCTCCTATTATTTGTTCTATATTTGTCAGTGATCAGGTCTCTGCAACTGAAATATAAAGAGAATAGAGCACAAATGTATTTGTCAAGCATCGAATCTTGAACATCAAATATTTGACCCATGCAAGATGTTAACTTCAGCTTTACAGCAGGCTAAATTCATTTTTCTAATTAGCATCAAATTTTAATTTTACAATACAAATATTGAGACTGCTTTCCTCCATAATAATTCTTAACAATAATTTATATAAATACTATACAGAGATTTATGTCTATACTATGCATGAATACATATATGTATCAAATTTAAATTTAGTAGTTAGGATTCATTCTGCAGTTATAAAGTCTGATATGGACTTATTGAAGCTTATATTACAATATTATAAATTTGTCTTGCATTTCCTTTTTTTTTTAATTCATTTATTTTGAGGCCTTTTGTGACTACATCATCTTTTCAATCTTATTGTCTCCATCCTATCAATATAAGTGATAGAGAAACTATACATTAAGGAAAAGCATGCACACTAATTGAGAGGAAGAACAGAAATGAATTGAGATGGTCCAAGATGGTCACTCAATTTTCTGCTGACAAAACAGATGATAGCATAATAGCACACCAATCTTGATATGTGGATAACTAAAATAGGGAGCAGAAGTAGCAATAATATAGGAACGACAAAGAAATTATATGTGCATGTACATGATCTACAAGTCACACAGAATAAATCATCCATGGAAGAATAGCGATATTGATAACGTTGTTTTCCTTCACATTGTTAATATACTGGAGTCTGTGTTGATGCAACTTAATATCTGATGATCCATTTTGTGTTGAAGATTATTGATATGTACATATTGTAAGTACAAAAAGGCACTATAAGAATTTGTGTTTATCTTATATATAACACTGGCTACAGAGGTTTTAATCTGATTAAGATTTTTTTTTAATAAGATGGCATACACTAAAGAATACATCATTTGAAGTAAAACATAATATGGGAGAATCTACAACAGAATGTAATAAATGGCTTTAAAGCCAAATTATTCTCATAATTAAAAATTGATATTTTGTTTAATGTTTGAATGTATGAGAGCTGTTCTGAAAATAATATTTCCTGTTTTGTTATTTTGGCCCATGACATCAGAGGTGCATGCTGGTAGTATGGCAACAGAGGCTGAAGCTTCTGAATAACATTTCATTACATTTTGTTGCTGGATGACAGACGGCAGCAGAGAGGCAGTCTGACAAACTGGTGTCTGACGTGGCAGTGTATAGGAAGCAAAGACATTTAACTGAATTCCTCCACACACAAAAAAATGACATCCACTGACACTGATGCTGAACATTTATGGAGAATACACAGTGGATGTCATCACAGTGAGGTCGCGGGTGGTGCTTTCAGTAGTGTTGAGAGTGACGTGAAAAACAAGCCAAGTTCCATAAGACCATGCAGGTTTTAACAAGTATAGCATGCGGGCTCTTGATCACTGCTTGTGAAAATGCATAGTTAATCATGACAACTATGTTGAAAAATAGTGTTTTGTTCCTGTGAACTTACTCTATCGAACAGTGTTATTATGCTCTTTGCATCTTTTGTAGTATCCATGGAAATAAATAGGAGACATTACTTTTACAGTGATCTATGTACCTAGCTTCAGTTTCCTGCCGCTAGATACTACAAAGATGGCGCAATTTCTAGAAGAGCCTAAGTGAATAGTAAGGGAAAATATAGTTTTGTGAGCTCAATTTCAGGCTTATTAAAGTGACGTCATAATATCATTATTTTTTCAGTATCTATTTTATTCTGTAAAACATGATCTACACACTCAAAATAAATTTTTTTGTTTATTAATTTAAATTATACAGAGGCTTCAGAAAAAAAAATATTTTGTAAAACGTCTTTTAGCTCAGTGTAGAAAATTTTCAGCTAGATCTTAGAGTGAGATATTACAAAGGAAAAAAAAAAGCTGTCTTTTTACTAGCATCTTAACGTTTTATCTCAAATAGAAAATGCTGGCTAAAAAACACTTTAAAAAAAATCCAGAGTCCTAATAATGCTGAAGATTAGGAAAGTTTAAAGTTTTAAAGTTTGAACGTGATGTTGTGACTGATGTTCACACATTCTGTAGTTAGTTTAGTTTTTACTAACTGTTCCATGTAATGCAATGTTTTTAATTGTATGTAACCTACCTGATTTATCCTGATATAGATATAGTTGTGCTAATGCTGCTATACTTAGACACCAATAATCTGATTTAATTCCAATACTGTTTACTAGATTTAATTTAGGAATTCTGTAGCTTTCAGTTTATATTAGACTTACTTGATATAGTAGATATTTTATAATAGTTTTTTTTTTTTAAAAAAAAAAAAAAAGGAAGGACCTGTTCAGGTTTGGGGACAATATTCACATTATTTTAACCATTGTAATGAATCATTACTTTCATTAGAAATAAGAACAGGAAACTTACAGAAAATTTTTGTAATACATTAGAAAAGTAATTATGACTATTATTATCTCAGGAAAAAATGTATTAAATTCCTCACAGACATTCCAAATGCTTGTTCAAATCCTGGAACACTGAAGATAATTAGAGTTTTGACAACAGTTTTAATGGAGAAGGTTCTCTAGCTGTCATTTCATGATTCACCTCAAAAAAGTATTAGCTGTATTAAATTTTTTTTAAAAAATTACTGTTAAACAGGAGAGAGTACAAAGGTATAGAAAGAGAAGAGGGAAAATCAAAGTTCTCTCCAGAGTCCTTATACTGACAGAATACACGAGCTCACAATAACAGAAGTAGGCAATGCCACCAGAGGCACTAAAAGCAGAATGACCAGCTCCAAATGAGTCAATAAAAGAAAGTTTCTGCTAATCAGATACAGAGAAAATATCAATTCATAATTAAAAATCTAGTGACTGGCTGAATCAAAGTATAGGAGGAGAACACACCAGCAAGGCAACTGAGAACTCAGTGCTATTGTAAGCATCAACTCAACTAATCTGGTATCTCTCATCTGGTAGTAATCAGTCTGAAATGCTTCAGAGGAAAGCATGAAAGAGAGAAATTGGGAGGCTCTAATTAATTATCAGCAGAATAAAAAAAATCAAGTTAAACAGTGAATAAGTTTCCTTCTCAACCATCTGCTGCTTTCATTCTAAAACAGTAAATGAGTTCAAGAATTAAATACTTACAAAAGGAAACAAAAAATCAGCCTGCAGATGCAACAGTGAATACTGCTAGTACACTGATATAAGTGCTGCAGGTCAGAATGTATTGCACATTAAATCTTGTTTTACTTAGAGCTTTTCCTTTTGCTTAAAAAGTAGTGAAGAAAAAAAATTGAGTAACTTTTCAGAGACCAGGTGTATGACTTCTTTTTTTAAACAGGAAAAAATATATATTTCAGTGGTTCCACATAGTAGAAGACTAACAGCGTACATGCTCAGGATTGGTGTTTAAAACTGAAGGCTGCTAGATCACTACAATGAAAATTTGATATCCTATTATCATAGGCAACATTTTAGTTCAGTGAATCTTTTTCCTATCATAAACGTTATGGAAGCTTGAACATGATGCTAAAATTAATGTGGATTCAAAATCTGGAAAAACAGATCAGTACTCAACAGACATTTTCTATTATTACTTGACAACTAAGGAAGTTTCTGTCTGGCACAGCTTTCAACTCCTGCTTTTAGACTGTTTTTCAGCACTCAGGATAGAAGTTCTGTTTAGTTTGTGTTCTACTCTGAAATTTCTTAAATCTACTCTCCTGGTTTCTATAGAAATTCTAAGAAATTACACGAAGTTTCTGTGCCCATCGATCTTCAAAAATGAATTGGAAGCAAAGTTAAAATGCAAATTTTCTTGTTTTTAGCAGGAAAAAAACTGAATTGAAGTGAAATATGATTCGAAATGACCCAGTCATATTAGAGATCATTCATTCAATTTACTGGTTTTACGATACTTTATATAACTCTTCTACCAAC
>JAOWBP010000001.1:36103167-36115902 GCA_028571105.1 Tragopan temminckii
CAACCAGTCACCTCTTCCATTTTATTTCTGAAATGTATAAATAAGTATATCTAATTATGTCACCGTGATTAATTATCAAATTTTATTTAATCTGTTCACTCAAATCTTATTTGTTGTTCTGCCTCATGGATAATGAAACGGTCATTAGCATAACAGCAGAGCCTTAATATGGCTCTGTTAATATGACATGTTTACAGTAATGCGGTACTACGTACACAACATATGTGGCAGAGTTTTCTAAATTCTGTTGTAATTATAATGTTTTGAAGTTTTTTATTATTATAGTTAGATTGAACAGCTTTGTTTCTTCCATGTCCTATTAATCCGAAGGATTACATTTTCAGATCCTGCGTGCTTCTCAGATTGGCCTACATCTTAACTCCAAGTCTGTACTTTACAATATTCTCATTTCATTCTTTTTTCTTATTATTTAAATCAAATAAAATATTACGCTAATAGACTTGATGTGATGGGCATTCTGTTGTGAAGAAATATCAGCACCATCTAGCTCCCTAGCCAAATACTGCTACTTATATTTTTAGCAAAGACAAATAAAGATGTTTATATTTCCAACTTGATTGCCTAAATTTCAATTTTGATACAGTGGAGAAATGGTGTAAGGAAAAGAAAATGGCATCAAAAGGCCTGATATCAAAATACTATAATCAAAGTAGTTGCACCACAACTACAACAAAGAAACCATATTTAAAGAAAATTATCTCACAACTACTTTTCTAAATTTTTGCTCTTGCAAAAATTTGAAACCATATGAATGCATGTAAACTACAATCTAAAAGAGAAAATCTGGGAAAACAAACAAACAAAAAGAACAAAAGCTACTCTAAAGACTTTTCTTTTTTTTCTGTTGGAGAAATAGAATCATAGACTTATAGAAAGACTTGGGTTGGAAGGGACCTCAAGGGTCATTAAGCTCCAGTCCCTTCACTGCAGGTGGGGCCACCAAGCTCCACATTTAGTACTAGACCAGGCTGCCCAGGGCCCCATCTAACCTGGCCTTGAACAGCTCCAGGGACAGGGCATCCACAACATTTCTGGGCAGCCTGTTCCAGCACTTCACCACTCTCATAATAAAGAACCTTGCCCTGACATCCAAACTAACAGAATCACAGAAAAATAGGCACATTAAAAGTGCACAGTTTGAATAAAGGCATACTAATAAATATGGAAAACATATTTATTGCCTGTAAATGTTTGCTATAGCAAGTCAGATAGTTTTCAAACGTCAAGGTGAAACATTCTACTAAGATTTTAGCAACATGCTTCTGCATCCACCACTCACAATGAATATTTTAGGAAACTGACAAAGGGCATGAAAGTTAATTGACTTCTTATGTTATATACATCAAAACTGTAACACTGAGGAGGGTGAGTTTTGAACATCACTAGCAATTTTCCCATTATTTCTTTTCTGTCCCCCTCCCTAATATTTCCTCCTCAGGAAATATAACTGTTCTGACATTTGACATAGTGCATGGCTAAAGCAATTAAAATTTAGCAGCATTGCTGAAGAATGTCAGTGTGAACTTGTTTTCTACCTTGAATAACTAGATACTGGAATCAGTACCAAGTTGACATTGATTTATTTAGGACTAAAAGTTCCCATAATTCTATTCATGTTACTGCTATTTTAATTTCCATGAGATTAATAATTGTTGACCAGATGGGTGAGCTGTCCTCATCTGTTGGTTTGTTTTTCCGTACTAACTTTTGTACCAGTATATGTCAATTGTACACAAGTTAAAATCAATATGAAATAGTTTGCAACTCCAGTGCAAGTAAGAATAGGCCCTAGAAGAAGGATTAAATTCTGAATTTTAAGAAACAAGCTCTGCTTTTCCAGTTGTAGCAATTCTCTCTTTTTTTTTTTTTTTTTTCAGTGTGTCTGACTAAATGATATTGATGGATATTTGTTTGAGCAGCTAGATCAGAGACAAAATTTTTGAGTGAATGTTAATAGTTTTATTACAAAAGTAGCAGATTTTATTTAAGTGAGATTCCATTTGACCAAATCTTAGTCATTCTGGTCTTTCAATTGTTCAACTTGTTCAACAAAATTTAAAAAATACCTATTTTTCAGAGTAGTCTTTATTTCAAATGTTAGTGTGCTTGGCATGGATTATATTCCCCTCACAAAGCGCACAGTAAGATTTATATATGTATATAATGTATGTATGTATCTATTTATTTATTTATCCATTCATTTATTTATTTGTTTATATATCAATATTCTATACTTTATATACTGAAACTGTATTTCAGAATCAAGAAAATAGTTTATACTGAATGGATAGACTGAACTAGAAAGTATGAAATCCTCTCTGTCCTTACTGGAATTATCCTCACAAATGATGGTCCAGGTGCTCTCAGGTAGTATCAAAAGTTTTTTTCCAGCATCCTTGATGATTACTTTAAAAACCAACTTGTTTGTATGAATGGAAAGCTACTGCCAGTTGTAGATAAGACTTGCTACTTTTAAATTTCTAGGGAGTTGAACCACAGGTTTACTCAACAAACGTTTTGGAAAGTACAGAACATTTGAGCAATGAAGTCAATAAAGAATCCAAACTGGGAAATAAATACCATTTATTCTTGATGGTATTCATCTGCATAAATTAATTCAGAGTCTCTAGAATAGAATAGCAAGGGATAGAGCCACAGTTATTCCAAGGAATAATCCTTGAGTTTAGGTTACATGCAGTTTATCTGTTTTACACAGAACAGGCTTTCTTTAAATGTTTTCTTATTCCCAGAAGGATTTTAAAACTATTCTCTCCCAGCTGAGTGAAAACAGTGCCTCAGCTGTTACATCTGCAGGGAACGACAGATGAGTAACTATGCATCCTGAACATAATGCCTTGCACACCACTGACTTTAGTCATGTCTTTTCATTTAATGCTATCTTTCTGTATATACAAGCAATAATTTGACTTTTCAGGCTATTTTTCAGATAGCAACATTTATTTATTTATTTATTTATTTTCTGTGAAAATTTCAGTGAATGCATAGTACTATTATTTTTACTACAGTTGATTATCCAGTGAATAATCCTCAACAGGAAAAAAAAATAAAAAGTAAAAACAAGCCAACCAAACAAAACCCTTATTTTGCTTTGACCTTCCCAGATTATAAATACTAGGAAGACAGGACACAAGACGACAATACAACAAATGTGACTACATCTTCCATTCACAAACCACACAGCAAATGTTCCTAAATTAGACACATGCTGAAGTCAGTGGTGTTCAAACCATTCATGAACAGGAAAAAGCTAATTATTTTATCTGAAATGTTAGTCCAGCTGCCAATGTAATACAATTTTCAGGTTACTATTTAATTACTGTTGAAAGCAATGAAGAAAATTTGTCTGAAGAATACCATGTGGAAGTCTACCATAGTTTACGATAAGCACCACATACATTCCTGTATTTTCAAAGGTGTTGGAACTAAAAGTTTTAATAAAGCATGTGGCAAACCCTGAATTTAATTCACCTCCAGTCTGTGAACAGTTAAACAACTTTCATGTAGCTGTAGATTTAGTTTAACATCTCCTTGTTTCAAGTTCAGTTATCTAGTTTAGTGTTCAAAGTCATGCAATATTTAACTTTAAATTTGATTGTAGAAATGTATGCAGAAGAAAACAGCCATAAGTTTGTTGTCTAGCAAAGTTGCTTTATTTCTTTGAACATGGAAGGAAACGCCTGGAAATTTATTTGAGACTTTTAATAAAAAGCATTAATTGCAAAAATTGCACGCTCCCTCCTGGATAAGTTTCTACTACTGTGTTTCTTTAGCTGATAATTAAGCAGGACTTTTTAATATTTAGTGATCCTTCTTTCAATACATGTCCAATATTTTACCAGACTTCTGTATAGTGGCTTGGATTGTAGAACAAGAATTTGCAGATAATAGCAATACATACTTTATCAGTTTGCAGAGTACTGTCATTTCAGACCTGTTTTTGGAAGGCACGCTCAGATATCAATATAAGCAATTTTTCAGAGCATTCTGAGGTTATATAAAGAAAAAAATTTAACAATTTAAAAAAGTAGGAAAAACTACTGCACTTAAATGTCATTTCTAACAAGGAAGGCATGACAAGAGACTTTGTTTTCTGTCAGAGGCTTTATTATAATTATCTTATAATGGAACATGCAGATTTTCTTTCTTAAGGTCTGCCAAAGGATGTTGTTTACTGTGAACCTCAAAGGATAAGGACACATTCCATCAGAAAAACAGAATTGCAGCTGATGTTATTGACACTTTGATGTATAGTAAGGGTCTTATTACAACTGCTGAAAAAGATGTTCCTGTGCAGCCAGAATTCAGTTCTGCAGTTTGTTCTGACTTATTTTATATAAAGCCATGTATATGTGAAACAAGTTGCTTATATAAATACAGCACTGTATGGTTTTATTCAAACATTATCTATTAATCACATTGTCTTATTGTTAATAATATTGTCTTATTATTAATATTCTTGCTTCCTATGCATCCTGGGTCATCTATGTTTATACGTTTGACCACTATGGTATTTCTGTAAACAGCCAAAGACAGTTCTATTCAAGAGTAATTTTCTGGACTTTGGTCTTCTCTCTTTATCTATGTGCTTGAAATTGCTTTTAACTGTTCCACTGAGCTGTTCTTCCTGTCAAGTGAGCAACTGAAAGAGAGTACTTAAAGTAGACAATTAAATCAATTGGCCTTTTTGCCTCTGTTTGAATATATTACTCACACTTTTGTAAGGGTACATCAGTAGTCACTTAACTTTTGAATTATATTTGATATCAAGGGAGACTTAGAATGTTTATTTCCTGTTCCAGTCAACTATCGTGGGGGGGGAAGGAAAAAATATTTTCTGGAATTTTATATAAAAATAACTGATATCAAAGCAATGCTGTGTTTCTTATTTTTATGTAAAAGTCCATAAATGGATAAATAAATATCCCGTAAACAAGAGTTACTGCACCAAGCAGTTGCATTTCATGCTACATCATAAATTATTCATTCAAAACTTTCAGTAGAAGTTTATTAAGAGTCTGAATTAAAACATTAAAATTAGACTATTTGGAATTAGAGCATCTTAATCACCAATGAAAGGCTATCGTCCTATTGTTCTATAATTAAAAAAAAAAAAGAAGACAGCTTAAGACAGCTTTGCAATGCATAAAGGCAGATCACATCTTTGAGTGACAGACATATTAAACAGATAAAAATACATATTAAATAGTACAGATTAAATTAGGATCCATTGTAGTTTTATGTGAAGATAAACATTTTTCAGGCTATAAAAAAATCAAACTTAAAAAGAAAAATCTTTTGACAAGAAAATGTGCTGCTGAAAAGTAGATTCACTTAGGAGATTCATTTAAAGGGAATAAAGGGAAAGAAAAATGAAAAAAGAGATATACCATTTTCTCATTTTCCTGCAAAATATTAAATATTATTTTTAGTCTTATAGACAAACAAACAAAACCTCTAAATAATACAGATATTTCTGTGGCATCCTAGCCAGTAGTAAGTGACTTCTGCATGCCTTCTAATACTATGGTTAGTTAATGTTCAAATGTCTTTGTATGAAAGAGATCTGGAAATCAAAATAAGGAGAACCTTAGTGAATGTTCAGAATTCTTGCTCAACCAAATCAGAAAACAGTAAGTAAGATAGCATAAATGCAGTGACTTGATGTCAAACACCTAAGTCTAAAGCCTTATCAGCTTCAAAGGCAGTTGAAATATTCCTTATCTATGGAGTATTGAGAAGGGGAGGTCATGTGGCTTAAGAGCAAAATAAGGAATACAAGAATAATTTGATCCTGAATCAGTTCCTTTTTCAAACTAATTTTCAAAAGAAATCTTGCACATTCCTTAGATGAAGATGACAGAAAAGAAAGCTTGGGCAACTCTCTCCTTTCTGAGTGCCTTATCCCCACGTTCTTTCTGCTCACAGCTTGCTTCTGAGTGTCTTGTTCCATTAAAGACATTTTTGCAAAGCAGAGACTGAAAGATGAACACTTGAGCTGCTGCCTAAAAGCTACAAATGGTTGTTTCAGAAGTTTCTAGCTAGCTCTTAGCTTTACTCAGTGCTACCAGTAGATAGCACAGCATTTGTCCTTGCAAGATGCCTTTGTCACGGAAGACATGAAACAAAAGACTTGCTATGAGTTCAGATTTGTCCAGAACATGTCAATGTATCATTTTTCTCTCTGTCTTAACTCTTCAGAATTTCATTTGGAGGCATAATTAGAGCAGAAGGCGGTTCTATTTTCCTTACAACTCACTCTGTCACAAAAGAATTTAAAAAATGTTCTAGTAAATAATTCATAGACTAACGATTTCTACCCAAGCTGCTTCAAACCTTTCAACTCTGGTATACATTGACACATAGATTGGAAACTAGAATTAAAAAGAGTTTAGAAGATATCGTTATTGGATTCCTTATCTCCATAAGTACAAAAAGTCCTGAAATTAAATGTTTGAATTGCTCCTCCATCCATGTGTAGGAAATATTCAGTAGAAATAACGATGTAGAAAATTGTTCATCTCTGATAACTTTGAAGTAATTATGAGTGGAAACTCCCAGTCATAAACAATCAGAAAGGAGAGTAAGTGAAGATTTGTTTCAGGCAAGAAAGATTACTCCAGCTGAAGTGATTCCACAGTTGAAAAATAACATTAAAGCAAAATCTAGATTTTTTTTTTTAGTTTAAAATTTAAATCTTACAAAACTTGAAGAGGATACTTGGCTACTTTTGCTTTAGTCTTGCCAAAATCAAGTAAAGTAATATAAAGGCAAAAGCATGGTCAGGTTAGCAAGCATTTCTCTCATCCTAATTTTATTTTTTAATTATTTTACTAACTGTCTTCTCACCAAGACACATGCACTACAACTTGTCAGTCTTCAAATTACTTTTCAATCTGGAGACTGGCACATTTATGCCACTTAAATAATTATGCACTTTTGACAAGCAGTTTAAAAGTGCATGTCAGTCAAACAAGGGGATGCTATTTTTCTGTTACTTCCACTGTTGACATATGGCAAGGGAAAAACAAGTGATGTATTTGTCACAAGGCTTCACTTACTGATGTTATTTGCTAAGTAACACAGCCATGGAATATAACTTTCAAATGACTTTCAATTTTCTTTGTTTCTTTTTGCTATTTGTTTGTTTATTTGTTTGTTTGTTTGTTTTGGACTTATTGATCAGACAACTGCCATGCTGTATATTCTATTTTATTTGTACCAAAATTTATACCAAAAGTTCTTTAGTGCATTTCTGTAGTGTCTGGGAACACAATCATATACTGTGCTTCTGCTGAGAGCACAACTGAAAAAAAAAAACACCTCTCCTATAAAGTTTGATATTGAAAGCTATCCGTATGAAAGAACTTTTACAAATAAAGTCAATTTTAACCAAGAAATAGGGAAGCCATGCATTAAGAAACTGCCAGAAAGAATCAGCAAATTTTGGCAACTCATTTGTCCTTATGAGTGACCAGTGATGAACCCTTTGGGAAAATACAGAAAAATAGTCATGTACAGAGAAGTTCTTACCTTCTACTCTTTGAAATCATCAGTTCAGGTGCTTTTAAAGTTGGAAGTTAAATCCACCTACGCTCCACAAACTTGTCCAGACCTATTTTTAATCCACATATTTTTTGTGTCTACTAAACACGCTGACAATATTCCACATTTTTACTTGTTTTATAAATAACTTAGTTCGTATTGCTGTTTCTTGCAATAAAGCTACAGAAACATAAAGGTTCCTTATCTGAAACTTTTTCAAGTTATCCTCTTCACAGATCTAATGATTAAATAGACTTGTGCCATAACTTTTTCCATTATGTATTTTACAAAGTAGGAAATCCTAATCTACTTATAAATATACTTACTTAGTTGGAAATAATTCCTTACCTGTAAATGTCGTGCATACCCTCTCCAGGCAAGCTAATATACAAGGCAAATCAGTGGATGCAAGTGATAGAAGTAAGGGAAAGAAGCATAGCAATACTGAACAGCACGTTGCTGTGATTTTCCCCACCTTTTCACGATTTCCCTTCTGTCCCCTATAAGCCTAAAAGCATTTATAATTCTTAGATACATTCCTTTTTGTAAAGATCAGAATTAAGTTAATGATACATGCTCCTGATAGCTTGAAATCAAATGTTTCAAGGTGTCAAACAAGTTATGAACAAGATCCACTTATAGCAGCAGTTTTAGATTTATGAAATCAGGAAAGTAACAAAATTCACTGTGAAGATCCAGGTTGGAAATCAAGTAAGATGAATAAGGGAAACGAAATTCAAGATGTATCATTCATATTTTGCTGCCTTTTGCAAAAAAAAAAAAAAAAGAAAAGAAAAGAAAAAAAAAGAAAAAAAAATTTCCCCTGATCTAGTAGAAGAATGAGCAGGGTTCATGTGAATATGAAAATTAACAAAGATGTCCAAATAAATCCAAAAAGATCCACATGTAAGCCACATTCTTAATTACATACAGGTGGAAATGTGAAATCTCTAATACATAGAAGTTGTGCAGTGGTCTTATGAGTCTTCTCTAAAAAATAAATAATTGTTAGAGAAGTCTAAAAAAATCAGTGGCATTAACATGCAGTGGACGTGAAGCCCTCTTATGTCATGGATGCATGGACACCCTTCATTTCCCTTATGACTATTTAAAAGCAACTTCTCAGAAGGACAGATGAGAAAAAAACATTGTCCTAAAGTCCTAAAGAATTCATTTCTGTATCTTCACAATAGATGTGAGGACTGGAGACACAAATAGATGACTGGAGATGACAAATTTATTACTATTGTTAAATGTATGTATATTTATACACTTACATAGGTTTCAAAAGCCCTTAACTCCTCAGTGAAACTTGGTGTAGTCGTAACACTGCATTAATTTTATTGGATACTTGAGAGGACAACAGGCTACCAGGTTGAGGAATACAGGAAGATATTTTCTTTTCTGCATTTTTCATTCTAGTGCCAAATACATCTAAATCAGAACAGATACTTCACCTAATTATATATATTTAAAGAAATGCTTTTCTTTCTTAAAGGCTTTGGAGCTAAGCACATAATTAGTCTATGCTATGATTAAGCTGAGAATTATAGATCAGTTGGCCTAGCTAAGAGTGTTAAGAGTAATAATTTATATATTTTTACCCATTTATTTTTAGGTTTTCTCTACAACTGGATCCAAATTTTCATGTGCAGGTACTATGTGGTAGTGTGAGAAACTGAGGTACTCCTTTGCAGACTTCTTCATTTCATTGGATTTTAATTAAATTTGAGTTGTCTATCTGTAGGGCTAGAATTTCACTTAACCAAAATGAACATGTAGTAAATGGATTTCCTTTGACATCAGATAACATGCTTAGTTAGATGCCTCAGACCTAAATAATGTTACCTAATTTGATGTTTCATAGGTTATAAACAGCTTCAAAATTATTTCCTGATATAACACTAACTGTAGTAAGGCATACGAGGAAGGAATCTAACATATGATCTTGAAGTATCAAAAGGGAGATTAAAATAAATGTATAATTAAACAAACAAACAAAAAAAACAAAAAAAACCTCCAAAACATTTCATATTAAATACATAAAATGCTTTTGGTAGTGTGAGCTAGGTTGAAAGGCAGTCTGTCCACCAGACTGCAGAGTCAAATTCACCCTGTGCTTCCTCTCTAGTCCAACATACCCTGAACTTTGTCTACATGGAGAGATTCCAAGAGAGATTCAAATTGTCTCCTCTCACTTCAGGAAGCTATAGCCTAGTAACTAAGACGTACACTTAGAAGGTGGAAGATGTAGATCACAGTTTTCAGTAAAGGAATTAAAGTGAACATTTCCATGTCCAACCTATTTGGTGGGTGCACTACATGACATTCTACTAGGCAACATACAGTATAGAAAACATGGGAAACACTTGTCTCTTTTCCATCTGTGGTTAAAATTTGACCTAATTTAGGTTAGTGTTAGAAGAGATTGGTCCTGCCATGTTTTGTGGCCTCTGGGAGTATTTTTACTGGATTGCGCTTTTGGGGTGATTCAAGCTTCACTCCACCTAGTTTCTCAATCTAAACTGAGCTCAGACATGATCTAAGTGCTGAACTGTGTAAGTCTGCCAAGTATAGGACAATTCTGGGCACGTGCAGTGACTTAATAGGTACTGAAGAGATTTAACATCAAAAGTTGAGGAGCTTACAGCGATTAGGTGTCTCCAGCTCAGGAGGCGAGTCAGGACTTTACAATCACAATTTTTCCTTGGCAGCCAAAACTTATTTTCTTCTAGTATCTAAATCTTGTACTAGAACTTGCCTTGAATGGCCTCTATATCTAAAATAGGATGAATAAAATCTATCATTATAAAGTAGTAGGATTACTTTTTTTCTAGTAGGTACCTGCAGAAACATCTTTCATTAGAAAATAGATCTTAGCAGTATATAAAATGCTAATCAGTACAGCAACAACTCATCAGCCATGTTTCTGCACCAATGATCCTCCTGATCTAGGTTTTAGCAATACTTACAGTCCATGCATTTGAGTAGAAAAACAACAAAAATGCATAGGGCACATGACACTGAGAATATGTTTGCCTCATAGTACGAACTGCATTACCAGTATTCAACCCCAAGTTAACTCACTTCAGTGCCATTATTTTCTGAAATAATTGTGACATGTAGTATTGTAGAAGTATGTCAGGAGATGCCTGAAATTAGGTAAAATGGATGCTGATCATCATCACTGAATATGTCAAGGGTTTAGCTGAAGAAATTTGAATTTTTAGGATTTTGAATACTCAATTCTCATAGCAAGTTAGACCACACTATCTTTAAAGCCTATTTATGAAAATTCAATTTCTAAATCAAGCCATCTGAAACATAATTGAATATAAGTTCATATGATGCAGGAGATATAGACATGATAACCTTTACTGCCACCGGTGGTTACGGACCAAAGAAGAAACAACCAACCAAACAACAACAACAAAAGGTTGTGTGTTCCTAAATTGCATAATTGTTTTTGAGTCTCTCTTCTCCTTTTAAAAAAAGAAAGAGTAATTCTCAGTTTTTCAAAGTGCTTTCCAATGCTACTGGCTTCAGTAGCTTTTCTGTGAACGTAATTACATCTACCTTGAAATCCACATTTATTTTGAGGTTGTTCATGTTTGGGATGGCAGGTCAGTCTCTCTGTTGTGACAAATAAAAAAGTGCAGCCTCACAACAAAGCTATTGAAAGAGTCCTCAAACCTTTCTGAGTATTTTTTTAGGGACTGTTTCATTAGAGATGAAAAGATGTTGTACAAGAAGAGGAGGTTCCTCAAGCACTGAATTTAATAGTCAAATCATTGTATAGGTGCTTTTGGGTATATGGGTTTTCTGTCCTTAGGCAAAAGCTCAGATAGAATCATAAAATTGGTTGGAAGAGACCTCAGGGATCATCAAATTTCAACCCCCCTGCCAGAGACAGGATTGCCAGCATCCAGGTTAAGTACCAGATGAAATTGCCCAGGGCCCCATCCAACCTGGTCTTGAAAACTTCCAGGGGCGGGGCATCCACAGACTCCTGGCAGTGCCAGTGCGTCACCACCCGCTCTGTGAAAAACTTCCTCGTCATCTAATCTAAACCTCCCTTCCTTAGTTTAAAACCATTCTCCCCTGTCTTATCATTATCTACCTGTGTAAAAAGTTGATTTCCTTCGTGTTTATAAACTTCCTTTAAATACTTACGGGCTGCAATGAGATCTATCCATAGACTTCTCCTTTCCAGGCTGAACAAGCCCAGCTCCTTTAGCCTGTCTTCACACGAGAGGTGCTCCAGTCCTTGGATCATCTTCATGGCCCCCCTTTGGATCCTCTCCAAAAACTCCACATCTTTCCTGTATTGGTGGTCCCAGACTTGGATGCAGTACTCCAGCTGGGGCCTCACAAGGGCAGAATAGAGGAGGACAATCACAACCCTCACCCTGCTGGCCACCCCTCTTGCAATGGAACCCAGGATAGCATTGGCCTTCTGGACTGCAAGTGCACACTGCTGTATCATGTTAAGCTTTTCATCAACTGCAACCTCTAAATCTTTCTCAGCAGGGATGCTCTCAAGGAGTTCTCTGCGTTTCTATACATATCTGGGATTACCTTGACCCAAGTACAAAACCTTGCACTTTGTTTTGTTGAACTTCATTGTGTTCACAAGGGGCCCATCCTTCAAACTTATCAGTGTCCCTCTGGATGGCATCCCTCCTTCTGCTGTATCAAACGTACCACTCAGATAGGTAATGTATTATTTTCAGCACACAAGTTCCCAAACTTTCCTAGATCAACACCACGTTAACAAAATCAATTGCATCATATTAGCAAGGCATTTCAGATACAATTCTATTCTTGAGCTATACTCATCTGAATCCCATGATAATTATGATTCTTGCAACTGATGGTGTAGTATTTTAAAACTTGCTAATTTTTCCTTGACTCTTCTACCACATTGTTATTAACTTGGGATCATTCAGATATATATTTTTTCCTTCTTTACTCAAGCTACGTCTGCTGGGAAGACAAAATGAAGAGCTGAGAAATCAAAAGGATCTGAATGTAGATAAAAGAGCATTTTCTTTTTAAAGCTCATATCTTTTTGTCCTCTCTTTTCTTTTCTTTTCTTTTCTTTTCTTTTCTTTTCTTTTCTTTTCTTTTCTTTTCTTTTCTTTTCTTTTC
>JAOWBP010000001.1:36116002-36134680 GCA_028571105.1 Tragopan temminckii
CTTCTCTTCTCTTCTCTTCTCTTCTCTTCTCTTCTCTTCTCTTCTCTTCTCTTCTCTTCTCTTCTCTTCTTCTTTTTCCCACAGATCTCAAGCTATAGGCTATTGAACTTTCTAGAACAAAGTTCCACATTGTGCTGGATAATCACACACAAATTTTGTTTGATCTCTTCAACATGAAACTTTTTAAGTCAGGCTGCTGAGCCCACTGCCTACCATGCTATCTAACATTGAATTTCCTTGTACTTGCCTACACTCATTTTGTCTTCCTCTACATTAAATCACAAACTTTTTTGAGACGTTTATTGGTTTGTGTTTCTACAAGTTGTTCTCCTAAGTATTACCATATTGTAAATAGAAACCCATAGCTGTATAAAATCATCTATGCAGGTCACTCTGAAGTAATGCCTCCTATTAATTTCTATAATAACTACAACAGATCTAAGGAGCACAATAATAATAATCTCAATTAAAAAATACTCTCCTTCAGTGTAGTCACTAGCATTAGCTATGTATTTTCACCAGCAATGAACATGCCACACCTGTAAAAATCTGCACCACTGGAGGTGACCCACTGTTTCACATCTGCTATGATGATGTCACTGCTAGGTAAATGTTGCCCATGCAATATCTTGCATCTTTACAAATAGAAGTCAGAAGGTTCCCAATATAGACTATATGGTGGGTGTGGTAGAACTGTTCATCCAGGATTGACAATGTGCTCCAAGGTCTTTGAAATAGTGTGGGGCCTGGTGTTACTGTGTTACGAGAGAAAAGTAGTCTTCTCTTCAGAACTGACTCTGAATATTTGAACCATCAGCGTAGTCAGTGTAATGATTTAGTGGTCAGGGCTGGTAGTTTGTCCAGGTTCCGGGACAAACTCTCTTTCCTGTCCCAAAGATAGTGCACTTCCTTTTACCTACTCAGGACTTCATCTTGAACATTTTCTTTGATGGGGAATTCACATGCCACCACCATGTACTGTGGTTTTGACTTTGGCTCCTAATGGTGACACCATGTCTTGTCACTGGCACGAGGAGATCTTCAGCCACATACTGGTTCAGTAAGTCCTGACAAACTTGCATATGGTGCTCTTTCTGTTCCTGTGTGTCACAGGATGCACCTGGTGTACACTATGTGATATTCCACATTGCCACCATCATTTCCAACCACTGAAGCAGTTATTCAATTCCGTACACAATTCCCTGGTCTTAATCTGCTGATTTGCATGTTATTTGCATGGATTTCTGATACAAGTCAGGCTGCCTTGGCCTTCTTGGACACCTGGGCACACTGGTGGTTCATGTTCAGCTGGCTATTGGCCAGCAAACCTGGGTCTTTTTCTGTTGGACTTTCTAGCCACTTCCCCAAACTTGTACTGCTGCATTTGGATTCTTATGACCCAAGTGCATCACTGAGCGTCACTGAATGTCATATGACTGAACTCTGCCCAATAATCCAGCCTCTCTCTCCAAACCTCTGCAGAGCCTTCCTATTCTCAGGAAGATTGATGGTCCCACTTAGTGTTGTGCTTTCTGCATTCTTAACAAGGGTAACACTCCATTCTCTTGTCAATGTAATTGATACGGATATTAAACTAAACTAGTTGCAATACTGAGCCCTGGGGACCACTACTTGAGACTAGCTGCCAGCCAGATTTAACTGCATTCAAAATGACTGAGCTACCAGTCAGTTTTTTAGCCAGGGAACAGTACATCAGTCCAAGCCATGAGCAGCCAGTTTCTCCAAGAGAAGGATGTGGGAAACAGCACTGAATGCCTCATTAATGTCCAAGTAAACAATATCCACAACCTTTTTCTTGTCTGCTACGTGTGTCATTTTGTCATAGAAGGAGATCAGGTTATTCAGGCAGGACCTGCCTTTCATAAACCTATGCTGACTGTGTCTGAACATCTGGTTCTCCTGTACGTGCTGTGTTGGTGGTACTCAAGATGATCTACATCATGGCCTGGTGTGGAGGTTAGACTGACAAGTTGTAACTGCATGTATCTTCTTTGCCATTCTTGTAGATCGGAGTCACTTTCAACAACTGCCAGTCGGCTGGGACCTTCTGGTTAATTTCTCAATTCACAAGACAATGCAACTGCATTAAGTGAAACTGCAGCCAAAAGAATATCTCTTAAGCCATTATTTTCAGCTAGTGAAATTATTAATATAAATTTATAAATATTCTAGCATTTTCTTTATTAATACATACACTAAAAATATGACTCAGATTTACAAGAGGTATGAAGGTAAATTAGATGACTCTATTTACTCTAATTTTCTTTTCCAGTTATTGCATATTTGCTTGTTAAAAAGCTCTGACTTTACAACCAATATGAAGACTCAAACCTGCAATCCAAGTATGAGATGCTGACTGAAATTGGCGATAAGGGAAAGTTGGTTTGTTTTGATGAAAAACATTACCAAATTAAAGAGGAGTTTGTTGCAGAAATTTTCTCACTGTCTGCCTCTGTCGTATGCTTTCTCTCACTTTATTTCAGATCTTTCAATTTTCTCGAAAAGAATGGTGCACTTGCTTCACGATGTTTGTGACATTTTTATGTTCATAGATAGAAATGTCTACACACTTCTTATTTATTAGGCCTGAAAACTGTTGCAATCACAAAGTAACACTTGTGTGCAAAGATGACAATAGAGAATGTCAACTGGCACTGCACATTCTTAATGTTTGCTTATAATTCCAATTCAAAATAACAAAAAATATAACAAGAAAAGCATGAAATTATAACATATAACTGTGCTAAGGAAATAATTACACATTTCCGCTCTTTATCAAATACTCCCTGCTCTACAGAACCAGTTAATTAGTTGTTGAAATATATCCTAGTAGAGATATTACGTATACTACTCACTTCAATTTTTCTGCAGCAATGTAATATGATCAGAAGGAAAGAAGGCTTAGCTAGAGTTATGGCATATATAATAGATGAATATTGTTAGAAAAAGTGACCTAATACGTGCTTTGTTTAGGAAAAAAAAGGAGAATAATAAAATAATAAAAGAAGGAAGCATTAAGCAAAAATAAATATTTTAAATATTATTCATTTGAACATTTTTCGTCTCACAGCTTCATTCATTCAATCCTCTATTTCTTACCTCTTTTTTTCTGTTTAACCATATATTTTTTAACTTTAGTCTTTCATTTTTATCCTATAATTCTTAAACTATGGCCTTAATTACTTATTTGTTATTACAAATAAATATTTTGAGATTTAAAATTCCTAAATATAAGAAGTCTCTTTTGCCCACATCCCTGGGCAGCCCATTCCAGCACCTGACCACTCTCTTAGAGAAGAAATTTTTCCTTATATACAACTTGAATCTCTCCTGGTGCAACTTGTCATACCCTATTGTCCTTTTGCTAGTTACACAGGTAAAGAGACCAATCTCCACAGTTCCACAACCTCCCTTCAGGAAGTTGTAGGGAGTAATAGAGTCTCCCCTGAGCCTCCTCTTCTCCAGACTAAACAATCTGAGTTCCCTCAGTCACTCGTCAGTAGACTTGTGCTCCAGATCCCCCACCAGCTTCGTTGCCCTTCTCTGGACACATACCAGGGCCTCGATGTCTTTCTTGCAGTGAGGGGCCCAAAACTAGACACAGTACTTGGGGTGTGACCTTAGCAAAGCTGAGTACAAGAGGACTGGCTATACTATTTCTGATACAAGCCAGGATGCCATTGGCTTTCTTGGCCACCTGGGTACACTGCTGGCTCATGTTTAACTGAGAGTTGACAAACACCCCCAAGTCCATTTCTTCTATACAATCTTCCAGTCACTCTTCCCCAAGCCTGTAGCATTGCCTGGGGTTTTTGTGGCCACAGTGCAGACCCAGCACTTAGTTTTGTTGAACTTCATCCTATTTTGCATTGCCATAAAAACTCTTCAAGCCAACTAATACTTTTAATTTTTTATTTTTATTTATTTTTATTTTTTTTAATATTATACAAAATGTGCAGACAGGTTCATCGCTTAATATATTTGATTACTAAATAGTACATTGCAACTCTTGCAATTCATATAATTGTATAATTGGAAACATATCACTTTGCTAACATGAATATAGCAAAACAGCATTTTAAAAGTAAGATAATAAACAGTACCCATCTTCCCTGTTTATACTACAGAACGCAGTACTTATTATGTTCTGTGCAAAATACTAAGAAAACAATCATTTCCAGGCTACATAAAAGCAATGTAAATATCAGCAGGTGTATTTAGTGCTATTAACCCGACTGTAAAGAGCTTATTTGCACAGAATGTTCAGGAAGAAACTCTTATTATTCAGCAATGTTACTGGGCTATAATCTGTAAACAAATCCCGAAATCATTAAAACCTAACTGTGCTGAAATGGAAACAAGTACATATACACAAGAGTGTTTAAAAGCTTGGTAAAACAGTCTGAACAGAAGCAGACATCTTTCTCCTCATCAGTTATAATAAAAATTAACAAACTTCCGTTTTTCAAAGTGGGTTTCCTTTGAAGAAAGCTAAACTACCAAAAGTTACTTTGAGGCATAAATATATAGGCATCTCTGAATAAAACTCAGTTTCACAGCAAGATATTTCATAACCTGAAACGTATCTCAAAATGGAGTGAGTGAAGTCAAATTTATTAGATCACTATCACTACCATTCTGTTTTATTGATTGTCAAACATCTTTCTATCAATAACAAGTGGTATGCAGATAAGATATTTCACTGTCCATATTTATACAGCTGGAGCTGTTGAGTCACTCAGTCTTGTATAATTCCACTGTTGCTGCATAAGAAGATCAGAAAGAACCAACAGCGTACGCAGATAAAGAACTGAGTATTTTTCAAAAAAATATTAAGAAAATGTTCTTTGGTTTACTTTGGCTTGGGTTTTTCTGATTTTCTGTTTTTGTTTTCTTTCCCTCCAGTGATCAGTGGAGTTATTAGTGGAATAAAATGATACAACAGAAAAAGAAGAAATAAGTAACAGCGGAATACGCATTGACTAAATAGATACAAATTACAGAACTTAGAAGGAAATAAAAGAAAAAAATATATATTACTGTTGTGGATCTTGAAAAAATGCATAAGGAAAATGTACAGGACACCAACCACTGAACTGATAGAAGAAAGAAATGATTACTCGGTATATGCAACTTCTAATTCTCCTTTCATAATATTTTCATACTTAGTGTTTGAAAACGAAGAAAGTTAAGAAAACCTAATGTTTACCATGAATTATGAAATCCTGAACTTTTTCACTTATATTTAAATAAGGTACTCCTTACTCAATCCTAACTCAAATGTAAAAACTATACTAAGTGTGACTGAATGATGAACTATATTTTATCTTCTGTTAAAATATATTAGACTCAGATAACAGGTCATAAGATCCCTACTAAACTTTAAGGAAATCTTGGAAGTTTGAAAATAATATAAAAACAGATTAGGTATAAGACATTTAAAATCAACTTAAATTATAATCCACATGGGAACAGTGAGGCTAATCATTGAGTCAAATCTTCGCTGCTGCCGAGCATAAGAAAAAGGAAATCAGTAGGTAAAAAATTGATGCTGGTTAGAAAGGTTTATATCTAACCTCTGGAAACTGGAAAAGAAACAAAACAAAACAAACAAGCAAAAAATACGGCTCTAGGGAAGGGGAGGACAGAATACTTCAAAATGAAATCCGAATAGAAAAAAACAAAACTAAACTAACTCCTCCCAAACCAAAACCAACAGTAGAGAATACTCAAGCCCAAAAAACATGCCATCCTTGCAATCTAAATGCATATTGTGAACATTAGATTTATTTCATTTTTTTAAATAAATAATAATTAAACTTTGTTTGTTCTTTTGCTCACACAGCAGGATAGTTACTGTTCTTTATTTATTTTTTTTCTTTTTTTCTTCTTTTGAAGCTTTTGTTAGCTATAAGTTGAGTATGGGACATCTACAAATAGTGGAAAACCTGGAAAATTTTGTAAGATGATCCTGATAAATAATAGCAACTGTTAGTTACCTGATAAATTCAAACACTTTAATTTATTAAACTTGATCATAAATTTTATAAAAACAAGTATCTTTTCAACCATTGAGGCAACAGATTATTATAGCCTAGATCTTCTGAGTAATTATTTTTGATCTCCAATTCAGATTTTAATTAAAATAAATAAATAAATATATGAGAGAGAGAAAAAAAGAAAGCAAAAAAGAAAAGTTTTGATATCTGAAAAATGCATCAGCGTTATTAGATCCATTAGAAAAAACTTTTATCTAACAGGACAACAGGTAAATACAAAGGGCACAGAACAACACTTGTAATCAATAAATATAAAAGGAACCTGGAAAAGGGCAGATCCTTGTCCTTTCTTAGGAGTCAAGTATAGCATTCTGAGGTCAAAGATATTAAGAAAGATTTTGTCAAGATGGAATATTTTAACCCTCAGTACATCTAGTTCTGCAAAATACTAGGAGATAATTTTGACACACAATTTCCTTCAAGAATTTGTCCAAGTAGTTAAATGTGGTTAGATGATTTTCTATTGTTAAAGCACCCGCACTTCTGATTTCAAGATGTATTTGGAAAACAAAACTTCTGTAAAATGATGGAATATTTTGAAATCTCCGTCAAATATTTCCTTGAACTTAGTTTATGAGGAGTTGACATTTATGCAAACTAGTTTCATCTGTTGTTAAACTTTTTCTCCAGTGTAGTGTAGTTCCTTTCCTACTATCCTTTCTCTTCACTGGCAAACCATTAATTTCCATTGCCTTATGCAGTGCTATTATATCAAAAATGGGAAAAAGAAAAGGCACGTTTTTTGAAAAATAAAAGAATCGATGAATTGATCTTGTTCTGAAAAATATAAAGGTAAAGATTTGTGGGTGTTTTTTTGTTTGTTTGTTCGTTTTTTCATTTTCTTGTTGTTGTTTTCTCTGGACAGAAGCTTTTGTATCACAGACTTTTGGCTGAGTCAGGCTCATATCTACATCCCTCAATGTTCAGAAGCTGAAAATATGTACTATCCTTAGAAAAGATACGAATAGAAGAAAAAGAGGGAGATTATTTTCTCATTTCCTGTACCTATAGTAAATAAACTGTTCTGACCTTCTCTGCTTAAAATTTCAGGGATATTCTTAGCAACATGCAAAATTCTACTTCCAGCCAGTCATATGTAGCATCCGTACTCATTGTAGAAAGATTTGCTAATATTCTAAGAACCACGAAAGAGTTTCTATTAAAATGTTTCTTCTAGTTGATTAATATCTTTGGCATGTTTGGAATTATCAGTTTTTTTTGTTGTTTATTTTTTTTTTCTGTTTTTTGTTTGTTTGGTTGGTTGGTTTTTTAAACCAAATAAATCCTGGTTAAGCCAGAAAGGATTTCCCTCTAAAAATTGTCATGCTGTTTCTGAGTGGTAACTAAGATGAATTCACATGAATTCACTCATCAGATCTTTGTGACAATGAACCAATCAATTTTACTCCTATCCATATTTAAGCTCATGACTACACAAAGAAGTTAGAGATCTTTTCAGTTATATACTGTAAAAAAACTCTTTTGATAAAGATGTCACAGCTTTGGGTACATCAGTATACATATTTTGTTTCAGAAAATGTGAATTTCTTGATTCATAGAAAAATAGAAGAATCATAGATCAGCTTGGCTTGGAAGGGACCGTGAAGTTCATCTAGTTTCAGCCTCTCTGCCATGTGCAGGACCAGGTTGCTCAAAGTCCCATCCAACCTTGAACATTTCCAGGGATGGGAACCTCCTCAACTTCACTGGGCAACCTGTTCTAATGCTTCATCACCTCTCTGAGAAAAGAATTTTCTCCTAATATCTGAACTAAATCTTCCCTCTTTTAATTAAAATCATTCCCCCTTGTTCTATCTGGCCATGCAAAAAGTCACTCTCCCATAAAGTTAGACTGAATAAACAATCTACATTTCTAAGTTTTGTTTATTCTGGAAATGGAAATAAGATTTGCAATGCACTTGTTCAAAATGAGACTTTTTCTTTCTCTGTGATTTTAAACCAATGCACAAAGGCATGAACATAAATAATCATAAAAAAATAAATAATCATAAATAAATAAACATTAATAATCAAGTCTGTTATTTTCCTCATGTTTAGTGAAATCTTTATGTTTAACAAAATGCACTATGACAGTGGAAACAAAGGGGCCAATGTGTTACCAAGTTCTCACACTAACGTAGCAAAAGAAACAATAGTACCTGAAAAGAAATTAAGGCTCTGTTTAACTCAAGCACTTAAATAAACAAGCAAACAAAATAACAACAATAAAAAACATTAATAAAAATTAGGTTGGATTAATTAGCAAAACTTTGTAAAGATCTGAATAAAAGCTTCTCCTCAAACGGGTGTGCAGAATTTAATCTCTAGTGGCCAGAAGCAATGAAATAAGTCATATAGTTTTGGCTTACAGTGAGCACACACTAGGTCAAAGCAATTTCATTTCCTCTGTGAGAGAAAAAAAAACTTGATGAAATATGGGAGAATTGTATACCATGTATGCATTCATAAACTTTTGGCCATCTTTTGCATGATAATTTCATAAACGAGGCTGAAAGATATGGTATAGATGAGACAACATTAAGCTAGATGGAAAACTTATTTGGAAAGACTAGTTTGATACACATTAAAAGAATGGTTTGTGATGAAGTCCTTTATCTGATGATGACTACAGAGATTTGTCTCAGACCAATGCCATCATTGTCATTTAACTCACTGCAACATTTTCAGTGTCAGTACAGAAATTTTTACAAGTAGATCCAGTAACAAATCTTGACAGATTAGAAACACTGTCTGAGCCCCCAAAATATTAAATAAAATGAGGAGCGAGAATGATGAAATGTCAGGAAAAAGGTAACCAGTGGGCAGAAATTTAAAAGCAAGGGAAAGAACAAGAAAAAGTTTAGAGAAAACTGGGAAGAGTAATACTAAAATGATCTGTACTCAATCCACTGGTCTCTTAAGCTCACCATTCTGGTACCAGCCAATAAGAACTGCTCAGAGAAGATGTTATGAAGGAGAATAAGATGGACTGACCTCTTCCTAGTATTATTCCTGACAGTTTTTCTATTAAAACAGTCTCCTACTTTGTAATAGACAGCTTCACAAATGAATATAACATTCTCAGCATCAACTTATAGTTACAACCTTAACATGTGTGGCAAAAGTCACAAGTTAAAAATTAGGCTTTAATGCCAAAAAGATATTTTAATAATAAGCAGAGGTCAGGGAAGTTTCAAATCACTATCAGGAGATATTTCTGTAACAGTAGGCTAGACAAATATTTATGAGAGATGATAGTTGATCTTGGAATAAGTCAGAGAATTAACCAAATAAACTCTTGAGATCTTTTTCAGGTAAACTTTCTATGATTCTATATCTTCTCAGTCATCTTCCAACCATCTTTCAGGTGTTTCTTGTTTCTTTGGCAGAAAAAGTGTATTATGTATTTCATGAATAAATCATGTGCAATGTTTGGCAGAGGAAGATGAAGCGAGAAGGTCACAGCTCTTCTCAGATGGAATATGATTCATCAACACAAAAAAAAGAAATAGACTGAAAACAAAAATGTCTGTTGAGAAAACCAGATGAACTTTAATATCTATACTGGAGGTGTCACTTGATTTGGGGAAAAAAAAAAAAAAAAAAAAAAAGAGGCCACAAGGAAAATTAAATGAGAATTCATACTTCATATAAAAACACATCATAGCAGTGTCTCAGCGCCTGAAGAAAAACACTGTTTTCATAAAATAAATGAGTATTTTCTTTTCATGCAACTCTATGCTGAATGTATTTTATTATATTCTTTCACCTTCTAAATAAAATAAAATCTATTCCTTTTCTTGACTACGTTGGTATTCCATATTCTTACAGGTATGAGCAGACACTGTACATCATACACCATCTTGCCAATTAAAGAATAGTTAGCTATTAAGTTTGAAATAAATTTTGTGCTGGATGTTAGCTAAGAACAATTGTTTTTCATCATGTTAGAGTTATATCTTAAGCATTACCTAGAACAATACTTAAGCTGAAACTACTCAAGGCTTCACCCTCTCAAGGTGTTTACATTCTTCTCCCTTCTTCAACCTTCTTACAGTGAAGAAAATAAAAATAATAATAATAAAAAAAATGTGTGAGAGTTTTGTTTTAGTTTTTTGTTTTTTTTTTAGGGAAAATTCACCATTGTAATTCTCTGCAGGGGAAAAAAAGAAAAAAAAAAAGAAAAAAAAAAGGAATAGTAGCTTTTTTTTGGTCTCTTGTTACATTTATAAAATATTTTTCTCACTCCCATAACTATGGAAAATCTTATGCCAGAATCAGCAAACTAAGCCCCACCTTGACATTTGTACATTGATGGTAATCAAGGCTAATCAGTTGTCCCTGTAGCACATAGCAACATGGTAGTTTTTCTAAACATAATTACACCCTTAGGCCTTAATTCATTCTTTTGGAGGCACTGGGATTTCCCTTGACATGTTGAAGTTCAACTAGTTACACCTTCAGTTTGATTTCTACAAAATGAAATTTTCTAACTGAATAAAACTATGTTTATTGATCTTGTCTATTTTTGCTTTGCTTTCCCTAAGATAATTAGTGTTTTGTCTGTACATCACTCATGAATGTTTGAACACTGCTTCTAGATATAATTTTTCTCCTTCATGTCAATGATCTACTTTGTTTGTCCCACAGTTCTTAACTAATGGAAAAGTAATAGAGGATTAGACCTGTCAGATGTCTTATGAAAGTAACTTGTTGCATATCAAGAAAGTTTCTGCAAACTAACATTATCTGTTACAAGAATTTCAGTATAAATCTTACAGTGACAAGTATTAGGTACAGGCTTATACTTGTTATTTAAAGAATGACTTCAATCCTCTGTTATTCTTCCTTTTATGGACACAGTTAATATTGCAAAGTATGAGGAAAATAGATAGCAAGTAACATTACGGAACTTCCATGGCAATTCTGAGCATTGTCTACCAAAATTTTCTATCATATAATTTATCACGTGTTAAACATTGATGCTGAGAAATAAAAAGGTTTGAGTTTTGTATGTATCTATTTAGTTGTAAAGAGCAATTTCACTTCACAAAATGCTTTGAAAGAGTTACAACTTCTTTTTTTTTTTTTTTTTTATTATTCATAACAAGTTCATATATTTACCTTGATTCACTACAGTGGTTTTGAGCACTGTTTAGCTTTATTTCATAAATATGTTTTCACTGACATGATTGCAATTTCACCAAGTGAAACATCCTCTGTAGGTTTCAGAGAAGTCTAGAAAGGCTCACACTATGCTCTGCACCAAAAGCTCAAATGTCACTTTCCACGGAACTTATGACAAGTTGGTGGAAAATTGTAGCTGTATTTTGGCTTTTAAATCAAGGGAAAAGATTGTCATTGCCAAAAAACAATTCCCTCTGTGATTCCTTGCCTCTGTTATCTGCAGCATTCTGGCTGTTACATGTTTTCACTGTTCATTGTTCTGACTGGCAAAGGAAGTACAGGTCACTCTGCAGTGCCACCTGAATGCAGCTGCACAAGCTGTTCCTTGTAATGAAGAGCTTGTTACACAATAGTGAAAAATCAAAGTGCACATTTCCTGGCGAGTTGAAAGGTATCACTTTCAACAGAAGGATAACTAATGCAAAGGGGAGAAAGAATCCTTCGCATTCATATCTCACTGTAAAAGGAACTATTGCATAAGTTTTGTATGCCCTAAAATGTGTTGAGGTCTGATTAATAAGGAAGCTGACACCATGAGAGGAAAAATGTTGTAGTGGATACAAAAGTATTCTGATCAAATGAAACACAAGCCCCATCAATAAAGGCTTTAAAGAAACTGTCCTAATACTGCAACAAATGTGCCTGTCATTTGGAAGAATGCTTAGGTAAAAGTGAATTACACTGTTCATGCATTTAGTAATATAGTTTTCTATATATCACATAGTAGAGATTACAGCGGACTGAAGACACAATAATAAGGATCTGACATTTTCTGTTTAGATAATATGAATTTATTTCCAAGCAGTTGAGTTCTATGTAATAGAGAGGCAGAAAGTTATTTCTGAAAACCTGCAAGTGATTACTGGTTAAATTATGTGTTTAAATAATTAAGGTGAATTATTTACTCACTTTTTTTTTTTTTTTTTCATTTTCATTTATACATTTACAGATGGAATGACATACTTCTCTCCTGAGGATTTCTACTGATTCTTCTTAATTGAGCTGTCAAATTTTTGAAGTAATGCACCAACAAGTCTTCTAAGGAACATTCAAAGACCAGAAATTTTAAGTGAAAGATTAGATTTCAGAAAATAAACCAAGTTTTAGGAAGCAATTTGGCAAATTTAGCATATTAAGATAGGTTTAAGTGCAAGAAAGATTTTTTATGTGGTTCTGGCAGTTTTCCTGTGACATTATCCAAAGCAAACTCAACTTCATTTTGAGTATCTCATAGAATAAAACACACATTTGTCTGAGGCCCATCGTGTCTTTTCATAACTATCGCTGTTAAAGATATGTATAATCATATACTTATTTCCTGTTCTTTACTAAGTCTTCATTAATATTTAAAGATCATCTCACAGTAACACTTTCTTGACATTTGTTTCAAATCAAATCTCAGATTCTTACAATGATGTACCATAGACTGAGAGAGTAATTTAACTTTATCGTCTTGCAGAGATGATTTCAACTGGGTTCAAATTGGAGATAAAATAGATTTAAGAAGTATCTTAAACAGACAGTAGTAGATCATTGTGTTAATTGGAAGTGATGAAACTATTATATGTGATAGAAAAACTAATCAAGATTTATTAACCTCAGGTAACAAACCAGTTTGAGAAGGCTCTGGAGAAGTAGGATAATCTGATTTTATCATCTCTTGGACAGGAAGACTATCATTCAGAACAAATATCCTGTTCACAGTTCTCATTTGTGCTTCACATTACATTTGTTGCAGGTTTGCAGAAGTTCTGTAATATGTCAAGCTCCACTCCTTCATCTGGACAATGTAATTCTCAAATAAACAAACATCCAATGAACAGTTTTAATCTAACTCTATCATTAGAGAACAAGCACATTAGGCTATTTGTATTTATCAAACTTCTCATATCCTCTTGTCATTGTTAATGAAGTATAACATTGCAGTTGCTCACGCATACAGGATTAGTGAAAAGCCATTTGTAAAAACTATTCCAAAGTCTGCCCCTCTCCAAGCCATTTTTCAAAATGTACCCCTGGTATTACTGACTTCAGCTGATGAATTCTTTCTCCTTCCATCTGAATAGAACATTTGTTTTTTTATAATACTGTAGCATGTTGCTCTTGATCTTCAAATATTACAAAGAGATTAAAAGAAAAATAAAAGCTACTCAACTCTGTTCTGTTCTCCAACTTTTATATTTCTATTTTAAGTGGTATTCCCCTCAATTATATTAGATAACTTCTGAAAATATTTGACTTCAAGTAGTTTTTTTTTGCTTTTGTTTTTGCAATATACTTATAGCTACTAGCCTACATTCAACTCCCCTTTTAAAACCACAGATATTTGAATAGTTTTATAGCTTTTACAGCAGAAGATGCATGAAAAAAAAGCACTGAATGGATTGAAGGGTATTAATTTGGTACTAATTAAGTCAGTGAAGAGTTGCACAATGGTATCACAATACATTTCTACATAATAGTCATTTTTATCCTCAAGATTTCAGTATCTAAATTTATTTAATTTCATATTTTCTGTATAATCAAATCTCTAGAGTAATTACCTGGACTGCTAGTTATCAAAAAAGAAATTACCTTTGATACTTCCACAATGCACAGACTGATTTTCAGACAGAGAAGACAATCTTTTCAGTGAGATTCTCAAGCTCTATAAATATTTTATATCTACACAAGTAGTGAAATAAGTTTTAAGGAGTTTTACATTGTTATGGGTTGGCTTTCTTGACTTAGTTTAAATCTAAGTGATTATTATTACTGCTATGATTTCAGTCATCCTTGCAAAGATGTACTACTCTACTGAGCAGGAAGCGTCTTCGCACAGGGTGAGATTGGGCTCAATACATACACCGAGTAACCTATAACTTTATCAACTTTTCCATGAGTTGTTTGCCAACTCTTTAAAATTTGAAATTCTCTTCTGTCTTATCAGATTGACTTGCAAGCTGTGATTATGACTGCTAGGCTCTTATATAGATGTTCTTGGCAGCTCCTAGCAAAGTCACTTCATGTGAATGTTTGTCTTCTTGGAAATGATATGCACAAGCCACAAATAACAGTATGATTTTTATTTTTTACACAGACTCCTGTGGAGATTTTTGCATTTCTTTTTTTTCTGTTGTTTACAGTTTCCTCATAGAACTGCAAACATTCTTTTCAGACTCAAGTTATGCTATGAAAAAGGTAGTTATAGCCAAAGGACTGGAATTAGGAAGTAGAAAAAGGAGATGGATTCTCATAACAAAGCTAGTGATCTTTCAAACGTATTTACAAAAGCCCTGGTCTGCACTTTAAAGCTGAGGAGCAGTAGGTGTTGCAGTGCATACATACAAACACAAACACACACATACAAATAGTTAAATTAAATAAATAGTGTACAGAAGGAAAGGGCAGAGGTTACTGATCATCAAAAATGAATAGTGAGAAGCCTGAAGTCACATTAGAGCAGAGCTAGCTCGATAAAATCTATTTAAAACTTTATGTTCATCTTTAAGTAATGAGACCATCATCTAAAATAGATTTTTGAGGTCTAGTTCTCAGATACTGTCAGATGGCTCAAGGTAGATCGGTACCAGTATTTTGAACAGTAACAGAGAAACACAAATATCTATCTTATACATTGCTTTCTTCAAATGTGGTACATAGGGATATTTAAATTGTGGGATTTTGTTTGTTTGTTTGCTTGGTGAGTTTTTGACACTTCCTGCATTAAAAAGATCTTCAGTAGCTAGAAACTGTAAGATCAAGACTCAGGGTATGGCAAGTCCAGGAAAAAAGGCCAAAAAGTACATGCAATGAGATACACTGGGGGAGAACTGAAACTAGCAAATTAGCTTATCAAGACAAAGACAGAAAGAGCAGCCAAAAATATCCAACAAGTGAAAACAAGACTTGAGGAATTAGCCGGGGATGAAAGATAAGGGGATGGTCACAATTTTTTATTAGAATTTTTAATAAGGGACTTCTTCAGTGTTATGAAAAATATTGTAATTTGTCTAAGTTTAAATTAATCCAATATTTTTTCTTGTATGAAGAACTGTTGAAAAATACTGCAACAAAAAGCAGAATTGATAAATTAAAGTGACTTTTTATAACAGGCTATTCATCCCATCCTTGGGGTTTGTCTTCAATTTGAAGTTATACAAATTAGATTATAAACTTCTGAATTATGAGAGGATAGTTTCGAATTATGAGAGGATACTGTCCGTACAAGATGATCAAGACAATTGAGCACCTCTCCTATGAGAAAGAGAAATGGGATTATTCAGCCTGCAGAAGAGGAGGCTTGAGGGGGCTCTTATCAGTTCTATCAGTACCCAAAGAGAGGAAGAGAGGACATAGCCAGGCTAATTTCATCGCTAACCAGTGCCAGGAGAAGAAGCAACAGGCATAAAGTGGAATACAGGAGGTTCCCTCTGAATGTCAGGATGAACTTCTTTACTGTGTGGGTGACAGGGCACTGGCATAGGCTGCCCAGGCTGGCTTTGAAGTCTCCTTTTTGGAGAACTTCCAAAGCCATCTGGACGTGGCCTGGGTACACTGCTCTGGGTGTCCCTGCTGGAGAAGCGGTTGAACCAGAAGACATCCAGAAGGCCCTTTCCACCACAGCCATTCTGCAATTCTGTGATTCCATCACCTCTGTTTATTTTGAGTCTTTCTTAATATACCTCATAGTTTATTCTGTAATTTAAAATCTATGAGTTTGGATAATGTACCTATACATCATATACTTCTTGTTCAGTATTAAAAAATTTAATAGCAACTAATTAGAGAAAAGCATATAAATCAAATATTAAAGAGAGTTGAAAGCCTAATTAATAACATCACTTTATTGTAAATGAAGTCATGAGCAATTGCTTACTCAAATTTAATTACTATGCATTTCAATAAGATGAATTTACAGCTTCAAAATTATAGCTTCTCTTTCCAATATTCAAACTGTGGGGATCTCTTTCATTATGCTATAAGCACATATATTCTATATGGAGCTTCTGAATAATAGCATTTGGATCTGGAGCAGAAGTGTTTAGTAATCTTATTTAAATGTGATTTGAAGGAATTACTTGAAATAATAAAAAATAAATGTGCCTATAAAACAACTGACTATTATGGTAACTAAAATGGCTTACTGATATCTGATTTTGAACCCAAATAACTATCTCATTTGCCTTGGTATTAAATAAAAATGAAATTCTACATCACAAGACCCTTTCAGCTGCTGAAGGATTGGATTATAGCCATAATAATTACTATAACCACTCTGTATCTGGCCTTATATACATCAAGAATTACTTGATTAAATATCTCTGAAAAATATTCGGATTAAACTTGAGATTTTAAGGAAAAAAAATGTTTAAACATCATTTGCAAATAGAATTTTTAATAGAAAGCCTAAATTTAAACAAGTATTTCACAGCAAAAAGATAAAAAATAGCTGAAGAGGAACAGTAATACATTCTTATTATCACAAACTCAATATTTGATTATTGAGCTTTTTTTTTTTAAGCTGGAATAAATATTTGGAGCATAAAAAAGAGTATAAAACCTCATCACTTTACTACTTGCTTTCCACATAGTCGAATGCACTATACAGCCAGGGATATTTGTCAATTATCTCATGGCAGCATGCACCAGAAGCTTGGAAACATGCACTTTCTTCACCACTGTGTTAATACAATAGGATGGCAGCAGGTTCCCTGCAATGCTTTTCAAGAGAGAATATTACAAGGAAAAGTAGCTTCATAGCTATTAAGCAAAATATAGCACAGATCATTTGTGGTTACCTTTATCCTTTTTGCATTGGTTTTAGATCCAAGCATTAGTCATTTTTTAGTGAACTTTTGTTGTTGTTGTTTTATTTTTACATTTTTAAAAAGACATTATTTCCTCGGCAGAATATCTCAGTGTATTTCTCTATGACCCACAGCGCCCATAAATAACTTTCGGTGAAATTTCATCCAATTTTTCCTTCTACATCAAAATAATGAAAGATTATTTATATCAGAATCATAAAATGATGTAAGCCTGGAGTATAAAAGCCTACATTTTCCTGTTTCTGCACATACATAAAACTCCAACTACATTAGTTCCCATGTGCACTGTGTGCCAAGTGCTTCATTTGCTAGTGCAGGCATTCTTTCAGGGATCAGTTATATATGTATCCATCCTCTTCTACATATTATGGGAAGTAGGTGAACTTCCTTTTCCTGATGTTTTCCTCTGAAGCTGTAGGATTAGAAAAGGCCAATAGTAATGGCTCTGACATGAAACTCTGCTGTTTTCTGATCAGACCAGGCTTCCAATTATTCTAACCCATGTGCATGAGACTCATGAAGCTTTCAATTATCAGTTTGGTCTCTCTAAACCTGTAAAATGACAAAACTGTGTGTTTTTCAGCTCAGACTTATCCAAACACTCCTGTTCCGCAGTTTATTGATATCACATATTTAAACACTGCTACATTTTTTTTCATTCTTTCATCAGAAGGACAGTAGATATGTCTTTAAAAATTTTTGATACCAAAAGCTGTCTGATTGACTTGAAAGCGTTACCCAATAACATGTATTAAGTTGACTTCATGACACTGTGATAATTTAATATTATCCAGTACTGAAGGACTGAAAAAAGTTCATCTTGTTGTTTGCAAGAATATGTAAGGAATTTTATGAACTTTCTGCTGATCATTCTAGGGGGTCTTAATTGTTGATTAATTATTTTCGCTGGTGGATTGTAGAGATTTTGTACAGCACATCCTAAGTGTTCATTTTTTGTAATGCATTCAATCGTATCTGCAAGTCTACTCCATTTATTTAGGAGAAGATTATAATTCTCAAAATGGTAAGCCTCCTCTTCTCTACACATATTTTTTATGTAAATTCATCTGTGTTCAAAATGAGTTTTTTTATATAACAGCAATTCAAATGATCAACAATAGAAGCACCTATTTTTTCACACCAGAATACTGGCAAAAAAAAAAAAAAAAAAAAAAAAAAAAAAAAAAAAAAAAAAAAACAGATAGCTTGCACTGGATGTCACAACTTAGTACAACACTATTTGCATATGAAAGAGCATAGTGAAATTGCCATGTCTATCGTAAGTTCAATTGGTCATATCCCACCTGTCTGCTTCCAGTAAGCGATATTACAGAGAGGAAACACCTGTTAGGAAATGCCTCTCCCTTTTTCAGACCTTTGAGATCCCTAGTAACTGACATATGGGAAAAGTTGCATATCTGTTAGGTTTATCTAATTTATCCAGGAGTGACTTTTAAATAGATGATAGATGCATTCATTTGTTTAAAACTAAAAAGAAAAGAATCTGAAGATTTCCATGCACGTGATAACCACCTTAAATTTACAGCTTTGGAAGTCACAACTATTATATTTAAAGATTAGTGAGCATATACAATGTATAG
>JAOWBP010000001.1:36134813-36145881 GCA_028571105.1 Tragopan temminckii
AGGTAACTGAAACTTCACCATAACATTAGGTGAGAGGAAATAATCTCAGCTGATAATTGAATTCATACATAAAAGACAATAAAGTCCTTTATTAAACAGAATAACTCACTTCAGTGCTGAAAATCACCTGCAATTATAGTTTCTCTATCTTCTGTGCTATACTCTATGAACTTCAGTTATATGGGTACCATCTTCTATTTTCTCATCTTATTCTCTTAATGTTAAGGAAGTACTCAAATGTAATAGCCAGCCCAGTGATGGATTTTTGGGTACCACTCACTGTCATGAACTGGAAACGTAATTCTGTTATACACTAAAATCAGTAGCACTGCAGTGTCAGTGGAAAACTGTGCATAAGCTTCTATCTCTTGGACACATTGCAGATATTCAGTAGAACATCTGAGATTGAACGATTTCAGAGCCAAGAAATGTGATGCTGGACTGTACTATCATGCATGTATCCAAAATTAGGTGGTTGCACTTTGAGGTAGAAACATGCCCAAAGTCTGGTGATAATTACTTGATAAATACCTCAGAAAAAGCAAGAATTGAATATGTTTTCCAGGAGAACATAACAACTGCAAAAATGCAATTAATTGTCATTATCATCTTTTTTTTTTATGCTTTTAAGCATAAAGAGGCATACTTTACTCAAATGATCTTGTCCAACTAGCAAGTGTCTGAGACTATTCTTGAAAAATATTTAGGGTAACCCAAAAAGATGTTAAAAGCTAAAAGTAACTCACACAGCTGCTTGATACAAGGCATACTTCTGAGAAGGATGCTAAACTGTGAAGTAACTCTAATTGACACTATGTTCATACTCACAGGAGAACTGCACATAAAGAAAACATCTCTTAAGCTAAATTCTCATTAGAGTGTGAATAAGAATGAGAACACAGCTGCAATTCAAAATCATGTTACTTGTCAAGAATATTAGACTTACATTTTCTTTCCTTCGTTGATACCAGAAAATTAGAAAATGAAGCAGTTGTCAAAGCATCAAGTATTTCAACTTTGAGTCATTCATATGAAAATCCACTGATTTCTCTCAGGCATGGAGCATGCAATATGTGTAGTACTTAACAGTGAACTAATAAAATGTGTTCATTTCAAAATTTTTACTTTATTGTATATGAAATTTCACTTTTCCAGGAACCAAAGCCACTGCCATTTGTCCTCATCAGTGAGACATGCAACTGCTCTGGGAAAATACACTAGAATAATTAGTCTCTATAAGAAGTCAAAGGGCCTCATCTAAGCCTCATCTAAGCCAAGTACCACTGGCTTGTTACTGAGTGGGGACAGAAAATGGTTGCCATCAGCATGATTTTTCTTATTTTAATCTGGTATTTGTGAAATGATATTAAATCTTCTTTAGGTGTTAGAAAAAGCTGTAAGCACTAGAAGCACAGCAAGAATTGAAGTGTGCCAGGTCTGCAAGCTATAATGATTCGAAGCTTTTTATTACAGACAACAACTTAGTCAGATTATAATGCAACTCATGAGTTTTGAGAAATGCAACCTGAAGTTACGACATTTTATTTCTTAACATTTGAGTGCTGTTCTCTAATACATGAACTGACTGCACGCAATGCTTGCAGGTTTGTGCATGTTGGTCTGCCTCTTCGGCGGCATTAACATGCATGAGTTCTGTAGGCAAACAGAGCTCCATTATAGGAATAAGCAAGGAAAAATAAAGAGTAAATTTTCTACAGAAACAAGCAAGCAAAAAATCTAATGTGAAAGAACACTGACATTTACTAGGTAGTGCCATGTTTACTGACCTATCGTAACAAGGCCACTGACTAGTGAATATATTATTTACTGGTTGATAAATTGATTAAAAAAAGGTTCTGCCTCCCTCTAATGTTAATTGTCAAGGCACTTGCTAGCAATAGAGAATGAGTACATTGTCTGTAATTACCTCTCCAATACTACCTTTCTGTTATCTATTGTTAACTTTCTGATCAGCTTCTTAGGTTTCATAAAATGGTAGAGAACAGAAGCCTAATAAGAAATGCAAAAGCACTTGCTGAAAACTGTTCCAATGAGAAGCCTTTTTGCAGAAAAAAAAAATTCAAATAAAAAAATGGACCTCAAAATCACAAAATATTTGATTTTTTAGCCACTAAAGTGAATTATAGCCTTCTGCTTTAAAAAACAGCTGCAACGACAACAACAAAACCAACCAACCAAATAAGGACAACACACAGATTCTCAGACATTCTGTGTTTCTGGTTTTAAATCAAAATTCAGTTGAAAAGTATTCATGCAATGTTTGAACAGTGCATCAAATTAGTACTGAAGGTTGATTTAATCAAATAAAATCTTTACTTCCTATTTCTTGTCCCACTGAAATTTCTTCATTAGAACGGAAAATAAATTTGAAGGACATTCACTAAAAAATGCATTATTACTTAGTATTAAAAACTGTAAAGTCATTTCAGTAAGTGAAAGTCTTATTCATTCTACATTCCATTTGAACATACGGTTTGGTAGAAGACATATGAATATACTTTTTATTTTTATAAACCCAATAGCAACCCCAAAAGAATATAAGAATGTTCAAGGACTTCTTAAAGTTGTCATCAGTGCCTTCATGTCCAAACTCATTACTTTAGATAAAGCCACTGGTAAGATTAAAGTCATTTGACAGTAGATGTCAAAAAATCAACAAAAGAAAAAGACTTTAAAATATCAGAAATAAGCTTTCAAATTATACTATTTCTTTCGTTAAGTGAATTTACCTTCAGTTCAATACATCTGGTGATTATTTTTCAACTTCCGTGGACTCAGAGTCCTAATGAAAGTGTAGTCTGAGACAGTATGAGATATACACAGAAATCAATTTTATGAAGGAATAAAGTAGCATCCATTACATACCATACAAGATCATAGGCAAATTCCTGTTCTATGATCTCTGTTCTAAGACAGATGAAAAATTTTTGTCCAAAAACTAGGTTTGAAGCTTAGTACTTAAACCTATGTGAGATGTTGACCATGTTTAGGGACAAACAACTTTGTATCTTCTTGCTGTGAAAGAAATTATCTGACACCTTCCCTGACATCTCAAAAACTTAATGGAGACAAGTAAAATATCCATGTGGATGTGAAGCTAAAATACTGATTAACCATAATAGAACACCTTTTCTTCTGTTAGGTTTCATTCAGATTCTATTGGTACGTTATGTGTCTAAACACTTTTCATTGCTTAGTAATGCAGATATCAGTATCAAACTGGATCAAACACAAGTTTAAATTTGGAAGGAACAGCTAAAATTATTAACAGATTTTTAAAACAAAAGCCATTAGAATAAAAAGTAAACATCTGTAGAACACTGAGCACTGCTTAAATGTAAAGTATATATTTTTATCATCAACTAATTGCAGAATTTAGGTGATTTACCTACAAGTCAGTGATCACTCAGAATGGTATGTTTCATTAAATTCCACTATTCTTCTTCTGAAATACACCTTCAGCTGTCATTGCTTTAAACAAAGAAGTAGAAAGGTAAAAGTAAAAAAGAAAACAAATGAAACTTCTGTTATTAACCTAAAACTAGCATCATATAAATAAAGAAAACACATTCTACTTTGCTCAGTGTATTTAAACTACAGTGTTACTTAAATAAAATAGCAGTGAGTCAGAGCAAAGCATGCAGTAAACACTTAAAAGAATCTCTGGTTCCAAAAGATTATCTCTTTTCTGGTTTACAGTTAAAGTTTTCAATGATACAGTATATTGAAAAAGAATAAAAAGAAAATCATGACATTACTTTTGAACCACTAAATTTTTCTTAGGAAAATGCAGGAACAGATATGTCATTTGTCTGCCTTTTTTATCAGAAAAAAAATTTTAAAAACGGAAAGATTTTGAGGATATAAACCAAGCAACAAGGATTAAAACAGTACTCTGTCACCTTTCTGAAATGAAACAGATGGACAAGATCAGCAGTGGAAGAGCATACTGAAACAACCTTTTATATGTAACATTCAGATAATGTTTTTCCTTAATCCTTTTAGACATTTATCCCTAAATTAACTTTGTATTTTATAATTCTGCATAATTTGCTATACAGCACTTTCTTGAGTACAAATGCTTTCAGGCAGTATGCGTGCAGAAGTGTAATAAATACCTGAAGCTGAATTAGAACAAATGAATCAGAACACTTTGAGAAGGAAAGGCAGTTTTCTGAGAGGGTTTTAGAGGGTTATGGTGATACAAAAAGGTATTAAATTACCCGTAAGAAAACACAGTGTAAGTCAAATGCACCATCAGTGAAATAAAAATGATCTGATTGTCTAGGTAAGAATTAAAAGAGAGAAAGAAGCTAAAATGTCTAAATAAATATCTAAAGGGAATTGGGAGGCAAATGGATGAGGCCAGGCTCTTCTTGGTGGGGCATAGCAATAGGACAAGGTGTAACGACCTAAAATTTGAACATAGGAAGTTCCGTACTAACATGTGGAAGAACCTGTTTACAGTAAGAGTAAAGGAGCACTGGAACAGGTTGCCCAGAGAGGTTGTGGAGTCTCCTTCTATGGAGATATTCAAGACCCATCTAAATGCCTATCTATGTGACACACTGTCACGCTTTAACAGGGAGATTGGACTTGATGGTCCCTTCCAACCCCTGTGGTTCTGTGATTCTATAATTCCGTGAAGCTATATATAATCCCAGTTTCAAAAAAAGCTCCAGCTACTAGCTCCACTTCTATCACTTTTCATCACTCCAATGTTTTTTTGTTTTTCTAAAGGTAGTCTTAGCTTGAATCTTCATCTCTTAATTAAAAAAACAAACAAATAAACAACAACAACAAAAAACCACCACAAACAAACCCATGTGCTGAACCGAGCAACCCAAAGCATTTTAGTTTCTTCATCATTAGACTGTTCAATTTTTAGTGGCAGTATTCACTTCCGGTAAGACCAATAATTCTCAAGTCGGATGAAATATGATTTAAAAACAGACCTAAAAAATATGTGATTTTAGTTAAGATTTTTATAAGCATTGGAGCTTGCCTTAGGTCAAGTAGAAACGTGCTTAATCCCTGACTCCAATACTAATTACAGCAGACAGATTTTTGACAGAATATTAAGGGAATCTTGTATCTAATCCACCTGTATGTTCAGCCTCCAAGAATATTACAGATGTCCCTCAGAAAACATTATACTACCCACTTTGCTCTCCCTTCTACACTATTCCAAATCAGAAGACCTTGTTTTTCTTCCTTAAAGCTCATATTCAGTTTATTTTCTCAATACTGTTCTTACAAGTAAACTTACTTTTATGATCTGCTTATCATTGTTTTTACCCAAGACAAAATCACTGACAAGTGATATTACTTCATTTTGTTTGCTATATATGTTATATATTTATATATATTATATACATTGTATACACAAACAGACACATTGAAACCAGGTGAATATAGACAGTCAAAAAAGTAGTTTTTGTAAGTACCTTGATAAGTATGTACCTTGACCAGCATAATCCAATCCACAGTAAGATCTATCTTATGCAGGTTATTTTATCATTGCAAATATTTCAAAAGAAAAACCAAATTAGTGTTTCAAAATCTCAGCACTCAAATTATTCTGTTATTTTTGTCCCTTAATCTGACATTTGTCTAATAAAGAGCTGTGATATTTTGATCACCAATTCTCTATCCCAAATGTATTTTCTTTCCTGAAGAGCTTTCTGAAAGGGCTGCTCTGAAATTAATGGTCCTACTTAAATATGTTGGTCCATGGCATCAGAGGTGGCTGTTGAACCTTCCAACTAGGATGTCATTTCATTTTGTTGCTGTGTAACAGACGGCAGCAAAAGGCAGTCTGACAAAATGCATGGAAGAGTGCATGAAGCAAAGGTGTGTAATTGAATTCCTGCATGTGGATAAGTGAGACTAATGGACATTCACTGATGCTTGCTGAACATTTAGCTAGACCAAACAGTGAATATCAGCTTGGTGAGTTGGTGGGTGATGCACTTCAGCAGTGGTGACAGTGATGTGAAAGACAAGCCACATTCTGGATGGCCATGCAGATTTTTACAAACATAACATGCAGGCTCTTGTTCATCGGTGGCAAAAATGTATAGATGATGATGGTGATCATGATGAAAAGTAGTATTTTGTAGCTGAGAATTTGCTCTATCTAATCATGTTTCTTTGTGTGTGTGTCTGTGCTCTTTGTTTCTGTTGTAGTTTCCATGGAAATAAAGAGAAGGTATTATTTTTTGGAGCGTCCTACAGATGTAAGGAATTCTGCCACCAATCATAGCAATTGCAATTGCAATACAGCAATTCCATAAATTACCTGCAAAACTTTCACACTTATCAAACCCATCATGAGATCAATTTCAAATATTCAGAATACTTGCCCAACCCTCCTTTTCCTGTTTCATCTACATCAACAAAGGTAAATAAAGGATAGGTTTGTTAACTCCAAAAGAGTTTGGAAGTCAGAGGAATATGAAATTACCTTTATGGTTGGACTCGTTGGTCAAGTCTGATTACAACCTAATCATTGGAAATTTTTTCCCATCTAATTTAATGGCTTCAGTCTCAGGCATGAGTCACTGATAAGAAATTGTTATTCTATCTTTGAGAAGAGTCATCACTTTTGTAATTGACAAAGAGTTGAGGGTTCTTTGAACACACTGCTTAACACTGTTCTCTAAATTTTTCATCAAGCATTAGCTGTACCAGCAGAAAAAAAAAAAAACAAAAAAACAAAAAACAAAAAACAACAACCAGATTAAGTGTGTGCGCACCTATAAATACATATAGATGAAAAGTAGCTTTTAAAAGAACAGTATAAATAAAAGATGCCAGTATATTTCTCTCAGCTCTCATGGGACTCTGAGCTTTTATTTAATTTAATTAATATTTTACAACCAGAGTTTGTAAAGCCAATGATACAAGTTGTTGTGTTTTTTTTATATTTTGAACTCCTCTATTCTGAGCTGTCATTGACTATATTTGCATCAGCATTAGTAATTTTTGCAAGGTTTAATATTTTTCCTGAGGAACTGATGCCAAATTATCTCCTATCTGGGGTCTTATCTACTACGTGGTGTCTTAATGTTGTTTTATGTCATAAATATTACACTAAAACAAAACAACAACAACAAAACTACTTTAAGATACTGCATTGATAAAAATAGCTGCTTATATTGCTTAGAGTAAATAATAAAAATTCTTATTTCATAAATAACATTTCACAGCACTACAAAAACATCTTCATGACAGTTTAAAGCAGAAAAATTCTTTTGTTGAAAAGTTCTGGTGGAACTCTGTAAAACACTTGAAGCTAGAAACACCATCACATGGTTTTTCCACATGGTTCTTTGATACTTTAACAATACCAAGAGTTTAGATTTTCATCTGACTGTGGAAGCTGATCTTTGAGAAGTGAGTTAATAAACATTCACTCTAATACTAGTTTCAGTCAGAGAAGCCTTATCTGTCTATGACTGTTATCTAAGTCTATATATAAAAAAAAGTGTTGCAAATAAAAAAGAATAAAAGAAAAAAGAAAAAAGAAAAAAGAAAAGAAAAGAAAGAATATTCCTAAACCTAAAGAATAAGAAGCTCAGTCTGGTTACCTTCATAATGGTTCACATCAGCATTGCCCTGTAGTCTTCACTTGTTCGGATGGAAGCCATGCAAATCAGAGCTATCTATAAGAATCTGTTCAGAAAACCCCAACAGTTACCTAACTGAAACCCCAAAATGAAACAACTTTTCTATTTCCAGAATTTGAAGTTTGCCTTTCCTGTTTTCTTATTTCAACCTTAGGTTTTTTGACAAGTCTTTTCTCCTCCTTTGTGTGTTGTTCAAAGGAGAATATAAAAAAATAGAAAAACATTGCCTAGTTTTAAAACTATATTCAAAAAACAGACCCATAAAGCCTCTGATGACATACAGTATTTCATCATCTTTCACCACATCACAGAATGACCAAGGAAACCTGCAGTTTCATGCATGCTAGAGCACTTACTGAAATTAAAACATTATCCAAGAGATATACCTTAGAGTATGAAATGTGGGAAAACATCTAAGACATTACCAGCTATAATGGGAATGGATACAGTTAGGTAAGTGTCTTCAAAAAGTTTTCATAGTTGTCTGAGGCCGTCCAGAAAAGATTACTAAGTGTAATAAATTTGGAAATCTTTATTCTGCTTCTTAGAAGAGGAACTGTTGGTTGACTGATGCTTACTAATTGTTCACAGCAATGAAGTCACCTGCCACATAGGTGTATTTAATGACACATTAACTACCCCTGAAGAATGAGATGGCTGTAACTGCGCTACACATATTTCATTAATAAAGTGACTCAAAGGTTAAATTATAATGCTTGCTTAAAAATGTATATTTATATATTTACCTCATAGCAAAAGAGTCATATTAAAAGGAACATCCTGAAGTGTTTCTTCGGTCTTCTTAAATCTGTGATAGACTTAATGTAATGATAACACCTACTCACACATGAGATATGCTGTTTTGAATTATTTGAAAAAAAAAAAATCACCATTTACCTTATGGTCTAAGATCCTTATCTAACCTTTGCTAAAATAAACTTGTCATTTCTTTTTTTTCCTTTTTCATCTTTCAGATAATTTAATTATATTTTTATTCAATAGTGCAATGTACTTCTTGCCTTAAAAACTTATGTAGTGATGTTTTGTTTGTTGTTGTTGTTGTTTTGATGATGGTTGCTTGTTTATTTAAGGAGCTTATTTTATCTGCATGAGATTAACCAAATTTAAATAATAATGAAATATTTGCTCAAGTAAAACCAAATTGCTTTTGGTGGAAAATTTTCTATAGCATATGTCTTAAAAGGAGAACTCTATCTCATCATGAATTTGTGCTGATAGTATCTGACTTAAGTATTTAGCTTCCTTCATTAAATATCTGAATATTGAATACAGGGAATTTTTAAATAGAATGATAGAATCATAGAATGTCTCGGGTTAGAAGGGACCTTAAAGATCATCTATTTCCACTCCCCCACCTCACCTCACCATGGGCATTGATACCTTCTACTAGATCAGACTGCTCATCCAACCTGGCCTTGAACACCCCCAGGGATAGGATATCCATTACTCCTCCAGGCAGCCTGTTCTACTACCTCACCACACCCATGGTGAAAAGCGTCTTCCCATCCTCTTTTAGTTTCAAACTACTACCCCTTGTCTCTACACTGAAACTTTCCTCCTTCTTCTTGTAGGTCCACCTGAAGTACTGAAAAACTATAGGGTCTTCCTGAAGCCTTCTCTTTTCTAGACTGAACAGCCAGATAAGGTTACATGAAACACTTATTCAGCCTAAAATGTTCTGATAGATTAGTTAAGAAAGTTTGACCTACTCAGAGAAAAATTCTTCAAAGCAGACCTTATCAAGACTGAATCTTTTACTTAACACTAGCTTTTGTCTGCTGATGAATACTTTGAACATTTTTAGCTCATACATAAGTAATTAAGAAAATTAATGTCATGTTTATGATCTGATAGCTCAGAAGTAATGTAAGACACTAGCATGAGTAATGAAAGGCCCCACAGTAATAATCTAATGATAACGTTTATTATCTATACCAGGATCCCAGCAACTGAAAATTTCAAAAGCCACTTTGCTGACAGATTTGCCTGTTCTTATTTTGCTGCCCTGGTGTAGGCTGCATGTTAATGGAAGAGACTAGGTTTGGTTAACCCAGAGAGATCCATGAGCAGATGTATGAAAAGACTTTGGCACTGAAACAGAAAGTGCCAGAACACTTTATTTCTTACCAGTAAAGATTTCACAATTGGAAAATTTATAGTCCTGAGTTAGCACAGTACTGTTAAGAACACAGATATCCCTGTATAATCACTCACAAGAATTATTTCCTTGAAAATTGATTCGCTATCTCCAAACACACATATCATTCCACCTCCACTCCTATTTGAACTAGAAGAAAGCATCCAAGTCCGAACTTGGAGACTGTCACGCTCATATCTCAAAGATAAGTGAATTATTATTTTTTTGAAGCTTTAAACAGTCACAGATCCACAACAGACCTACAGCTGTTGAAAATACATCAGTTTTACTAAGCAAACAATTGAGGCAAAAGTCCTGTATCTACTGTGGACTACTGAGGCATATAAAAATTTTAATAGCACAATCAAACTTATATTATTGTTTACTTTTGTAAAACATGGGGCCTTTTGGACCAGCATCTTCATTTTACTAGTGAAAACATTCAAGAGTAGGGAAGAAAATGGAAGAATGTTATTGGTTAAATGTGCCTTCTCTGAAAATAAATTCACAAATATGCTTACTATGTAGGCCTGCTTATGTAATTAAGAAAAAAAAAAAAAAAAGAAAAAAGAAGGAGAGAAAAACAAGAAAAAATTAAAAATGAGGAACCAAAGAAAATGAAATTTCAGAAGTAAAATATGAAAACTAAAAAGTCACTTTACTGTAAGGAAGGACATAGCAAATCTCTTAACTTTTCCAGAAAATATTTTTAACCATTTTCAATTTTAAAGGTGTATTTTTTATTTATTTATTTATTTATTTATTTATTTATTTATTTATTTTCCCCAACAGATTTTAGTTTTGGAGGGAAAAAAAAAAATTGAATATTTCCACAGAGTTGCACGTTCTGCAATTATGATAAACAATTTTATTAGCATAATTATAAAAATTATAAAAATTCTCCATAAGTGAGAAAACGAAAATTCAAAACTCAAGTGAAAAGAAATAACTTTCATTAGGAGACTTAATTATAAAAGCAGACCTATTAAGATAATTCCAGTACCTTTGAAGTTTCTTAGTTTTTCAACAGCAAAAGTAATTTAATCATTCCTACTGAGAAAAATAAGTAAAATTTGTTATATTGGTGTTATCCACATAATTAGAAAAGTTTAATCACTTTTACTACATAGTAAGACAAATAAAACAAGATATTTGCAGGAAAGTAGGTTTTCAAAACTACAAAAAGTCTACCTAATAGAGAAACTTAAAGGTCTTAATTTTATAAAATTAATCATTCATTAATAATACTATTTTCTGG
>JAOWBP010000001.1:36151852-36176620 GCA_028571105.1 Tragopan temminckii
CTGCCCAGGGCCCCATCCAATCTGGCCTTGAACACCTCCAGGGACGGGGCATCCACAACCTCTCTGGGCAGCCTGTAATGCATTCAAGCTGAATGAGGAGAAGTTTAGGTTAGATGTTGGGAAGAACTTCTTCACCCAGAGTGTGGTGAGGCACTGATACAGCTTGCTAAGAGAGACTGTGGATACCCCATCCCTGGAGAAGTTCAAGGCCAGGCTTGATGAGTTCCTGGGAAGTCTGATCTAGTGACTGGCAAGCCTGCCTGTGGCAGGGGACTTGGAACTTGAAGTTTATTCCAACTCAAGCCATTCTATTATTTTATGATTCTACGATTTCTGCTGGTTTCTTATTCTCTGGGGGTTGGACTCGATGATCTCTGAGGTCCCTTCCAACCCCTACAATTCTGTGATTCTGTGAATAACAAGTTTTCAGTAGCTTGTGAAGTATTCTGAAATCTACTTTCCTTTCCAACATAACATAATATAACAAAAACATTTTTACGAATATGGCTACGACAGAAGTATCATAAGATTATAACATAGTAATGGTTAAGCCACTATTATGTGATAAGTAAAACCTAGTGTTGCCAATATGCAAGAAGAAAGTGATCAAAAGAATGCAATTCTTCTTTCTAGTATTGCAATCCAAATTAAGTAAAGTTTGGTGATGGTAATAAACAAGTAATGAAGAAAGGACAGAAGGACGGAAGGAAGGAAGGAAGAAGGAAGGAAGGATAAATTAATGGAATTACTGCTTCTTTGCTGTTTATTGATTTCAAGAGCCTAGTTTCAATATGATGTATATAAGCCTGCTTAAGCCTTGAATACATTCTCTGACTTCAGCCTTGTCCAAATCAGGCTCGTACACTGAAACCAGAATTTATTGGCTCTGAAAGAGGTAGATTAAATTAACAGAGCTCAAAATATACTTCTCTGGTATGCAGTTACTGTGGAATATGGTGGCTTGAAAAGGAAGAGGTTAAAACATCCACAAGGTAAAGTCTATATATGACAGCTTATCTAAACACCTTTAAATCTCACCTGACTAGAAATTTTCCAAATTTTTGTTAAAATAACATATAAAAACAAGATTGCATAATCTAACCATTCTTAATGCTATACATAATTATTTTTCTGTTGTTCAGATCTTTTCTTCTTATCTTTATCTCTTTGTTCTACATAGGAAATCCAAATTCCCACAAATGGTCCAGTGTTCAATCTAGTTTTACTCGACTTTTGTCAGAGTCATCTGTTTGTTTTCAGAGCTGATTTTGATGGAAAATTTCTTTAAAAGGCCAAGAAAGTTAAAATAAAAATCTAAGCCAGTATCTTCTCTCTATTCCCTGTCCCTCTTATATCCAAAAACCTCTGTTATTCCATGAGAAATTAGTGTTAAAATATAAATAGATTTAAAATTCTTCAACCAGATGATTGGGTAAGAAAGGGAGTGAAAATCTACTCTTTTACTCCAGACTTTAGCAGTGCTTACAAAAATATGCCATCCTTTACAGAGCTTTTTCAAAAAAGAAAATGTCTTAGTGCACAGTTTCTCATCTTATTACAAGTTTGTGACTGGCCAGACCATTACTTTAAGGAGAAACAAGAAATAATATAAGAAAAGCAGCTTACTCCCTAATTAACATGGTTTCTGGCGTGTGACCACACTGGTTAGAAACCACTCAAATAGGAAGTAACATAAAAATATAGGTCTGTAGACATCATCCAAATACCACTGCTGGGAGAGGGCCAGCTGCTGTGGGAAGTGAGCCTACCTTCCTGTAGCCCCTTTGGAAAGTGCACCAGCACATAACAGTGCCCCTTCTAGAGTTGCAAGAGGAGGAAGTTCAGGAGTCAGAGACTCAGTGGGAGTCAGGCAGCTGAAAGTGTCTTCCATGTTCTTCATGTCTGCCTGGAAAAAATATGCTGCCACTGCAAGTGGCCTAGGGTCCTAAACAAGATATTTTCTTCCTTTCCTGAGCTCCGCATCAGGCACATATGCCTCTCCCTTGCCCTTACTATGATCAGCTAATAAAAATTCATCTTAAGTGTCAGAGGATTGTTTTTTGTCAACAAATTATACAGCTCATGAATAACTTACAATGTCAAGACAGTCATACTAATTAGGAACATTGAAAATTTCTGTTCTTATAAATTGGAAGGAAAAACAAGATTTTTGTTTGTTGAAAAAGATGGCTTTTAGAGTTATTAGGGTGTAAGGGTCTTTTTTGTGCTTTGACTTCTATTTTACAACAGTAGAAAAAATAATTTATCAGTGCTTGTTTTCCAGACTCTAGTTCCAAGTTTTAATGATAAACAATACAACTACAAAGTCAGATTTAGCACTCAGATTTAGAGAGATTTTGTGAAATCTACCATCTTATCAGTTCTAAGGACATTCAAATCAAATGAAATATCACCATAAATCTGTTTTGAAATCCATGATGTGTACTTAGTAGCCTTTTACTATTTTAGCAATATTTTATTAGAAATTCTTCATTAGGAAACAATTCCTGTGCTCAGCAAATTAAGAAAAAAAAATCTAGGAATGTCAGGAAGGGGAATTGCAAGATCTGTTGTGATACAGTTTGGAAATACATAGGATTGTTTCATTTTGTTTTTTCAGATCTAGTTTTAAACATGGTAACTAAAGAGTAACTGCATAGAGTCAATTTGTTCTACAGTTTAGTCAATATCATTGTCAGGATGTCTTCTTTTAAATATATCCAGTTTTCTTTTCTCTTTCTCAAGGGAACTGAGTTATGGCTCAATTTCATATGCTATTCCAGTACTTTTTTCTGTTTTAGAACAATTAACCCTAAGTAATTCCTATGTCTTGATATTTGAAATCTCCAAATACTCATGGAGTTATTTTATATACTGTGAGTTTGTGTTCATACTTTAGGCTTCCTGCTGGCAGAAAAAGTGAATAAAACAATTCAAGGTGTGTTCCATAGTTCTGAGATCAAGCACAAGAATGGAATATTATCTGAAATGGTTTAACACTTCAAGATAGGGTCTTCTGGGTAGGAATGTGCTTGTTTGCTGGGCTCCAGACTATGCTCAGGCATAGCCTAGGAGAGGACTTAAGAACCTAGGCCAAGCAAAGCCAGGTGCTATGCAGCAAAACAACTTTAAGCTGTTTGCAACAAAACTTTTCAATCAGTTCTGAAATTGAAAAAGTTATACCGAAACACACTTCACATGCGAGAAAGGACACTCTGGGTGATCAGAAAGTTTGTGTTTAATACCCTCGTCAATTATACTTTCTTTCTGTGAGACTGCCAGTCACTTGACCTGTATGTATTTCATTTCCCCACCAGCAAAGTTGTGCTTTCTATTCTTCCCAGGAGTACCATTAAAGATTATAAGGCTCACTGCCTTTCTGGCAACATCAACTCTGTCACAGTGCACAAATAAATAGAGAATGACTGTTCCTAGCTCTGATTGTTAGAACAAATTTAGGTTAAATCTGTCTTGACTAATTTGGATTTCAATAGGTATTACCATAGAAACCTTTTAATAACTTCCAAAGATCAAAAAATACACTAGAATTAGTTTAATTCTGCGGTTAGGCACTGTACATAATATGCTACAATCTGGATCCCCATGGATACCACCAGGAATGCATATTCTAAATAGAAGCTTAATCAACAGATCAAAGCACCATACCTGCCTGTGACCAATTTTTTTTTCTCTTGTTTACAAAATGTCTTTATTATCTGCAACATTTCTTTAAAAGGAGATTATATGTTATATACTACATTATGTTTGCAAAGACAATAATGTATACAGAAATCCTTGGAACAGAAACTCTATCCCATCCCAGGAAAATATTTGTTATGCGTCAGGACTAAAGAAAAGGTTCTGATTTTTCTACACTTTTATGTCCCACTAAGTACCAAATCATTGAAAGAATATGATCTTTCTGATAAGGTTTTTAAAAGTTTATTCATGGTCAAAAAAAAAAAAAAAAAAATTTCAATTTCTGTTCAGCTTCCTTTTAACTCATGCAGCTTTTCTAGATAATTGTATTTTTTTAAATATTCACTATCTTTCCTTTGGATTTAATATATAAGATCAGGAGTAATTAGTAAAGATAAGCAAAATACAGAAAACAACTACTTCCATGATAACATACCATGAGAAAAAGAAAAGAAAAATCTCATTTTTTTCAGAGTAACACAAGAAAATAAGACGGGCTTTTTTTCTGATGTGACATGCTTGTTGCACTTTAAGCCTTATGTATGACAAATGTCACTATAGCATTTGTGTATCAAACAGAGAAAGCACCCTCTGATGACAGACGAAATCAAATTTAAGAGAAGCAGCTTTCAATGTTTCCTTACACTCTATTCAGATAAATGTATATATAGAATACAACATACTTCTACACTTTCCCCCCTCCCTTTATTTAATTTAGTCAAAACCAGTTTCATGTTTTTATATTGGAAAAGTTATGTTTGTCTCCCACAGATTCAGTTTAGTGAGTAACACAAATGAAATCTTTAAAATTATGCATGTAATTTTGCTGGTCCATACAACTTATTCCATATGCAGCTTCAGGTGAAAAAAGAGAAACAAGTTTAACCTATGTATTGTACCACTGTAAAATACGTACAGACAGTTTTGTTCAAAATGATAAATTCTTAGATTTTAATTATTGACAGTAATTATATCATTGAAGCTGTACAATTACATTCAATAATAAAATAAAATAAAACTTTTTTTTTTTTTTTTTTTTTTTTTTTGTAAGCAGAGTATATCTTCTTCTTTTAAAAAGGACTGAATAAATTGTCAAGGTGAACCTTATGTTTAATCTCATTTCATAAATTTAGTACTATCTAAAATCAATGCAAAGATAAGTGTAAGGTCTTATCAATCCCTCTACTATGCCAAAAACTCTCTCTATTTCACAGTCACAGAATTGTTAAGATTGGAAGAGACCTGTGGAGGTAACCTGGTTCAGCTCTCCTGCCCAAGTAGGTACATCCAGGTCTAGCAGCCCATGACCATGTCCAGGCAGATTTTGAAGTTCATCTCCAAAGGAGACCACACAAACTCTCTGGGAAACCTCTGCCAGTGCTCCATCACTCACACAGTAAAGCAGTGCCTCCTGATTTCCATCAAGGTAATCTGTAAGGTGGTATTGCAAGGGAAGATAATATTGCAATGTATGTTACTTTTGTTTGAAATGTTGGTAGACTATTTTAATGCTTGAGCACGCAGAGATCAGAATTTGACAGGTACAAAGGGACTAAGAACTCAGAATCTGAAGTTGTGGGTTGTATAAACATAGAATTGTATTTAAATAACTACAATGACATATTTAAATGTTAACAGTTATATATACATATATGTATAAATAACTAAAAACTATTTCTGAGGACATCTCAGCTGATGAGAAGACAAATTCCACTGTGCATCTGACCAAAGATCTGCCACATCGCTGTATCTAAATGACACAAGTTACTCAAAGGGTGAACTTTGAGTCTTGAGCCCATAATTAAGAGGACTGTCAACAGCAGAGTCAGCTGGAGAATGCTGCCATCAGAGGGGTCACTTCTGCACTAATTCCTATAAACTAGGGCAACTTCTGTTTTCTTAACTTTGTGCTGAGTTTACTCTTTCAAGCTATAATTATGAAACGATATTTTTTAATGAACTTGATCAAGATTTTCATGAAAATACAAGCTTGACAAGCCATAACAATGCAATAATTTCCTAAGCCAGTGCACCACCCACTGAGAATATTGCTCTGTATCTGAATCAGACATGAGTCAAGTTCTAAATTACTTAGAAAGGAATAAGGTGGCATAAGACAAAGCTCATTCTTTTCAGTAACTAGAGAATCTAAAGTAATATTTTAGATCATTGCTTTTTACATTTCACTCTGTTACAGTCTCAAGGACTAGAAGATTTGGGGCAAAAAGTGTTATTTTTGTTTATTTCCTATTATCAGCCTTTGGTTATCCAACACAGTTTCCATAGTTAGTTAACAATGACCTTCAGATTTTGTTGCTTCACCCATAGACCCAGGCAGGTGCATTCTTACATTTAAAAATGTTTCAGAAGATGGTATTGGGCAATTACTGATAGTCTGGTCTGTAGCAGGTGAGTCAGCTCCTCACCTGCCACCTATCATGCTGTCATTTCTAGGTGGCTGAACTCAGGATAAGAAGACATACACTGCTTCTTCTTTGATTCAGCTTTAATATTGCAGTCTACATTTTTATAAATGCTCTACGTGACAATGAGTTTGATTCAAAACAATTCCTTATAGGAAACAGGGAATGAAAAATTTGATGTGTATTCGTAGAATTCTTCCTCTTATTCTTTTTCTATTTCTTTGCTTCTTTTCTTTGTAGTGGTAGTGTGAAGTCCCTCTAACAACTGTCGTGTCCTCTGAAAGTGACAATAAGTATGCATTGATGCTGTTGTATCAAGTGGTGTTGCAGCATGGTCTGAATTTCATCTTATTGTTCCTCACAGATATTAAATATTTATTTATACAAATCACTGTGATACATGTTGCTAAATACAACTCTCCTTTACCTATTTTCTCATCTATTTCCTTCCTCAGTCTATGAAAGAGAGCTGTTGATATGCATAGTGGATGTATTATATTCCCTTTCTTCCTTTGGAAATCAGCTTTCTTTCATTTTAGAAATATTTAGCATTAGAGTTTTGCAGAATCATTAGGAAGGATGAGTACTGCATAGGAAATAAATTCACAAGTAATTAACAATCTTGGAAACTAAGAGGAATAGGATGAACTGTATCAGTGTCATACAGGAAGTAAGAACGGACTAATAAGACTTACTCTATGACTAGATTAGTCCTTAGCTGAAAGACACAAAGGAAAAGAGAGATGAAAATTCTTAGCTGGATAGAGAGTAGGAGTGGAATTGTGTGTTCTAAAAGTCATGGAGGAGACTTGATGTGATTTACGTTCATGTTTCTGGAAACGTGAATGAAAAATGGAACCAGAACAGGAAAGACCATGAAGTGGTCACAGCAAAGGATATATTTGAAAGAGGAAAGACACCTTGTTTTACTAGGCTTATCAACACTGTAAGGAATAGAAGATAGAATATATATATACATATATCTGTAGAACATATTCAATATGCAATTAATATACACATTTATACATGTACTTATGTTCTCAATACAAATAAGCCACACATACTGAAAAGATGAATAGAGTAAAAGTTAATCATACTAAAGTATAATTCTGTGAGAAAAAAATAACGTTAACATGTGTAGTAAAAAAATTATTGAAAGAATGAGATTTTGTTAACAGTTTTCCTAGAATGTTCTCTCATAGAATGGGAAGGAGGATTTTAAGATGAAAATTCATGTGTTTATTATACATGATGTTTATGGTCATGATACAAGGTTCCCTGATGGAATAGACCGCTAGGCACAACAACCTCCACAATATTTCTAGCAGTCTCAGGTATTGACCTCCCAATCACAGAATCACAGAATGGCCAGGGTTGGAAGGGACCACAAGGATCATGAATCTCCAACCCCCCTGCAACAGGCAGGGCCACCAACCTCCCCATTTAATACTAGACCAGGGCCCCATCCAATCTGGCCTTGAACACCTCTAGGGATGGAAGTCCACAACCTCTCTGAGCAGCCTGTTCCAGCACCTCACCACTCAGTGCTGCTAAGCAACATCTTATAGCACATCTTATGGTTCATGACCACTTTAAATGCTGAATGGTTTACTGCCAGACAGAACCTCAAGATTCAGTAAACATATTTCACATCAACATCACCCATTTAAATGTACATAGCTAAGCAAAATTGTCAAAGGAAGTAATAAGGAAACTCCATATTTTCATTCAGTCAACAAATCACTCATGGTCCAGGAGATCAAATTTAAATATCTTTACGAGGCTAATTTTTCTCCCATTCCAGCTGAGACATAACAGTGAACCATATATAAGACCTTAGTTACAATGCAAAGTAAAACAGGAATATCTCTACTATCTGTGATTAAAAAATCTTGAATTAATGAAGTATAGTACTTAAAATTATTATTAGAACTTAATTTTTTTCAAGCCTACAACTGATTTAGCAAAGAAGTAGGATTTGTCTTTCTATAAGTAACAGATGATAGAGAAAATATTCTTTTTATTTCCACGTGACCGTGACTTGCATTAACTTTATATTACTATAAAATTTTTGAGGATAAAAATGGAAAGAGTTTTACTTTCAAGTATGTTAGGACTGTAGCTGTAAAGTAGAATAAAAAGTCTATATTATGAAATAAAAATATCTATAATTGCTGCTAATAAAGAATAATACTAATATAATATTGTCATGTGAATTAGGACTGTTAAAACTTTCTATTACTGAAAAACAAAAACAAAAACAAACAAACAAAAAAAACCAACAGAACAGAGGACTACCATGGTAGTTCCATAAAATAAAATTTTCTTAATTGTTCTAGTCATCACTCACCTCAAACAAGGTCATGTCTGAAGGGAACACAACTGTCTGATATTACAGTAAACTGAAAAAAAAATCCCAAGTATGTGAAGTTCCTTCCCAAGAGTAAATGTTATTTTTAATTGGTGAAAAATAGAGCATGCTAATTCTATCAAATCCGTGAATGAATTACATATGTGACTATGTTCACTTGATTAAGGCTATGCTTATGAAGAGGAATTTGGAAAGAAAAATATATGAATAAAAATCTAAAGAAATGTATCAGTACAGCACTATTTGTAAAATAAATTCTATAAAACTGTACTCTCTTACTGCTGGAATGTTTCCTGTGTCTGTTTTTTGAAACTCAAATATTATTGAAATATTCCCCAAATTATCTGACATTGTTCCCCATATCTTTCAGAAATTGGTTGTTTTATTTGCCTAGTTACCAGCAAAAATATCTATATATCTTTTCCTAATAACAAATGATTATAACTATTTTCCAAAATGCATGACGTTGCTAAGTATTACAAAATGGTCTGTGCTTCTATTTGCAATTAAGGTAAGTTAGGTTGTGTTCCAGGGCCCTTTGATGGAGAAAATTAGATAAACTTTCTTTAGTTTAAACAGGAACAAAGCAATGGGTGCATATTAAGGAACATACAACTCTATCTGAACACAAGAATACAATCTTCTGCTGTGGGGTTGATCAACACTGGCCCAGGCTGCCCAGAGACTTACAAAATTTAATCTATCCTGGGACATGGTGTGGAGCAGCCTGCTCTGGATGGCCCTTCTTAACTATTGGAGTTGAACAAGACAGACTCAAAAGATTCCTGCCAACCTCAGTGATTTTGTGATTTTTGATAATCCTGTATATTTGCCTTAGAGACCCATACTTCCATTAGTTTGTCTAAATCTCTTGCTGTTTTAAAAAGCCAGGTGATCACAAAATCTCAGCCTTTCACAATAATATTTTTGGTTGTCTTCGGAATTAGTCTTATTTTTCATTCACTAATATCATGCAAAAGAACTAATGTGAGCAAAATATATATCCTATGGCTTGTTGATAAAAAAAGAGATTAACATAATCAGTTAAAAATACTTCTAGAATTAAACTATGAAAGTATACAACAAGTCATAATATCACTTTGATTCTTCTTCTTTGAGCTAGCTAGGTGCTATGGTTTCTGAGCAACTCATTCTCTAAACTGCTTGTTTAAGTTAATGTGCAAAAAGATATTCGTGGTTCAGTGATCCTACATGAGCTTTTATAGAAGGTTTTTTTAGATCTATTTTTATTATGTTTGCTGATTGATTAATATTTCACTTCTTACAGCAATTGAAAGAAAACTTGGCATGATAAAACAAACAATAATCCTTCATCATATCTGGTTATCTGCCCAAGGAATGTGTAAGTCAAACCTATGATCAACAAATGATATGGGCTTAATCAGCAAAGATTTTAGGAGAGCATGTTATGGAAAGAACAATATTTTAAAGGAATCACGATACTTTTTATTTATAGAGAGAGAATAAAAACAGTGATTTTATATAATATGTAATAATCAAATTAGAAGATATCCTATATTAATGATAATGCACAAATGGGCTTGATTTCTTTAAAAAAAACAATTTTGTAAGAAAATGCCTAAGTTCTATATGTGGTGCTGTGCATCTAACAATAGTAGACTCCTGTGTTCCAAATTTAATGGCAGTGCTTGCATAACTGAACAATGGCTCAAGCGTATCAAACACCAACAGGCAGTTCTGCTTCCATTCAAAATGTGTTGGGTGTTCCAGTTCATTATATCATGCCATTAAAATATGCCTTTTAAGATGCAGAACAGAATATAGCCTTAATTTGAATAGGGTGAGGATAGAATGTTATGTAGATATGGTGCATTGTGTGGTCAGGAATGTTCAACCAGTCTGGGCAGTTGTCCTGAAAGAAAGATGAAAACCTACTTTCTGCTTAAATGTTCTGCTTCCAGTAAATCACACTATAAAAACCATTTTTTACAAAAAGGCTCAATTTAACAATTAATAGATGGACAGAAACTGATACAGATATACTTTAAAATGTCACACACACATCTAGGCACAGATAAAATCACTTGTACTGTATCAACATATATATTATAATACATGTTTATACTTAGGAATATAAAAGAGTACAAATGGAAACAAATGCATTATTCTGAATTGTTATTTCTCTCACACTTACATGAACAAAAGCCTCTTTTTAGTGGAAGAAAATTGAACTTTTTCTCGAATGTTCTGTCAGTGAAAATGACAATATGTATGTAAAACTGACACAAATACTTCACAATGCTAATGGCAGTCATACATCAGCTTAGTTAGAACACTGATATTCATATTGATTGCATTGTTACTCATATTCTGGGCCTTAACAGTGTATGAGATGGTACACTATATGGTTCCACAGGAAGCCATCCTTTGTCTGTGAAAGACGTTAGTATAGTAAAATTTTTATTCCTATATCTCAGAAGAAGAAAGGAGAATTAACACCATAATAAATTGTACAGAATGGGCCTTTTGCTCTATGGATAATGTGATTAAACCTTTCTACTATATCAAATTAAAGTTTAAATTTTGGACACAGTTTATATACTCCTAACTGAAACTGCCACCCTGAAAATTCTGGTACTGAGTACTGGAGGAACTTAAACTCTATCAGAGACATTGATTTCTATCTGAGAATTTCTCAAGCTCCTGAAGTTCTGTTTCTGTGTATGCCCAGAAATATCTCTTTTTGTAGGATTCAACAGGTTGTGGAAATTTCACATTATAGCCTGACTGATATCCCAATATGAGTTGTTCCTTATCTTCGGCACTGTTTCTTCCCACACCCTATTTGTAGGTGCCTAACTTTCACTAAACCCAATTAAAAGGCCTGTTGTAAGGTTCCAGGCTCATCTTTGCCAACAGGCGTTGGAAAGTGGACATATTGTGGGACATTTTGGATCCAACTGAGAAGGAAAATAAAATGTAATAGCAGAATATTAGGCACAAATCAGATGACTTGCCCATATGAAAGTGATCTGTGACATATCCGGATCTGTATTAAGAGTCACAAACGAATTGCAATAGATAATTTACGTCCGTTATTCTGATAGCTTATTTCTTGCCCACAGGAAATGTAGTATATGAAGAATACAATTTTTCTCTCATGATATGGGCTGACTTTATAAATTCTTCATAGCACTGTATAACTTCCTGTTCAGTTCTTTGTTTTATTTTGTTTGTTTCACACCCCTATTAAAACAAAAAAAATGTAGACAACATATCTCATTAAGGTACCATATTTACAATATTTTTAACAAGACACTATAAAACTGAATAACAACCAAAGGAACAGTGTTAGATTCCTTTAGGCTTAACAATTAGCAACCAATAATGAATTACTCATATATATATATATATGACATACTGAATTAAATTGGTGCTGACTGCGTGCTCTGCAGAGGTTTTTTATGTGAGCTGCAAATCCTTGGACTCAGTTTCCTGGCATCTTTTTCTATTTTATGATATAAAGCTTGGATATGATGGCAAGTCCTGAATATCTTATTCAAAGAACAGAAACAATGGATTTATATGGTACTACGAAAAGTAATTTGATTTGATCTCCATTTCTTCCCTAATCATTCCTAACTTCCTACTTTCCATTAGATTTTCCACTGAACATCCAATATTTCAGACAGCTTTCTGCAATAGTCTACTGCCAATATTGTCCCGATAAAGGCAAATCAATCCGCCATATCCAAACACTTCTGTTACTTTTCCTGAAAGACTGTAATCTAAATCACAAGCAGAGATATTTTTGAGTTTTTAGAACATTTCACTAAAATGAAGTTGAGACCATGATACTCTGATTCAAAAAAACTGAGCTACAGAATTATATGTAGGGTTAAAATTGTTAATATATTTTAATAGTAGAAAAAAAAAACAGTTTAACTCATTTTGGTTGGTGCATTCTGACCAATTTATTATTTTTGCAATGCTTACTAGAATATTCTAGTCACATTTTGGACTACACTACTCCAGACAGCATGAAATTGTATCCTTGAGAAAATAATACTGCTCTTAAAATGAAGCGCTGAGTGTTTTTTGGTATCATAAATACTAGAATTTAAGTTTCTAATTGTCCATATTTGGGGGTGACAAGTAATATCTCAGGATTCTTAATGAGAAATAAATGCTTTAATTGGACACAATTTAAATGAAGAGCAATATTTATATGGACAGAATAACTCTAGAGGTAGTGGAATGTATATAAATTATTATGACTGATTGCATCTCTGGTGAGCATCTACCCTCGAGAAAATGTTCGACAGAACTGAGTGAAATATGGGAGGAGTTCGTTGGGAAAAAGCCATTTCTTTAAAAGTATCTATTTAATAATGGCAAGCTCTAAAATCAATAGTGTTAAATAGAACAGACTTTCTCTAATAACAGTTATTTGAAACCTTCTAGCACTCATTACTGGAAGGATATTTTTCATAGCTAGAAAGTAAACTAAATCAGAAAAATAAATAAGCTTTCTAAATAGGAGTTCTGCTTGAGGGGAGAATACATAAGCACAGTCTAAATAAGCTTAAAAGAGGATCTTAGCTGAAATAACCCAGCACAGGATTTCTGATTCAGCATTGCCACTCCAATTAACTGCTGCTGAAGATCGGCACAAGGTGTTCAGCTTACAGAATATGGTCTTAGCTTCTCAATTTAGAGGTCAAACATGCTTTATTTCAAACAAGACTTGAATTGGGATCCTTCAAGGGTTTATTCTTGGTATCAAGAAATATCTTGACCCTACTGGGATAAGTAATTGTCTATGATCTCATAAACTCGTAGATTAGGAGGAATAAAAAGGGCCATTATGAATCATGCTGTTTGACCTCATGTTTAGCGCATGCCAGAGAATTATGTCAAGTGAAATACAGTGATGAGCAACCACTGTTGTTCTCTGTTTAAACACCTGTGTTGCTTCTGCAGCTGAAGACCACAGACACAAAACCATAAGACTTTATGCACTGAGGACGCAGAATACAATCTCTCAGGATCTTCCCTTCCACTGCAGTGCAATAGAGTTACAATAATTCTGCTGTAAGTCCATATCTCCTGGGGAAAAAAAAAAAAAAGAAAAAAAAAAAAAGAGTAATTTCTTTTGTTTATCTCTGCAGGGTCTTTATTAAAACCCATATTTGGAAGATGTTATTAGCTGATTAGTAATGCAGAAACAGTTTCAAACATCAACTTGAATTTCACATATGCCAGTGATGAGCTTTCATTATTCACTCCTTATGGTTTTGTTTTGTCTTTTAAGACAGTTACTTGACAGCAGTAATGCTTTCCTTTGGAGAAATTCTGACAATTTCTCATGAAGAACTTTCCTGTAAGAAGCTGCAGCACAGGGAGGCAGCACAATGGTGCGTTACGGGAAGAGAAAATGTCCCAGTGGCTCTGGGGAATGTGCATGCCTCTTGCACAATGTTGCCTTCCTGCCAACAGCTCTACTGGGCATAACAGTCCTCTGGTGACAGAGTTAATCTCCATACTACACTTCTTATTGCCAGGGTAAACCGGGTGACCAATGTAAAGGGAATACAGACAGCAATGCCCAATATGAAGCTCATTGCCAGCTGCTGTTTCAGCCCTGGAGGACACACGTAGCTTGAGTGATTCAGAGCAGATTTTTCAGACAGGTCTGAACAACAGAGGTACAGATTTGAGAAAGGAATACTCACGAGTGTGAACCTTTCTCTTCCTCTGTACACGACTCCTTCTAAATTCTCCTTACCCACACCTGAAGACTCAGCTGTTTATTTATAAATCAACTGTTTATTTATAAATATTTTCTACCCGACAGTGCAAATGATCACAAAGTAAAACCATATCAGAAATCAGATCCTGTTTCTGAAGCATTTACTTTGAGAAACAGGAAAAAAGAAACATGTTGAAAAAATATTTATTGAGATACACCATATCGTGCCATTAAATCTCAGACTGGGGGACCCCCAGCAACCTGCATCTTTAACAAATCTCTTGTGCTAGTGTGCTACTGTGGTTCTTCTTTCTTTGTTTTAATAAAATACTTCCTAAGAGATTACCTATAGGGAAAATATTGCCTCTATGGTACGGTTTTTCATCAGTCACTCTTTCTGCTCTCATTCCTAGAGTAAAATTCAATTATTCTCAGTAATTTGGGGTAATTTAACTTTCTGTAATCATTCTATGAATTCTTAATTCTGATTTTTTCAGTTATTTGGTAAGTTTTCTCTCAATATAATCATCCAGTTTCAGACTGTAAAAGTAATGAATTACATATCTGTCTTAAAATCATAAAGTAATATATAAAAAGCCTTTTGGGAGAAGTGCAAACAAATTATGTGTATAAATTTTTCCTTTGAATGTTGGCAGAACTACTGAAATGACTGCAGTAGTTCTGTCTCCTGTTGCAGTGCAAGAACTGACAAAGGCCCCACTTCAGTGAGGGTTCAGTTAGAAGCCAGACCAATGGAGTGCTCTGGACCCACTAGACAGCAGTAGTTGCATGCTTATGCCTATGCATACATAGAAATATGCATATCTCTTTGTAATATATAGTGATCTGCAATCACTGAAAATTAGCACTAAATAGCTCAAGTATCCTTGAATGAAGAAAAACAGTTGTTTATTTTTATTATTTCTGTATCGAAAAAAAAAACATTAAAAAAAAAATTTAAGCATAAAGGGGATTGTGAAAAGAGTTGCTCTGGAAAATTTATTCCTAAAACTTATAAAATAAAATAAATATAAGCAAGCTAAGGAGAATTATTGTAATAAGTGATGTCTACTGAAGTCATGCCTGGTTTCATATCACAGATCTGATCTTCTTTACACGCTATTCGGCATGGATAGAACCAGTAATTCTAAGAGATCAATCTGACACAAGGAAAGTGTGAAACCTGTGTCTCTCCCAAGTGAAAATATAATCTCTAATTTTGTTCATGCTTTGGGTATACTAATTTCAGTACCTGTTGGATAATATAACTTGATATAGGTTATTGTAAAAATGCTTAAAAACTTGTTGTTTTAGAAATCAGATCTCCTTTTATATGCCATAGACTTTTAGATGTATGAAATTAATACACACTAGGTATTTAAAAATTTTACTTGTGAACCACAAAACTGCATTTATGAATAATGTTTCAGGATGTATTTCTTAGACACAACACTTAAATGTGTAAACTATGCTTCCAGTCTGTTTCTATCATTTAAAGCTTGCCTTTCCATGCTCTGCTCCTCACTTAGCATGTGATAATTTGATCACAGATTATTGAGGTATCTAGGAAACAAATCACTGATTCAGAATATTTAAAAGTGAATTGTGAATTTGAATTTCTCAATTTTCAAGTATTCCAAGTTCAATAAGAAGGTCCAGGTTATACCAATGCATCTTCCAGGAAGTGATCTATCATAGTGCCTAAATTCAAGGAATTTCCAGCAGAAATCTTGGATAGCTTGCATTTCTTCACCAATTGAAAATCAAACTTTGAAGACAGAGAAGCAACTGATGATTAATTAAAACAATAGTAGAGTCCAATAAATCCATTATTATGAAACACATTATCATCCAAAAGAGTTTTAACAAAATATTTCAATTGTTTTACTTATTTTTCATTTTTAGAGGGGTTTTTTTTCACTTTCATGTAGCTGAACAATTTAACATAAATAAAACATCCTTCTTCTTAATTAAACTATCCAAAGAAAGAAATCTATGTATCCATTTGCAAGTTCTAGTAAACCAGATTTCCATAATTCCTTCATCAAAATCAAACGACATATATTTTAGACATGAAAAAAAAAAAGACACTTAAAAGATGTTCTCACCATTTTATGTGGTTTTGCACACAACTATTAATGCTATCTGCATTATGGCCTTCCACATGTGTCTGCTGGAATGATATCAAATTCCAGATGAAGATGCTAATGGCTTGCTTTTTACAGATTTTTTCTGAAGTTTGTTGGAAGCTAGTCTGTCTTCCTTACTATTAGCTGTTTTACATCTGCTCATTACATTCATATTAAATTAAAGGTGTGACATGTGGAATTAATTTTGATGAGAAAGATAACTAAAAATATCAGGAAAAAATACCATTTTTAAAGTAACTTTTATGTATTTTATTTATTTACAATTCAAAAATCAAACTTTCCATGCAACTATCTACTCTCTGAATAGTTACCTTTCAATTTACCATTCTACTTTTTCCAGTAGTCTTAAAGCAAGCTTAAAGTGCAAAAATTGGAGCTCAGAAATTACAAATGACAGATTACATATGGCAGCAAATGCATTATCCAGATGTCTTGAGTATAACAATAATAAGTATATATGTTTGTTTGTTTGCAAAAGCCTGAAATTAATCACTGACAAAAAGAATGTGAATTTGAACTACAAACTTGTTTTAATGGGGTGGTGGCATGCTCCCCAACCTGCTCTGAACTACCACCTATTTGTAGATCCTTGCACTAAGGGTAGCTTGGTATCCATGAGTTTATCTGTAAATTTACTCCCAGCACTGTTTATAAATAATAAAACTAGTACGCGTTAAATAAAATATTAGCCAAGATATCTCCAGGACTGACATTTGCTGATAGATTTTGCTATCATAAACCACTGGTAACACTGGTCATGATCATCAAGCTAACAATGAACTCACTTGTAAGTAGCTTTGTTTAGACTATCCTTACCTTTTTTTAATGTCAAGAGACACAGTGTCAATGACTTTATAAGAATTTAAATATATTTTTGCTACTATTTTTACCCTACCTGCTGGAGATGTTGCCCTGTCACACAATAGTTGCTCAGCAACATTTTGTGCCAAAGCAATGCTGGCAATTTTCATCTCATATTTGTCTAGAAGCCTGAAAACAGTTTATTTTTCAGTATTTTTCCATGACTCATTTACAGATCTTTTGCTCCTCCTTTTTCTCATTTTTTAAGATATCGAATACATTTCTCTTTCCCAGTCTCCAAAACTGTTATTCATTTCTTTGTTTTTCAAAAATAATCTGTATTATTTCTGAAATTGTTTCAGACAGTTTTCTGCAATCTTTAGATCAACTCTGTCTAGGTTCTGATCTGCATTCTATTGCCCATTTTATGCCTGTTCTGGGTAGAAATCTTATCTTTTAAATTTATCCTAGGTTAAACAGACTCTTCATTATAATCAAACTAGCTTTAGTGAAGACTGATTCAAGAAAGACATAAAGCTCTCTGACCTCCCTTGCATTATCTACTCTTCATTATCTCCTTTCTGATTTTTTTTTTCTTCCGTTTGTATTAATCTTTTATGTTTGTCCTTATTGTTTGAGATTGTAGTTAATGAAAAACTTGTGACTCAGCTTCCCATTGATAAATTGATCTCCTAATAAAAGAATCATTTCCTTGTATTGAAATATTAAATGCCAGGTACAGAATTTTAAAAGGATTTTCATGAAAGTTTGTGGGACTTAATTCACTTCTTTTTTAATAATCTGTACTCTGAATTGGACATTAAAAATCCTTTAGAAACTTTGTGCTTTTACCAGAAAACTGAAGATAGAAAACAAATTTCTGATTGAAACCTGGATGGAGATTCAACATAAATAACAAACCTATTTTGATGAGACTTTCTGAACTTTATTTTTTTAAACAAAAAGTGTTTAGCAAATTGAAGTTCACTGAATACTTTAATTTTAATGTAGTTCATTCCTCTTTACATTATCTTCTTTAGACGATTCACCAAACTCTATGAAATGTTCTAATTAAAATTTTACATAGCAAAAAGAAACAAAAATCTAAATGTTTAATATGTTGTCTGAAAATCAAAAATGTCTTGGTAATCCTCAGAAGCTAACATTACAATTTAAGTGCATATTTTTAAGGGTATTTTATAACTGAAAAAGTCAAAGAAACACACATTATTACATTCAGTATGCTATATAAATCCAATTTTCACTTTCAGCTTATGAGTTTTCATGAATATTTCATTTTCTCTTCTCATCCTGCATCAGTCGTTTCAAGCATTGCAGTCAATTAATAGTATGATAAAATTGATACTACTTTCTAGTTTCTAATCTTAAAAAAAAAAAAAGTAATCAAGAAAGATGTTGAAGACTGCATTAGCAGGGGATTAGCTCTATAAAACAAACACAACTATCACAGTTATAAAATGCTTGATAAGGCCCACCAGGAACAGCATGCACAGCACTGATAACTATCCCTCAGGAAGGAAGTTACCTCACAGAAGGTGAGAAGCGTAAGGAAACACAATACTATATTCCAGAAACCAGAGTTGAGGTTGAGTTTACAGAAAATAGAATAATGCTTCAGATGGACGCAAAGAAAAGAAATATGTGAATGACTTGTACGTATTTGCTTATTCATTCATTCCACAAAGAATAAAAGCACATACTGTATTCGTAAACTGTGAGATGGGACTGAGGTCCCTGATGATCCCATTAGGTAAACTCAGAATTTTCCATGTGAGCTAGGAAGTGAAACAGAAGCTAGAGAACTGAAAAAAAGATGACTAACAAAGAGCATGCTGAAGCTTAGAAGGGATAATTACTCTAAAAGTAAATATGTCAACTTAATATTGACAATTTGATATTCTATTTGTTCACAAATGAGGTTTAATGCATTATATGGGTGAACACTCCTTGTGAGGTTTTAATTCTGTATTGCCACATGCACTTAAAAGTTATTTTTGGGTGCCCATGCCACCCAGATGAAAAGATTTGAAAGAGAGCACCAGTAGGGTTTACTGAATTTGTTTATTTTTGTATCTCACTGTTTATCCTCTAACTAATCTTAAGGCTATAAACTTTTTTGTTTTTTAGTGAAGGCTGAGGATTCTTAGGTAATAAGCTTTCAGCAGCTCAAGTTTCAACCAAGAAAATAAACAGGGAAGACAAAATCAGTGAACAAAAACATCACTTATCATATAACTGATAAGAAAACACTTATATTACAAACTTTGCTGACGCTACCGATGGTTTCCATATAGGGATGAATAGTGAAAATATATGGAACTTGACCAGTAGAACTTTTCCAGCTCTAACACACAATTTCAAAACATATTTAAAGTGTATGGCTAGGTCTATAAAAAATCAAAATAATTAACTTAATACCAAGTTATAACTTGGATAGGCACATGATATATAACTTGCATCAGAACTAAGAGTTTCAGAAAAGTATTCTCAGTAGTCAATAGGTAGAACAAAGTTGATCTAAGAAACAAATACTATTCAACTCTTTTCTTTCCAGTTCAGTATATAGTGGAGTCTTCCAGGGTTATCAGAAGCAAATAAGAAAAAAAAATGTTCATTTTGAGGAAATAAAACTGGTACAGAAGTCATAAAAAACACTTATTTTCCCTTTTGATTTTCAAAGAACTGTGTGGTTTGCTTACTGAGTTTCTAATGCAAGGGTAATTTGTAAGCAGCAAAATTTCTTAGGAAGACTACACAAAGTTTATTTGGCTTTTGACCTTTATCATAACACTAACTATTATGTTGATATACTTAAGATTGATAATGCCTGGAGAAACTTGATCTAGTTGGAGTCAGACTATCTGACATCCACAGATCCCTTCCAACCTCAACAGTGCTGTGAGAATAACACTGAATTCTGTTATCCTACTGGATGTTAAGCTTACATTCAGCATAAAAGAAAAATAGGATCTAAGTCAACTATTCTGGCCAATGAAATTCAAATGTAAGCATATGTTTAAGTACAAGCAGGTCTAGGTCCATACTGTATCTGTTTGTATTAATTGCTAAAACAATTTTTCTCCCTTGCTGATGTACTTTGACATATTAATTTGACTCAGGGTTCTTTTTTAACCTGCTATCCTGATCTCTAGCTACAGATGGGTAAATGCAGGGCTCCATGCTTTTGACACCACTGCAGTAGGAGTAGTGTAACACATAAACTCCTGTTTTGCCAAAAAAAAAAAAAAGAAGAAGAAAGAAAAAAGGGACACAAAGAGCCAAGGCTGCAGGACTCACTGTGTGTTACCAGTGCTAATAAAGGCCCAAGGGCCTCTAAAAGAGGCAGAGCTGTCTCCTCTGATGGCCTGCAGAGAGCTGCACTTCCCTAAACACAAAGTAATGCAAACAGCTGCTAAGCTGGAATTGAATCAATCTGTTTTTTCTTCAGCTCTCATCTATTGTTTAGCACAAAGTTTTAAATGAAAAGAGCCCTTGCAGTGCATTGTGGCATTCAATAGTTTTAGTGTGCTTTACCTTTAGGGGAATATATGTTAACATCTAATAGATAGTTTGATGGTTCATCTTTGCTGCTGAGGGCAAAATGATCTTGCATTCAACTGAAGTACAATCACTTTGTTCTATAATTCCTTTTCTGCCCTAAAAGAGCTCTGTTCCAAGAGAAATTCTGAGATTGTAAGGAATACTGATGCCGAGGTTAAAAAAAAGCCACCAAAATGTAGTCATCTATGACAGCTGATAATTTAATTATGGGTGAGGGCAATAAATATCAGTCAAAATTTGTCTTTTATTTCCATTATATTCATGAAGAATATAATGAGAAGAAGTATTCTGCCAGAATGGTCAGCAAAGGCAGTTAATAGAATTTTCAACTTTCTGTTCTGATAAATAGTCAAATGGGCCCACTCTTGAGTCCAGGCTCTTCATGGTTAGTCTAGAAGATGTATCAAGACAGAAAGAGCCTAATTGACAAAGTGATTCAGAAACAATGCCAGCTGATCCAAAATACATTTCAAGAAATGCTTTTCTGTAACTATGTATTGGTTCTGATACTCTGAACACTGCACAAGATGAGCAGTCAACATTTTATGCCTCTAAGTTACAAGCATACAAAGATAAAACTGGGTAGTGGCACTCCTTTTTTGTTCAGTTTGCTTTTGTTTGGTTCAGAACACTTGTCACTTAAAAAAGATCTTCAGTATTATTCAATCATTCAATTACTCAAAGTGAAACTTTTAACGTTCAAGCATTAGCATGTGTGTATACATATTCTACATATTCTAATTAAATTTTTCTTATTTTTTTTTTCTGATATGTATCCAAGGTTATGAACATTTACACATAAACCTGAAGTAGTCTGAAATGTATTTTGAAATGTATTCTACTATATCAGAACAAAGAAGACAGAGGGGTGTAATAACACCCTTCCAGACTACAAACTTCTGTAAAATTTATCTTTGAGCATAACTTCATGCGAGAGTGGGGTTGGTCTCTTCTCATTGGTGACAGGTGACAGGATGAAAGGAAATGACCTCAAGTTGCACCAGGGGAGGTTTAGGTTGGATATCTTCTTTACAGAAAAGGTTGTTAAGCACTGGAATAGGTTCCCCATGGAGGTGGCTGAGTCACCATCCCTGGATGTGCTTAAAAACCATTTGGATGTGGTGCTCAGGGACATGATTTAGTGGAGAGTTGTTAGAGTTAGGGTAGTATGGTTAGGTTGTGGTTGGACTAGATGATCTTTAATGTCTTTTTCAACCTGAACAAATCTGTGATTCTATGATTCTACGTACCATATTGACTCCATGTTATTTTTTATAAGAATGTGATGCATTTTTTACTGCATTCTTTTAACTAATTCATTACTTTTGTAACTGATTGCAATTGCACATTCTAAGTTCTCTTTTATCCTAAATAATATTTCACTTCTACAATTTCTTTTCTATTAACTTCAATATATCTTTAAAAATTCTTCAAGATTGCCACAAAAAACAATTTTACAGAATATTTCCAGAAACTATCTCTGTTTCTGGAAGAAAAAAAAAAAAGAAGAGTATATATATCTCTGTGTATCTCACAGTGTATATCTCACAAAGTGAGTGCCTTTTTGGATTCAAACAATAACCTCCCAACTTCTGCCTGAAACACAAATTTCTCTCTTCCAATATGTAAAAACACCCATTGCCCAAAGACTTTTTTAGTTCTAACACTATAATTTTATTAGATAAACAATGTGGTACAGTATAATTGATTACATGTGTTTTCATGCAAGACGGTTTGTCTTTTTGTAAATTAATATGAAGTTTGGCTTAGATAATACAAAATTTGGGTTTCTACCGGAGAATTTCACTCAAATTCGAATCATGTGTGCAATTGCAAAGAGTGTAAGAGAGATAAATCACTGCATAAATTAAATCTCAGAGCTTGTTACTGTAAATAGCTATTAAAAAAAAAAAAAAAAGTATGGATAAAATGCAAGTCACATTCCATTTTTTTCTCAAGATCAGGAATCAAATGGTATGCTGGTTTCTATTCCTAGCCTCACTATTAGAAAGCAGACTCAGATAAGTTCAGAATTGTGCAAACTTTTAATAAATGTCCATAGGTTTCTATATCAACACAATATTTCAGGCATATTATTCATTCTGACTACATATCTTAAAATAAGGTAAGAGACAGTGTAGACAGAGCATATCATATGCAGATTACATTCATGCCACTCAGTATAACCCTTCATCTTCTTGTATGTGAGATCTGAAGAGACCACTTTCTTTTTTTTGGACCTCTCTATATTGGTTAAGCATCACAAGGAGATAGCAAAAAAACATTCACATCCATTTGCACTACATGTACTTGCACGAACAAAGGAGTAGTAGAATTTCATGTTTCTTGCTCCATTATGAAGAAAAGCATGGCTATTTCATTTAATTATTTTATGTGAGCAGTGTTTACACTTCACTAGTAGCAAAATTTTATAGGTAGAAAAACATATGTTTTCATAAGTGTTTTTGGTGGAATTTATGTTTGCTTTTAAATTTCCAGGTACCAAATTTAGTTGCATTTCTGAAAATGTACAGGCTGTGTGTGTGTGGTTTGTCTCTGTGAAGCTGGAGACAGATACCTTGCTTCCAGGTGATTTAACGTATTTACAAAGAAATTTTTAGAGCTCTACTCTAGGGCAATACTGTGAAGTTCTGAAGACTGACATTATTCACTTGAATATATAAAAAAGTTTATTCTTTCACTCTTCCATTTAAGCACTTGGAATTGTTTCCTAAAGTTCTTTTTTATAAGCACTGTCAGAATAAGTGAGAATAATGGTATGAAACTAAGAAAAAATAAACTTAGGCTGAGCAAATTAATGGTGAGGAAATATCCAGAACTCCCAGTCGGAGAGGATAAAGCACTTTCATTTAAGTGATTTAGAACTTGGAAATTCACTTCAGAGAAAAATCCTGCACTGGACAAAGAATGATGCAGATGGGTGGGTATTGGTTGCTTAAACTCCTCTCTGAAGATGATTATGTGATTTGTATGATAGACTATCATTCTATCAGTTTACTTCTTATTGCTACTTTACGATAACGTTGTTAGTATCATATAACACTATGGATTCATCTCTGCAACATTTTTACAGAGCTGCTCAGGCAGTTTCAATAGGGCCATAGTCCCAGTCAAAAAAGAAACCTGACGTGACCATTGCTCAGTGTGTAAAAGAAATCTATGAATTATTTATATGAGTTTTGGTAATTTCTTGATATTTGTTAGAATCATGAAACTGAAAATATATCATGATAGTAATAAAAAATTATAATATATAATACATATAATATATAATATATATATGCTACATGTGTATTGTTACTATGTATATTTTATATCATTATAATAATTAAGAATATATTTAAAGTTAAAATGGTATAATGCACTTATGTACTCTTACGTTGTTTTACTGAAATCTGTAATGAGACTGAGCATTCTATGTATTTAGGCATACACCAAACAAGTGTTCAGAAAAAAATATACTTCATTCAGAAGTTCCCAATTCATACAACACCATATTATTTGAAATTGTTCTAGAATTCTGTTTTGGCTACATATTTTTGAGGATAATGCATACACATACACACTTTGTCTGAATATTAGTCTTTCATCCATCCAAAAATGGTACAAAAAGATGAACTGAAAGTTCATAAAGAACTGAATTCTCTACCAGAGTAGTTGGAATGTGACTATAAGAAGCTGGCATTCAAAAGTCAGAACTCTGACCTAGTGGGGATTTGATGCTCACCACTACCACTTCAAATTCTTTAAGAGCTCAATTTTGCCCTAGCTCCCTGTCTACCAATAGGCAACTCACTAGCCAACTGAAACTGCCAGTGTAATCCATGCTATGGATAAATACATCACAGTATAATACAGTTGTCTTTCCAAAATGAAAAACACATGAAAAAGCCCTCACCACAAAACAATCAACCAAAAGAAAAGAAAAGAAAAGAAAAGAAAAGAAAAGAAAAGAAAAGAAAAGAAAAGAAAAGAAAAGAAAAGAAA
>JAOWBP010000001.1:36176720-36195163 GCA_028571105.1 Tragopan temminckii
AAAGAAAAGAAAAGAAAAGAAAAGAAAAGAAAAGAAAAGAAAAGAAAAGAAAAGAAAAGAAAAGAAAAGAAAGGAAACTAAGTCTTTCCAACAGAAGATGGAATGCTTGTGATTTTACTTTAATGTAGCATTATCCATAACACTAATTTTTCTCATCTCTCTACTGCCCCCATAGATAACTAACTTAGGACTCCACAGCGTTCAAAAAATATTATCCAACAGAAAAGAAGCAGAAAAAAATTTCCAGGAGCTCAACAATATGATTTTAGTCATCTGAATATCTTTCCAAATTTATAAATTTATTTTGGCATGTCTCGAATGCTGAAGAAAGAAAATATGACAGAAACAAAGAGTAATTTTCATGTGTCATTCATTCTCTTCATATCCCAAGAACAAGGGTGAAAGAAAAATGATTGTGTCTTTGAATCCTTTTGAACCCACTGACAATCAGAAACATCAAATATTCTCTCAGTTAAAATAAATTTGATAGATAAGTCATTTCTTCACCAGTAACAGATGCCTAAGTGTATGTTGGGATTTAAATAAATTACATTATCATTTGCATACTTCTGTGAAATTTACAATTTTGAATCAATAGATTTTTCTTATGATTGCTGTGTGCTCTTGGATATGTTTTTCGACAGTCTTGAATGCTATGGCTTGATAAAGGACTTAACATTGATGAATAAACTGTTTCATTAAGGAAGACAACATGATCATCTTAATTTTACAGACCTTGACTCATCTTTCTCAGAACATCTCCTGGTTTACTATTGCAAACCTGAGGCTTATTTTCATCTTGTGCTGAACTGTTCCATGATATTTAATTTCCCATGTATTAATCTTCAACTATTTTCTTATCATGGATTAATATCTACAATATGGATATTGATATATGCGCTCCAACATCCAACATCATTATTACACTCATACAATAAAGTGTGACTGTTGCAAAAATAACCTATATTCATCTTCACTATAAATTCAACTGAATAATAGCAACAATAAATAATCTTTGATCTGATAGAGTATTGCTTTTTCATTTAACTGTTCCTTTACATAGTGTCTTAACAGGATGTTAATGGGGAAATGTGTACAAATGGAAATGGGTTAGTAATAAAATGTGGAACTCAAATACTTTTTATGAATTTTATTTCAATAATATATTTGAGTAAACAGTAACATTAAAAAACTACATAGTCTTTCTAATCTCATTCATTGTTTGACTCTATTTGGAAGCTAGAAGGAACAGTTTTCTGACCCTTTGAACTATTCATCAGATAAATAATGCAGTATTGAATAGGAAGCAAAGAATTATCATCAGTGGGGTGTAATCATTCAGTAATGTAGTTCTTAAGTATTCTTATTTACTAGAAAATCAGTATTAGATATACTTTCAAAGATTTAGAGCACCAGTTGTCTTTCTATAGCCCAATGAAAACCTTTAGAATAGCAATATATTTTGCATGGTTACCAATCTATTTCCGTATTGAGTCTTTTGCACTGAAAGGTGGGAAAATCAAGACTTTAAGTATTTATGTATTTCACAATCCCTCAGACTTTTGGTAAGCTCACTGCATGAGAAAATTGTCTGACTGTCATGTGGATGCTTTCACAATTAAATTCTCTAAAAAAACCTCTCAAAATGATCAGGTGAAGAATAGTGACATTTCTCTCAGAACTCTTAAGCTTTATTCCAAGGCAGATGATGCATTGACAGAGCCAGAAAGATCAGTGAAAGCAAAGAAAAACCTAGGAAGACCAGTGAGAAGCAAAGGAAAACCCAACAGAGATAACTTCAGGTAGATTTCCATAACTTTTCAAATTTGTCCACGAGATTTCATGGATTGCACTGTACTTTCCAGAACTTTATTCCTATTGAACTTCTTTCTGAAAGATATGAATTATGAAAAACTCAGATGTCCTTTATGGGCCATGAAATTAGACTGTGGGGATTTTTTGATGCATTGTTATTGGACCTGGGAGATGAGCAAAATTTGAGGCTCTCATTAAATAGCATACTACCTATGGCAGGCACCAGCATACTATCAGAATGTGACAGGTCCAGAACCATTGTTTCCATATGAAATTTTCATTTCACCCCAATTTCTTTGAAGTGACCAGCCAAATGAAATCCAAAGGTTTCCATATTTTTGACTGTTTAACTGTGGAAAATATACATATAAGTTTAACTACATTGTGTAAAAAGGAAAAATTCAGATCTGCTGAGTGGGTCAACATTGAAGAGTTGAAGTAATTTAACACCTCTTTCACTCTCTCCTTCTGTCTGCAGCTATTATGTCCTTTTTGCAGTTAATCTTTTAATTGTCTGATATTTACTGCAGCACCTCATGCTAGGAGATCCTTTCTGGCTATGTCTCTCAGTTTTTGACTGCACTGCAAGAATTTTTCCCATCTGAGTATGTTCAGATTATTCTCAGAGACAGAGTAATTTACTCCTGTCTCCAAGAGATTTTGCATTGCCCACCCACATCCAGAACACATAACCTGAAAGCTGCCTGGCAGCACCTTCTTAAACAAAGTATATGTACCAACGGAAATGGTACATACACTCTGGACTAAGAACAAACAGAATTAATACTTCTTCTTGCACTTAGTTCACACCCTGTTTTTGCCTTACTTGCTGAATCTGGGGTTATGCCAATGGTGAACAAGCCTAGATTCTGGAGTAGATTTTAAACATGATATTGGAATATTCCTTGTTTACTTTTTTTCTATACACTTTAGTGATTTAAGTAAGTTAAATGAGGCTTTGTGCCTCAGTGTTTCCAAGAATAAAATGAGATCAATATTTAGATCTTTAAATAAAGTTTAAAGCATATGAGTTTTTTTTCTGTTGAAACTTATCACTTCATTCCAACTGAAACATAAATAAAATTACACTCAGGAATGTTTGATTGCTCTCCAGAATTTTTGAGGACTGTCATTGAAACTGGTTGTTTGCTTCAGACTTCACTTTGGAAGCTTTTCAGATCATATTTCAAAAGTTCTAGATATTTAAATAAAAAATGAGCACTTTCCCAAATATGAGAGGTACCTGCTTGCTTGTCCTGATTAGGACAGGATTTTGCCAGCTACTCATACACACAGGTAACAGAATTTCACCTACTTTTAAGCTGACATTTTCAGGTCAACTAATATTATCACACATAAGGAAACAAAAATGTTTGCCTCCAGAAAGTCAAATGTAATACCTACTTAAAATCACTTGGAGCATACTGTAGAAGGAAACTGTGGTAAAAAATATAAGATTCTATCACATCAGACATATTTTGCATAGATGCATATTTTGCATCTATTCCATCAATTTTTTTAATGAGAAAAATTCATGTGGGCAACATTTCCAGAAAATGAAGAAGTGATGCTTGCTTTCCCATTATCTCTGCATGTAAGATAAACTCCTACCCAACAACACCTAGAATGTCTGACACATGTATTAGATGACAGATTTCTGAATGAGAAAGAAAAAAAAAAAAAAAGAGAGAGAGAGTTTAGATTAAAAAAGTTAGCTTTTGCCATCAAATTTAATCATTAGTTATTCCAGAACATTTTTTAATGTCCTGGTCCTCCTAAGCTGAAAATCATCATAGGACATAAAAATAGTGTTAGAAGAAAACAATTAAAAATAAATTCAAAAATATCTTTATTACATCAATATTTAGGTTTCAACCATACCTAGACATGTTCTCATGTTTTAAGCAGAAAAATTATTTTTCCAACTTCAGTTTTAATTTTTGTCCCCTCAGTAGACACAATTATTCAGTTAATATCTGAAAATAAATGGATGCATTTGCATGATCTAATATTGAAAAGTATTTTTTTTCTTTTTTTTTTCTTTTAAATCAATACTTCAGTTTACTTCAAGATGCACTAGAGGGCATTTTTTAAATTATACTGAGTGAAAAAGCTTATTCCAAAACTGGCAGCCACATGGAAAGCTACATGCTTACTGCTTCAGCAGCTGAATAGTGTGGAATAATTTTACTGCTCTATCTTTACTGAAAACAATGGAGTTTCTGGTTCATTTTCTGTTACATTCAATTCCTTCTACTGTGGACAAGTAATTCAATTTCTCTTTGCAGTTTGACTCATCTAAAGCACCTAGAAGTGTATCATAGTTTCCCTTGTCTAGTTGTCTTGGAAACTCTCACAGGAAGGAGCTGACTCTAATTGTCTACATCTATATTTCTTTTCAGAATTCTCTAGTTTAGATATCAAGCGATCATTGAACACATAATAAAATAATATGACTATTGACAGGCTGAAAAAGAGTTTAAGTGTCTTTTGCAAACTTCTTAATGAAAAGAACCTCCAAATAAAGAAACAAAAAATCAAAAGTAAACTTGGTTGCATTAAGATAAAATATGAGTCCAATATTATGACAATGGTTATGAAGTGTCTGATTTTGATATTCTATGGCTCATTTAATTAGTAATGTTAATTAGTTAAATTATCACGATTAAAATAGGGAAGCTTCATAATCAATTTTTCATTAAAGTGTGTGCTTCTGAAAAGTGGCGGTCTGGTTTTTTTGGTTAGCATATGTTTTCTTCTAATTTAAATGCACAAATGTTTGCTTTCATAAACAAAAACTACAATATGGTTAAAATTCAGACCAGCTACCAAACTGTTTATTCCCATGTTTTATGTTTATGATTCCAAATGAAGTAGTGTAAAAGGATGCACAATTTGGTATTTTGCTATCTGTTCTAGTGTCTCTGCGTTCTCTCCTGCCAATAAATTTGGCAAGTTTACTAGCACAGAAGAATAAGTAATTAGCCAAAATAAGTTTATTTCACTTAATTATGCTAGAAGCTACAGTTAAAATTAATTTGTTACTAACATCATTGAAATAAATCCTCTGTCAGAATACATTGCAAGGAAAAAAAATCATAGTTGATACTAAGTGTTGGGTTAGTGAAGCAAGAAAAGAAAATGAAAGATGGAGATGGAGCTGAGTGACATCAATGTGTCTGCAGACTCTGCCCAGTTTGAGCATTTTAACTATACTACAAAGTGAAATAGATACATACAGGAAAAAAAGTACATATATATGACTGCTTTATGAAGAAACAGGAAAAGTAAAAGGTCTTGAATTCCATCATTTTTTCCTGACAGCAGATGTTTTCAAACTCTATTATAGTGACCTAAAACTTGTTTTAAGTAGTCACATCTTCCACCCTTTTTCAAAAACCTAGAATTTCATACCTGGACACAAATACATCTACATGTCTGTGAACACCTACAGAATCCCCTTCCTGATAATTGAAGGTGATCACAGAATCATGGAATGCTCAGAGCTGGAAAAGACCTTTAAAGATCATCTAGTCTAACTCCCCTGCAATGAAGAGGGACATTCACATCTAGTTCAAGTTGCTCAGATCCTGGTCTAGCATCTCCTTGAATGTCTCCAAGGACAAGGCATCCACCACATCTTTAGGCAACCTGTTCCAGTGCCTCACCACTCTCACTGTAAAAGACTTTTTCCTTATACCCAACCTAAATCTCCTCTCTTTAAGTTTGAAATGACTTAACCATGTTACTTACACTAAATAGTAATAACTCTGCTTAGACTTTAACCTGGACAGTTCACAGATAGTCCTGGCTTGAAAATCTAACACAGAAAAGAGATGAGAAAAGTTCAGTTGTGTTCTTGAGAGTGACATAATATGCTATTTGAAGAACGAAAAATGAAAGACGGTAGTCTTTAACCCTGACTCAAAACCTGATTCCTATCAGGCCAGAATCACAGAATGTCAGAATGGTTGAGGTTTGAAGGGACATCTGGAAGTCATGTCATCCAAACCCTCCTGCTCAAGTAGGAACACCTAGAGTCTGTTGTCCAGGTCCATGTTCAGACAAACTTCGTTTATCTCCAAGGATGGAGACTCCACAACCTCTCAGGACTACCTGTTCCAGTTCACAGGGACCCTCCTGATGTTGAGGGCAGAAACTTATATGTTTCAGTTAGTCCCATTGCCTCTTGTCCTGTCAGTGAGCACCACCTTTGCACTCTTCCTTCAGATACTGGTACACACTGATAAGATGCCCTCTGATCCTTCTCTTTGCCTCAGAGTGAATAGTCCCATCTATTTCAGTCTTTCCACATCTGAAAGGTGCTTCAATCCCTTAATCATTTTAGTGGCTCTTCACAGGACTCTTTACAGTATGTCCATTCCTCTCTTGTACTGAGGATCCCAGAGCTGGACATAGGCTGGACCTCATCAATTTTGAGTACAGGGGAAGGATTACTTCCTCCAGCCTGCTGGCAATATTTTGCCAAATGCAGCCCATCAGCCTTCTTCATGGCAAGGGCACGTTACCGGCTCACACTCAACCTGATGTCCAACAGGACCCCAGGCCCTTTTCTGTAAAGCTGCTTTCCAGTTGGTCAGCTTTTACAAGGCCAGCAGTGGCAGCGTGAGTTGCTGCCTGCTGAGAAAAGCGCGGAGCTCACAAGGTCACACGAGTTGTCTTAAGGGGGTTTCTGAGCCATGATACTCTCGGTCTGTGGGCCCCGTACGCGCCGTCCAGCAAGCGACCAGTAGCTCCGAGTTCGCCCCTAAGGGGTGCCAGAGAACGGAGTGCCTCCACCTGGGGCGGGGCAGGGCAGGGAGCGGTGGGCTGCGCTCTGCCTCACTCTGTCTCGCTGCCACTCAGTCCGTGGAAAAGCTGTGGAGAGGATTGATCTGGGAGATGTTGAAAGGCACTAAAAGAGCAAAGCTATTAGCCAGCATGGGTTCATCAAGGGAAAGTCATGCCTTGATAATGTGATCTCCTTCTATCATAAGGTCACCAGCTTTTGTGGATAAAGGGAGAAGGGTGGCTGTTGTCTTTCTGAATTTCAGCAAGGTCTTTGATACCATACCTCACAGTATCCGTCTGGACAAATTATCCAACTGTGTGATAAACAGGTTCATGCTGCTCTGGGTGATGAACTGGCTCAATAATGGTGCTCAAAAGAGTATGGTGAATGGGGCCACATCTGGCTGGCAGACGGTCACCATCATGTTTCCCAGGGTTCAGCTAGAACCAGTGCTGTTCAACGTTTTTATTAATGATCTGTGTGCAGGATTGGAATGCATCCTCAGCAAGTTTGCTGATGTTATTAAGCTGGGAGCTGTTGTTAACTCCTGGCAGGGACAAGAGGTCATGCAGAGGGATATGGGTAGATTGGAGCACTGGGCAATTAGCAACAGCATGAAGTTCAGCACAGGTACTGCTGGATACAGGCACAGACTGGGAGATGAGAGGTTGGAGAGCAGCTCAGCAGAAAGGGACCCGGGGATAATGGTGACTGCAGGCTCAGCATGAGCTAGCAGTGTGCCCTAGCAGCGAAGATAACAAACCTCATTTTGGGATACATTAAACATAGCTGGTCAAAAGAGGTGATTCTCCTGCTATATTTGTTGTTTGTGCAACCTCATCTTGAATGCAGATCTGGGCTCCAAAATATAAAAAAGATGTTATGGTAATTGAAAGCACCCAGAAGAGGGCAACAAAGCTGGTAACATGACTGGAAGGCATGTCCTTTGAGAAGAGGAGGCTGACCATACTTGGTTTATCTAGTCCAGATGAGTTCTGAGAGTTAAAAGCTGTCTTCCCGAGGAAGGGAAACACAAAGGGTGGTGCCAGATTTTGCTCCTGGAAACTGGTGGCAGGATGTGGGGGAACTGCACAAAACTGTGCCAAAGAAAGTGCAGACTGGATATGAGGAAATATTTCTTTGCTTTGAGGGTGGTCAAACACTGGAACAGGCTTTCTAGTGAGGGGGTTTATCCCCATGCCTGTCAATATTCAGGAGGCATTTGGACAATGCCTTCGTTAATATGCTTTAGCTTTTAGTCAGCCCTGAAGAAGTTAAACAGTTGTACATAATGTCCTTTGAAGATCCCTCCCACTTGAGCTATTCTAATATTCTGATATTCTATTATTTCCAGCTTATGCGTGGGGCTATCTGTATTCATTTGCAGAAATTTTCAGTTCTCCTTGTTGAACTTCATGAGGTTCCTATTAGCCCACATCTCCAGCCTGTCCAAGTCCCATAGGATGGCAACACTCCTCATTTTTATCACCTTCAGACTTGCTGAGGATGCCCTCTGTCCTGTTATCCAGTTTGTTAATGAAGATGTTGAACAGAACTGGAGCCAGTATTTACCCCTAAGGTACACTACGAGTTACTGGCCTCTAAGTAGACCTACTACCACAGATCACCATCCTCTGGGCCTGGCCATTCAGTCAGCTTTCAGTCCTTCACTACCTGCTCATCTAGTCCATATTTCATCAGCTCCTCTAAGAGGATCTTAAGCAAGACAGTGTTGAATGCCTTAATGAAGTCAAGGTAGACAATATCTACTGTTCTCGTCTTGTCCACCAAGCCAGTCATTTCATTATAGATGATGATCAAGTTGGTCAAACGTCATATAAGAATATTTCTTAATAAGTACACCACAACTCTCTTTTAATTTATAATACTTATATAAAATTTCAAAAACTACAAAAGTTAAAATAATAGTCAAAGAGAACATGCCACATAACTTTCAAGGATAACAGTTACACAACTGCAATGCAGAGAAATGGAAAAAAGAAAAACACCCCTTTTGGAGGTGGCTTTGGGAAATTACTGAAAATGAGAGAAAAGGTTTTACTGATATCATGACCAAAGATTTATTCTGATGTATATGTAACACAGAGTTTTCAGCTTTGTGAATTCTGTAAGTGCAGCACTAAGCTCAAGCCTTAATATCTCAGTTATTCCAAATATAGGATTTTCTTTTCTTTTTTTTTGTTAATTCCCTCCCAATGACTCAACAGTTGGTCTCCAATGTTCGACATCAAGCATATTCTAATGCTTGCATGATACTGCTTGATATGAATGTACATTATTATTCCGTGTGCTTTTATGTCTACACTTAAAGCAATTCTCTTTTTTTTTTTTTTTTTTCTGAGATACCATTTCAGGTTTGAACAATCCTTTGATCAGTAGTACTGCTTTATGTGGCACTGCAAGTTCAAAGTATAATTTAGTAAAGGAGAAACAAAGTACAGTTGTCATGGTAAGATTACAGACAAAGAGATGGAAATAGAGAAAGTGAGAGGGGAGCAAAACAAAACAAAGCCCAGAAAGGTACGCTTACTGTTTGTGTGTAACATTCTTATTTTCTCTAAGATGCTTCTAAAGTATTGCAGGTCATCAGTTTAGTAGTTAATTGTTGGATTTAACTTTTGGTGGAACAATATATACAAGTATCTAATTTCTGTTATATGAAGCAGTGAAAGATAGTTGTGTTTTGTTTGCAGTCATTCTAGTTACTTGTGATTTATCTGTTGGGTTTTTACCACATATCAAGCACATATTTTTTGAAAATGAGTCAGTCCTTGCGATTGCCCCAAATTCACTTTTGTTCATTCAGCTCCTTCTTGTGTACTGTATGTTATCATAACAAATGTTTTCTCAGTTCCCTCTGTCATAATCAAATCAGGAAAGAAGTGATCAGGATGACTCCTACTTAGGAAAGTGACTTTCATTTCTCAAAGCTTATGTAAGTAGTAGTTATAATCAGGCTGCAGATATGAGTACCTATTCTATATTTTTAGTTATTTTTGATATTATAAGTAGTGACAGAACTTTTTGCATAATCTCAAAGCATGTGCTCTACTTGTCTTCATTACTGTACTTTGTAACTGTTTTACATATATGGAAGAAGCATGGAGAGAGCAGAATTTTTCTGAGAACTTCTACGAAAGCAGGAAATCAAGCTTACGTCTCCCAGGTCATAGGCTGACATTCTAGTAACTAGTAATTTCCATGGAAACTATAACAGCTACAAAGAGCACAATAACACTATCTGATAGAGCAAATTCTCAGCTACAGAACATATCTTTCAACATAGTCACCACTATTAGCTATGCATTTTTGCCAGTGATGAACAGGAGTCTGTATGTTGTGCTTGTAAAAATCTACATGATCATCCAGAATGTGGCTTGCTTTTCATGTCACCATCACTGCTGCTGAAACACACTACCCAGTGGCTCACTGGTACTCATATCCACTGTTTGGTCTCTGTAGATATTCAGCAAGCATTGATGAATGTCCAGGTGTGCCATTCTTTCCACATGAAGGAATTAAATAACAGACTGCCCCTCTGCTACCATCTGTCGCAGAGCAATAAAATGTAATGGAATATTGGCAGGAAAGTTCAATCACTACTGCCACTCCACCAACATCCGCCTCTGATGTTATGGGCCCATATAATAAAATAGGAGGTATTAATTTTGGAGCAGTCTTTATAGGTAGTATTGGTGTTCCTTTATTTCAAGTCATCAAAGCAGTAATACTCAAGTAACCTAAAAAGAGATGAAGTGCACATGGTACAGTCCTTCCCACACTGAGATACTGCTTCAGCCATTCTCTCTAGGAGAAAACTATTCTTTGCTTGAGATGTCTTTCTATACTCATAACTAAAGAGTGGAACATTTGTTTCACTGTCTCACTGAGACTGTTTCAAATGGTTAGACTTTTTCAGTTTATTTCATCTCCTTGTAGTTTAGAGAGTTTATTTCATTTCTTCTAGCCACCATTTAAACCTTTCATTACATGTCTGAGCTTTAGAGGTCAACAATTATTCCTTTAATTTGCACAGCAGCACTGCTATCAATAGAGATCAATAAAGTCAACAGCAGTAAAAATGTTTTGCACTATTTTCTCAACTCTTCTCATATAGTATCTTTTTCCATTTGAGAAGCTTTATAAACAGCTTATAGAAGACATCTGTTTCTGTTTATCTGCCAGTATTGAAAAACTCCTCCAGCCACATCCAACGAAGGACTTTAGAGTTTATTAGGGATTTTGTGTATTGATTAATTTGTGTATTGATTATTTGTCTTACCTTCAGCAAGGACTTCAGGTATTCCTAGGAGGTACTTTTACAGATAATTTCCTATAAATAATATCTGCAGGAAAAATAAAAACTAGGTAGACAGCAACTGTCCAGGAGGATATAATCAGCTTCATATGCAATTAAAAAGTTGAGAATGATAAAGTCTGGAGCCAACAAAATGAGAAATTCCCTACTAGCAAACTAAATTGTACACATGAAGAGAGGATATATAAAAGACACAAACCTAATGCATGACCATCTGCAGCTTTTTTTTTTTTTTTTTTTTTTCCCATCATTTTGTCTCCTTCACATGAAACTCAGAATTATGATCTTTTTCTTCAGTAGTTCACTTTTCTTACCAGGTAGAACTAATATGCCAACTTTTCTCTTGGGTTGAAATTGGTTAATGCTGCCAATTACCAACTTTCGTGGACTCAGATTTACAATCAAATTATGGCTGATTTCACGCTATCTGTCTGCATATGTGTTCTTAAGACATAAAATAAGTCAGTCAGAACTCAGTAAATGGTATTATTTTGTGTTTATCTCAAGATTTAGTAGTCAGATACTATGATACTGTTAATGTCTGATAACTTGTACATTATTCATGTTGAGTTAAAAAAATAAAATATTAAACCTCCATTTGATTTGTCTGCAAATTGATTTAGGTACTTTTCTGTATTTAGACTCCATTTAAATAATTTGTTTACAATACCAGCCCTTTCCTTCTGATGCTTTTAATATGCTAATGCTGAAAGAAGAGTGAAATTCAGAGTTGTACATTTGAAATTTTATATTTGCATACAGCAAGGGAAAAATCAGGTGGTTTAAAATGGAATATGAAATACTCAGAACACAAAGAGAAGGAATGAAAGTTAGCTCCTTTCAATTGGGATCACTAAAAAACCCTTGTGTGCCTTAAATCTACACTTATATACAAGAGTGGTGGAGGTGGATGTCTCTTTGTTCTCAGGTACCTCAGGCTGAAATTTTCTTCCAAAAAATTGTTCTTTATTGTCTTCTTTCAAAAATGAGGCTGGCTATTCCTGCTTTCTTTCAGGGCTCCTCAAGGCACAGTGTGCTAAGATAATGGCAGCTGCAGAATCAGCAGCTATTCTTAGGAATGTTGCTAGCAAAATAAAATATTGTTATTGAGAATAGGCACAGCCTGCTCAGGTGAATGTTCCCACCACAGTAACATACAGCCTGGTGGTGAGACTACTCCTGAAAAAGGAAGAAGGTCAGAATCAAAATCCCATAGATGAAGAAAAGCATTGAATTTAGTTGTGTTTACCTTCAGCATGTCCTCCAGTTCTCTATAGATACTGCAATATTGGCAGAAAATATTCTGGCTAGTGTGAATTATCTAATTCACATTCTGTTTTTTTTTTTTTTGTTTTTTTTTTTTGTTTTTTAATTAGTAAGTTTTAAAATAATATAAAAAAGGTGTAACAGAATCTGTGGGTAGGTGAGATACAGGAACCTTGAAACTATTATTTGTATATTCAGGATGGTGGACCACAAAGCTCACAATGCTTTGCAAAGTTCTGTGTTCCACTTTCCACCTAATACTGACCTATTTAAATAATGAGAAAGATCATTAGCGTAATACAGTATTTAAAGTGTTAATTATAAAAGATATTACAAAGACCTTTCATTACTATATAAGAGTCACCACCCAGCACTACTCACTTCACAACTGGTTTACAAGCATCCTGTTCCAGGAACGCAGGCAACTTTTCCTGTTTTAAATGTCAATCAAGCAGTGTTAACATATGGTTTTCATATTTAATAAATCTTCCAACATTATTGTAGACAGGAGAAATCACTGAAGATAATTCCCCTTCGGTTATCATACTCAATTCAGATCTCTTCTACAGCATATTCTTCCATCCCAGTTTCTGAAAATAGTTTGATTACATGAACAGCAAACATATAGAACCGTACCAGTTTTTCAGCATGACTAATTTTCTCAGGCAGGAGAGAGAGACAGCCACACCAGCAACACACCCACTATCATTTTGCATACTGTGTACTTTATACTTGCCAATCTGTTCATTTATAGGGATAATTTTTCAGCCTTTGTAACCAATAGCTTTAAAAAGAGAACATTTAAAGAGATAACATAAAAATGTTGGCATCAAGAAAAAGCTGGACAAAACTTAATTCAGCAAATGTGATTGCAATTTATGTCATTTCAGAGCTACTGAGACACCAATCCAGAAAGGGTGTAGACAGTTCATATACATACAGTTCTGTATTTCCTAACTGCATCCATTGTAAGGTACACTGACCCATGTACCATGGATAAACTAGATACGATAAACTAGAACAGGATAAACTGGAATTTTCAGAGCTAAATTTATAACATAGCTCATCCCATGAATATATTTCAGATTTGTTGGTAATCTGAATAAGCACCTGGACTTCATTAAGCGCATCAGGACACACTGATCTGTTCCTGCAGTTCAGTACCAAGCCATAGAGATTATATTCAGCAGTTATACACATCCTCCTCAGAAGCAGGAGCTGTGCTAGAACTGAGGGAGATCCAATGTGCAGTGTTCCAAGGAGGAGGCCAGCGTCTAATGGTTCCAGGTATGGGTCTGCTAAGACCACTCAGAGAGTCACAAATGGTCTCTGAATATTTCAGAACTTTTTTGAACTTTCCTCTTTAGCTCCAACTACTTTTATTTCCTCATTAAAGGACAAGATCAGAGAGTACCTGGCCAATGATGTAATTAAGTGTATATGGAGTTCAGCCATATTTAATTTTTGCATTATTTACTCCAGTTCTCATTGATTGTCCTGAAGTATCAGAATGATGTACTTACCCACTCATCTTATTTACCCTCTTGCCAGTAGTATCCTTTGCTTCAGGGTCAGCAAATTAAATCAGAGAATTACAAAATATTTTTGAAATTATCTCAAGCTGAGGAATTTGAAAGAGTAAATTTTATACATATGTACACTGCTGTCATCTAATATCTTCTAGATACGAGCGAACAAACTATACCCAGTATATTAATGGAAGTCATTATAACTCAGGCCCCAGGCAGATCCATTTCCAGGAATAAATGGCTGCCACAAATCTGTGTGTCAGCCAGGTGAGATCAGCTATTATTTATTGCCTGGTCTGCACTGATGGCAACTGAGGTTACTTTTCTGTTTGAGCAGATTTCATGCGACTTGAAAACTGTGAGACGTATTGTTTGAAAGTCAGAACAGGAAACTTGCTGAGAGGGGTGACTGAGGTCTCTCTATTTAAGTGCCTATTCCCTTCTGAGCTTTTGTGCTGAACAGAGATAACCATCTGTGCTCAATTGCTAGTTATGGTTTTGTAACATCAGCATCTGCTGATAAAGAAAATATGGGAGTCTATGCCCACAATAACTGAAGCCTCATTTACCACATCAAAACTCACTTTCTAATTGTTCAGTTTTATTTTAGTTGAGTACAGGTGTTGTCACTCCTTCTGCCATCTGAAATTATTTAGAGTAAGATTCACCCATAGAATGCTGTAATTGTTAGCTGTTTAAAAAAAATGGATTTTTATAAATGGATAAAAAGTAAAAATTTTATTTTATACGTCTCTCAAATAAATTAAAAGATAAATATGCTTTCTGAGAGTTGTTGTTCTGTGTAACCACATGCTCTTAGTCCAAAATGATAGTTTATATGGTAGGGAGAGATGAAACTGAAATCTCCTCTAAGATCACAGAACATGTATTTCTTTAGTGCCAACTGTAAAATATTAGCGCAGAATGTCTGCCTGTCTGCAACTGACTATTCCTGACAAATTTTCACATTGCAGTACATAGCAATTAAGTCATAATAAATCATTCTTACCATTGGCACAAAGCCACAGACTGCACTGGACACAGTGTGCATGCAGACCATTTTGATATGACACATAAATTTAGTATGGAATATTGTATTTCAGTTTGTCAATATACGACAAATTCTGAAGGAAGCATCACAAAAAGAGTGAATGATTTAACAGGATGCTGGAATATTTTCTAACTCTGTAAAATGGGAGCTCCTGTATCTTATGTCAAGGGAACTCCACTGCAATCAGAGTACTTGCAATGGCTGTGAAGAGTCAGGTGGGGTCTTGGGGGCTTGCTAGCTTTACCTAATATCTAGCCATGACAGACCAGAGACAGTTACATAAGAGTAATTCAGTTCTCTCTATATTGTGATTCCAAGAGGCACATTAATTGGAATACTATGTGAAAAGACCTAAACTGGCTTCCATAAGACGTCTTACCTTGAGCTCCACCTGGCAGGAACACTTCTGCATTTCTTCAGAGTCCAAGCCGTCATCAAACTGTTGCATCCACACTTGTGTAACACTACATCTGGCTGTCTAATACTACCTCTGGTCTCTGCACACACAGAGATAGTAACCCCTTTTGAGTGCTTCAGGAGGTACCAGGCTATTTCTTCCTCATCAAGAGGAAGAAGTCATAGAATCACAGAATCCTCAGAGTTGGAAGAGACCTTTAATAATCAACTAGTTCAATTCCGTTGCAGTGAACAAGGACATCCACAGCTAGATCACGTTGCTCAGAGCCTAGTCCAGCCTGGCCTTGAATGTTTCCAGGGATCCAGGACATCTCTGAGCACAAGTCCTTGTGATGTTGTTGACTGTCATGGTTTTATGATTTTTGTTATCAGTATTCCACATCATAGCACCATGTAAAGCACAGGGAATTAAAGAGTTAGTTAATACTCCTATTCCATGGACTGAGAACTTTCCGGATATCTGGTTCTCAGAAAAGAAGAAGAACTACATATCCCAGAGGACCCTCAACTCATGGGACTCACTCTCTCTCTTGCTGCCTGGCAAAGTGTGGCTGTGCTCCCCAGCTGTTCTGCCTTCAGTTCAAAGTAAGGCTTTTGATTTTGGACACCGTCTCTTTCATTTTATTTGATTTATTAGCCTCAGTTCCAATTGTATTGTATTATATTGTGTTATCTTGCATTCTGATATTATATTTAGTAAAATTAACTTTCCTCCTTAGTTTGTTGCCACTGTTCTTTCTTTGGGCACAGTGCACAACTCCCTACTCTCCCCCCCCTTTTTCCTTTCCCCTTTTTTTGGGCCGGTGGGCCTGCAGGCCTGCTGTCCTTGTCACAGACACAGATTGATATAAGTAACTCTTTAACACTGATTCATAATAAACATTATTCTTTTTCTCAGAAGTTGGGAGCCTAAACTGATTCATGTTACGATATTCAGCAGCCTGAAGGGTCTGAATCCTGACCTTCTTCAAGACATAATGGACCTGAGCCACTTCAAAAATCTTTCCCAACAAGGTGATAAAAAGAATCATGAAATCATAACTAAGAAAATGTTAGCTTTACTGTTGCTGGAAGCAAGGAGATAGTTTCCTCCCTATCTTAAGCAATTTTTTAAAATATGTTTTGAATCCTCTGGCTTGTACGTATCTATGTTCTAAATTGTATGAAATCTACTACACCTATAAACTTTTTTCAATCAAAATACCAAAATTTTTTATGCTGTTAAGGTGGTAAGTTGTATGACAAATATTATATAAATCTTTGCCAAGTTATCAGGAAAGGAAGCAACTGATTTAGATCCCCAAAAATTCAAGTAGTCGCACAGAACTGAATGGAGTGAAGTGCAATACAATACAATACAATACAGTGATTCAATTGGAAGGGACCTTCAAAAATCATATAGTTCAACTGCCTGACTTCTTCAGGGCTAATCAAAAGTTATCCAAATGCTTCCTGAATACTGACAGAAACAAGTCATCAGCCAGCACTCTAGGAAGCCTGTTCAGTGTTTGATCACCCTCACACTAAAAATTTTTTTCTAAATGTCTAATCTGGACCTCCCCTGGTGCAGATCTGTGCCGTTCCTGAGTGTCCTATTGTCAGTTCACAAGGAGAAGGGCCTGGCACATCTTCTCTACTTCCCCTCAGGGAGTTGCAGAGAGCAATGAGGTCTCATCAGCCTTCTCTCCTCCAGACTGGGCAACCCAGATGTCCTCATCATCTTCTCATAGTATATGTCCTTCACATTTCTACAGCTTTGTTCCCTCCTTTGGATGCTTTCAAATACTTTAAAATCCTTTTTACATTGTGGACACCAAACCTACACACAGTATTCAAGATGAGGCCACACCAATGTTAAATCTAGCGTGAGAATTTCCTATTTTGATCAAGTTAGCTATGCTGTGTTTAATGCACCCCAATATGCAGTTTTCCATTTTGGCTGCCAGAATACATAACTGACTCTCACTGAGTCTACTATTGACAGAATATCATTTTGAGTGAAGGAAAATTAGTGTTAAAATGATAAATATAGGATAATTGAGCAAGAATATTCTTTTTTATTATTATTATTATATGTATAGAGCCATGTGATACTTCACTGATGATATACAGTAATTAATTAAATTATTTAGTCAGTATTAAAAATGCAAACATATGGCCACTGAGAATTCTGTTCAAAAACAAGTGTTCAAAGAGAAGATCTGACGTGAAAGAGCTGAAAAGATTAAGTAATTCTAGCAGAATTTTCACATCCAGAACTCTGTTTCAAATTATAATCGATAATATCTGAAGACTGAAATAAATTTCTTAGTCCACTCATTCCAGGTGGACATTTGTTCATATGATACTTATTATTCTGAACACAAGATCAAACTGGCTTTGTTCCTGGACTGATTTTATTTTAAGAAAATGTTTCCTGTAGGATAGGATATGCTTTACCTCTATGAATAGAGCTCTTCATTTAATATTTATCATTAAATATGATCTCACAAAAAAAAAATGGAAACAGAAGACTGGAAAACTGCAAAGAAAATTCAGAAAGGATAAGACTCCATGTAGTTCAGTTTAATTCAAGATAAAGACTTACAGTCAGGAATCCAAATGCTTTCAGGAACATCTATACTAATGGTAGGATTTGGATAGCTAATGTTGAGGACAAAGGAGATCATAGGAAATTCAATAAAATTTTCTGCATTCAAAAATAACACAGATAAAGGAGTTATCTCTGCAGCAATATACAGAGCTTAGAGATATTCTGGAACTTTATAATGGTTTCTGCCTACCCAGTATAATCAACTTTGTTTTGACTGGGAACTGGAAGTCTCCTTCCTCTGCCTCCAAATTCAAGGTCAATAAAAAGTCTACAAAAAACTAAACTAAAAATAAAATGTGGTATTGCTGCTTGCATAGGGACAGCCAATGAGTTAAATGTATTTTAATGAAATGTTTTACTTATTAAAGCAACAGGTGGAAACCATGTGCCAGCTTTAACTGTTATGCCAGCATTCTCATTATAGACCTACATTCTCTTCCAGAAGTTTCATGTTGTATCTCTATACATCATCTTAATTGACAGAGCTTTGGTGTTCTTAAAAGATGGCTGTGTCCAGACAGAGAAGTTATGTATGTCTCTCTAGTGTAAAGTAGCAGTGTTAAAGGACTATGTAGATATATATATATATATATATAATACCTGTCTGCCATACACAGGACCAAAATACATAGTCTATTGAG
>JAOWBP010000001.1:36195263-36218754 GCA_028571105.1 Tragopan temminckii
GCCATATACAGGACCAAAATACATAGTATATTGAGATTATAGTACAGGAATCTTTTTATATGTGCTTATTTGCAAGATAACCCCATAAGTCTTTCTTCCATGCACACTTTGTTGCATGGTGAATTGTCCCCATATCTTTGACAAATATTTTTGCAGTACATTCATATCTGATTTACAACAAAAGATTGTGTCTCCTGTGGTAAACAAGTGCTTTCAAGTATCTTAAATCAGGCCTGTGGTGAAAGCCTGCTAGTCTTTAGACTTCAGGTTATACATATCTTACATACCTGTACAGGACTGTCCTTTGACAGTTGTAATTTTCTACATAGCTGGCAACCACTGCACTTTCTTCTGAAGCTGTGACCTTGCACACATCTTCCCATTATGCTTTCTCTCTCAAGTGCAAATGCAACACTTGCTCCACTGAAGCATAACTGAGATTGTGATGAATACAACCAAGAGCAATCATAAGCAGAACATATATAGATAAGGTCAAATGTTTGGTTTCAACTAAGAAATAGAGACACAAATAATTTTGACTGAGTTATTATACAGGGCAGACAATGACAAGAACAAATGGTCAAGCTTCTGTCTGACAAGAGCTTCAGGTACAGCCTAAGACTAATAAAAGTATATCCCTATCTCTGAAAATAGAGAAGGTTTTGAGAAGAGTAGAGAAGAGGTTTTGAGATATGAGAGGTCCGTGGAATTGTCAAATCTAGGCAGAGGCCCAAATGTCCAAATGAATTTGTGTCACCATATGGACTTGTATATTTGGCTGGAGATCTGTACTATTGCAAAATATATTTTCTGAGGATATTTTAGATATCTAAATGTGTTGGAAGACATTGTGGAGCTCTCTTGCTGATGATAGTTCTATACCGTTTATCATAACTGAGAGTCTAAATGTCACTTCATCCTAAGCTTGTTTGCCATTTTAAATTGTCCAGCTGCCCCTGGAAAGGTTGAGACTATTGTTTTACTCCCTTCTTGCTATGTAGGTCTCTGATAATTAGCTTAAGTGTACAATACTAACAATACAACGGCTCCTGTTATTTCCATCTCTAGGAATGATGCCTTTCACATATTGCATATCCTGGTTTTCTGGAAGGTCTAGCATTAAGTGACATGATTTTCAGCTTTTCATAGTGAAGCATGTCAAATTAAAGAGAGCAACAGTTTCTACCTAAAGGATGACTGGGTGTCTGATGACAATATATGTTCTCATGAAGGAAAAAAAAAAACACTGAAATTGCACAATGGAATGACACAGTTAGTTCCAGTCTTCACTATCACAGCTTCTGAAAGCTTTGTTTATAGATTAGCAGGCTTATAAGAACTTATTTTACACACTAGGAATCACTAAATATAATAATAAGACTTGGCAGTTATTTTTAGCCACCAAAAAGAAATCTAGAAGTACAGCGTAGTTATTTTCAGATAAAGTTTTCTTTTAGAAAATTGAAGGAAATTAAATATGCTGAAAAGATGCTGAGGATTGCCAAGTATTTAGACTTGGGAACTTAGTTTCTAAGAATATGAACTGTGATCACTATTTCAGTTGCTTTTGTTACAGTTGCTTACATTTCATTTGAAGTTTTTTTTTCAACCAGACCCAAGCAGTCATGTCAGTTAGATTAGTTATGTATTTTTGTCATGTAATTTTTCCAAGCAAAATTACCATGTAGTAATACTTTTCTTCATAGTATTGCTACAAGCTCACTCTTATTTAATGTTTTCTTTTTCTTTGATTTTTGACTGAAAAAAGATGGATAATTATCAATTTTAGTTATAGTTACTAGAAATCACAGTCATCATAACTGTCTTTTTCCAGATAGTCATTTGGTAACTAATCCTAACTCCTTTATTCACTGAATTATAAGAAACTATTTCTCAAATAGTTTTTATAGTCCTTGACTGTCAAATATTTTATACTTGATTTTGCGTGTCTTCATCTCCAACATGAATTATTGCTCCTATTACTAATTTTTATTTGTAATGTTTTTAATAGTATACTGCACAATAACAAAATTAGTATAATCATTTATATTTACAGTATTCAAGCTTGAGACATAACTTAAACTTACACATCAATAACCATTAATGAGTGACAAGATAATGGATAATATAGGATTCCTTACAACTTCGTATGAAAAAAAGGCATGTGTTTTCTGCCACAAGTAACCAAAATAGGAAACCTTTGAATTAAGTGTGTCTTTTAAATTATTACTGCAGCTAGGAGAGGAGAGTCAACTTTGAAATTGTTTGGGTTTATTTTCTGTGGAAAAAAAAAAAAAGAAAAAGAAAAAGAAAAAGAAAAAGAAAAAGAAAAAGAAAAAGAAAAAGAAAAATAAAAAGAAAAAGAAAAAGAAAAAGAAAAAGAAAAAGAAAAAGAAAAAGAAAAAAAAAAGTAAATTGTAAAGCCTTCACTGCAATTTTCTTTGCAGGCATTTAATTTTTGTTTGATGAAAAGCCAAAACGGTAGTAAAGGTAGTTTGCCAAAATGGAATGTTTTGCTCTAAAACTGATTTAAATGATTTTAGCCAGCAGTAGTGAAGCAAATATGTCTAAGATGAAAGAATATGTGTGGTTCCTATATTGTTAGAAGTGTCTTACTGCTATAGCTAATAAAGGATGTATATTTTAGATATTTGATCAGAAGAGTTTAAGTTGGGGGTGGACAAATAGTTTAACTCAAAATGAAACAGCTTCAAACGCATTTCAGTATAGGCAGATCTAAGAATTAAGCATGTGCTTACAAGATATATTAAGCAGGGCCTGAGCTTTTTATGGTACTTGCCCTAGTTTCCCCATCTTTTTAATTTCCTCAGAAGTACTGCATGCATAAAGTGTTCTTGTTGAACACTGATACATATCATCAGCAAACACAATGCACAATATACTTGCAAATGAAAATGATGAAAGCAAAATTGTACTCTTCAATATAATTTGCCTTGAGACATGCTTACAGGATTCTAGAGTTCAGACTTTATCATAAAACATTTCAGTGAAGCTAAGGAATGAGCATTAATATTAACTGAAACATTCCCAAGTATTGCTGTGTCACCTCTGCTGAATTCGCTAATATATACAGGCCCAGCTAAACAACTGTATATATGTACAGAACACATAGATGGACAGTGTGATAATAGGTGCAACAATATATAGCAGTTTTACAAACATGTAAAAGAGTGAGATCGTAAATATTCAGATCACTATATCCAGAGGAAAATCACACTGATATGTGAGTGTCACACAAGTGAAAACTCTGACCTGTCTGCACTTTAATCTTAAGCGAAGAGTAAATCAACTGCAACTCCAGGGTAAAATGTGATTTTGATAGTGAGCAGTAGGTTCCACTCTACTGCTCTCAAGACACTGATATATCAGTTTTGCTTGTCCACAACTTAATTGGACAGCTTCTTGCTTTCCAGCTGGAATACAAAAACCAAAACAACAAAAAAGTTAGTCCCATAGTGATTCCTTTGATGTTTTTTTTTGTTTTGTTTTGTTTTTTTTTGTCTTTCTGAAACAGTCAAGATTTAAATATTTGCATGAGAATTATAATTATGTGTGAGAAATGGAGCTAAGCCCAACACAGAATGCCTGAAGAGGTTGTATAAGTAATGTGGACTCTGAATGAGAAATACACTCCTAGACTGGGTATAGTAAGTACTTGGACATATACCAGAAAAGATGTTTAGTCTGTGTCTGGTTTGGATGGAAGGTTTTATCAAACAGCTTCAAAACAGCTTTGTGATTGGATGAGGTGCAACAAACATAATGTATGGAACAAGGAGAGAGAGTATATCAGATGGCAGCACATACAAATGAGACAGCAAAAAAGAGAGTGATTACAGTTTGCAGAATGTAGCAGCAAGTAAATTACTTTGAAATAGCCAACACATCGATATGCTGTAAAAAAAGTGAATAATCTTATACGTCTGGGGTTTTAGTTCAGTAGTTCACAAAAACAGACTAGATCTATGTTAATCTAATTTAGTTAGTTAAGTGTCTCAGGCTTTCATGTAGTCAAAAATTCCAATTAGTCTAAAAATTCACAAGACAATGTCAGAATGGGAAAAGCTTGGCCAGGATCTAGTTGAACACAATATGAGCTTCGCACATTAAGGAGTCAGTGGCAAACTTACCAGCTACATAATACACGTAAGTCCGACAGGCAAACAAATGGAGAGTGAGTTGAGGATCTCCTCAACATCCTCCTCCTTTGTATATTATTACAAGTTACCAATTTAGCTCAGGAAATGGCCAAAAACACTTTGCAAGACTGCTTTCATGAAAAGCTCTTGTAGAAAGAGAGATTATAAAGAAATGTGGTGATTGTTAATGCAGATACTGGGTATAGTTGGAAGAAAATTATTGGAAGGGAAATAAAGATAGGAAAAGATTCAGAACTTGCCTAAGGAGAAATCTAAAGCAGAACTAAGACAGGAATGGAAGTGGATTGTTCTATGCATAGACACCATTATGAAAGAATAAGTGAAAATGAGTGTGAGAAAAGAGGAATAGAGAAGCAATAAATTTTGCAAGCTACCTTAATATATAAAAAAGAATAAATTGGATCATACTGCAACAAACATAGGACTTTTATAAATATAATAAGAACATATTGAAGATAAAACTGGTGTAACCACCTCTCTCACAACTCACTCCCTTGAAACTGTTCAGTTTTGAACTGATAGTTTTAGACCATAGAAATACTTGCTTATTCACAGATTTACGAATTTTCTTTATGATGTGAAACCTGTGGATGCCTCCTTCTCTTTTTTCTGTTCTCTTCCTCCTTATAGGCAATATGGAGGCTTAAGGCTGTGGTGGGACTGAATGGGCCTCTTCAGAAGGAAGGCTAACAGAGTCAAGAAGGCTAGACCCCACAGCTTGTGGTCATGAGCACCTGCAACCAAACCAAAGAGTGAACAGGAAAGCCTTATGTTTTTCCAGTTCAGTCAGAATAAACATAGTTGTCACTCCTGCCTTCTTCTCTGCAATCCCTGCCCTATCACTAGTGACCTCCATTATGAGTCACTATCCCTTTTTGCAGTTTTATACTGCTCCTAGATACATTTCTGGCAGAGGTGCACCATTTCCCCTTGTTTGTGGACTTGCTTATGTTGGCTTCAGAATCACTTCTGTTACATTTGAAGCTGCTTCAGTATTTTCAGGTAACAGTGCAGATATGGCACAGGATGCTTTCTAAGTAACACGTATTTGTGCATTCTTTTATGAAACTATTTGGTGTGCAAAGAAGATGGTAGCTTGCAAGGAAGGCCAGAAGCTCTCCATTCAGTTAGTTGATGTAGTCAAAGACAGAAAGCACAACATTCTCTACAGAGCTGTAGAAAGCCACAGAACAGCATGTGTAAAGGCACCCTCACTCAGAAATCAAGGAATAACATTTTCCACTGCATTCTAGGCTAGAAGTACTCCTTTACTGATGTTGTAAGAGTAGGACTTCTAGCAAAACCACTTTAGAGAAAATGTCCCACGATTAGCATGAACATCTGTCTGTGAAAAATGATGGGATCTTGAGGTTAGTTGCAGTGACATGTCTCATTCTACAATAATCTGCACTTGAGATTTTGACTAGTACTAATAAGCAGGTGAAGGAGAGAGGTAGAGTTGTACTTTATGGGTCTCTCTAAATTACTCTCAGTTGCATCTAAGAATGCTACATTGTTTAAAGTGCCTTTATGAAGAGATTTGTGAAAACAACTGAACCATCCATTAAAGCCCATCCTGACTGAGAAGTGATCTGGTCTAGTATGTAACTGGATGTGTTTTGATATGTGAGAAAATTACAAGAGATTTTTTAGGGATCTTTCTATCAATAAAATAAATACCATCTTTTCTCTCTGTAGCTGAACCCAATAATGAGAAGAGTTTTTAGTTTGAGCATTTACAGTACTGCTGTAGAGACTTATTGTGTAATCTGTTTCCTGCAGGAATAATGGCAGGTTTTCCTTGGCAGCCACAGCAGCAGGAAAGGTGCACCATAACTGTGTCTATCAGTCTTGGCTTGAGGGAAATCAAGCTGTTACACAGTTGTTGCTGTGCAGCAGCATTGCTGGCTCAAGCTGAGCTATCAGGGAATAAAATTGGAAAGTTGCCAATTAAAGGGCCTTTTTCTCCTGCTGTTTGCAGATAGCATTGACATGGAGAACCAGGGCAAGATAAAAATAAAAGAGCAGCAGGTTGGGAAAAGATGCTGGCAGACACAGCCTTAATGCATAGGCCATACCTCTTTCTGAAAATTTGTCTTTGGGTTGTGAAAAAGGAATAATCACAGCAAGATGCTCAGCAGGGCTCTCTTTGGTCACAGAGTCTATGATTTTGTGGAAGGTGTGGCCAGGGAGAAGTGCTGAAAGAAATATTTTATCAGTCTCAACATCAGAAAATCACACCAAAACAAGAGTCCTAATTTCCATCTCTTACTGCTAGGATTCACATTACAATGAGCAGGTATTTACATATCATTTGATATTAACAAGGTATGGACAGAATATCCAGATCATGGTATTCGCCTGGCAAAATGACATTGATTCAACTTCACATAATGCAAATGTAACCAATAAGCTAAATGGCTTTTAGCTTTCATGTATGTAGACTTCATTTTAAACTGAAATATGCCCATGCTGGCAGTGGCATGCCACTCAGCAGCCTCCTGATCCAGTTGATGGGAATATTTTCAAACAGCAAAATACTATTTTCTCTCCTATTATATCGAGATCAAAACAATGAAGTTCTCTGCTCCTGAGGTCATTCATCTGCATTGCAATTTCATTTTCTTCTTGATAGAAAGGAATAGTAAAACACACACAAAAAGTTCTAAAATCTCCAAAGCACTACTTTAGAAAATGTGAGATTGAGATATTTATAGTAGTATGGGCAGTGTCATACCATACGGGAACTAGTTAAGATTTCATTGTGGCTTTGACTATCTCAGCTGATTACATCATTCTGGATTAATTTAATTCATCTTAAAAAGCACTGTTTCATCTAGTATGTTTCACTTCACTATCTGCAATAAAATCATCCGTTATTTTTTGTTCTGGATGCAATGGCACAAGAATGCTCTCTTGCTTAGCTAAACAGTTGCATCTGCATAATTGAATAAACAGATCTTCTTCAGATTTCAGTATTAGGAAAATTATCTAGAAGTAGATACCATCACTTTTTTTTTTTTTTTTAGAGAAAAGTCATACTTTGGTTGATAATTTCAGATCAATAAGGTTTTTTCTTCTTATGTTAAGTCCTTTTAAAAAGTATTTCTTTGTAACTAATGGGGCATATAAAAACAAAAACAAAAACAAAAAACCACTATGAAGCTCTCTCTCATCTTCCATGACAGGTATACTATTTATAGTATGCTCCAGTGATTTACACTGACATTCTATTCTTTGTAAATTAAATAAAAATTTAAAATTACTTTTATCAGAATCAGTTGAACAGTTATTAAATTGTCTATGCCTGAAAATTGGCCTTTTAAAAATATATATATACATTTATTTTCACTGAATTTGAAAACAATAATTTTTTAAGAGTTCAAAAATTATTTAAAAGTTTATATCATCTTTACTTTGGGAACAATGTATTGATAATTAAAAAACAAGTTTAGATTTTAAATTATAATGAAAATTAATGACTCCAGAAACAAAAAGTAATTAACATTATCTTTCAAAGGTTGTAAAGAAGTACTGCAAGCAGATAGATTTTGTTTGATATAGCTTGGTTTCTTTCATGATACTTTAACTGCGTAAGAAAAATGCAATATTTCTTTTCAGACAAGGCAAGTTCTGAAGCACTAATCTGCTTACAGTATAAGATTTTTTTATTTTTTTTTTTCATTTTCAAGGGCATAAAGAGGATACATGAGGTTAGATTAGGACTAAAGGGAGATGAGTCATTGAAAGAGAGAATGTCTTCTGCATTAACATTCTTGCCTCACAGTTGCTTGGCTGAGGAACAAGAACATGTCAGGCTGCAAAAGGGAATTCAGCATGTTTAGTTGTGTCTTATGCATCTCTCAGTGGCAGCAACTACTGGAATCTTCCTTGTGTGGATAACCTCCTAAAAAACCATGTTGTGTCAATCCTGCAAATGGCACCTGCTGCTAGGAACAATGGCTAACCAGAATATTGTGGTTCTGGACCAGTGGAAATCACACTGAAGAACTATCTGAAAAGAAGGTAGTTACTCTTTTGCTGTACACACTGCATGGATGATTAGAGACGTAGGTCACAATTCAAGACTGTCCTTTATGCCATGAAATCCCAAAATAAGAATAACACATTAGAGGCATTGTATGCCTAGCCATTTATTTGAGTTTGCTGTACAACTAGGGACAGTTCAGGCAACATTCACAGAAAATCTGTAAGGACAAGATCTGTCAGAGTACCCTTCTGATACTCTTAGACTCGGCTGACAGTATCACCCCCGTGTCTTTCTAACTAGGACTCTAGATGTCAGAGAAAAGGATTGAAGTTCTGAAAAAAAATAAAAATAAAAATAAAAAAATCTGAGAATTCTTATTAAATTTTCTGCTCCACTCTAGGAGTTTCTAAACTAGACTACTTCTGAATTCAAGTCTAGCTGTCTTCTGCTTCACTTTCACTTTGAGAGAGCTCCTAGTTTCTGCTGAGATCCAGAGCAGCCTTCCTAAGATCTGACTGGAGACAGGATTTGCAAAGATAGACCTCACAATCGTAAAAAGTAAAGTTTTTGTCCTAAAATCAGCAATTCAGTGAGGCTGAAACACTAGTATGGCTTGCAAACAAATGGCAGGTCCTGAGGGCTTCAAAATGTATTTTTAAAAGAAACATATGCTAATCATGATATGCTCTACATAGCTGAAACTGCAAGATTCACAAGGGAACTTCATCAGCCCCAGTTCTGAGTAGTGCTAGAACTCTTGGGAGATTCAATAAACTAGGTGATTTAAAAATATATATATATGTGTGTGATTTTTCCTAGTTGAGTCCTCTGGGCTTCACAGGATTTTTATTTTTTTTCAGTTCTGTTCTTTTCCATCACTACTTTGCTGTCACACAGAATATAGATTGTCATGTAGGAAGAGAGTTGCAGTACTCTCCTCCCTGACTTCAATGGACAGGCAGATCATTAATGCTATACAACAGCCAACTGAGTATGTCCTGACTTCTGTAAAACAGACAGGCAACTCATCATCCAAAGGTGAATAGGTAGATGGATAGATAGCATAATAGATAGATACTGACATAAAATGCAGCTAAACAATAAACCCAGTGGACTTCATGGAATAAAATTCAGTGTTAGTTTATAAATAACTTGGAATATCATGCCTCAAACTTGATTAAATTATGCTTGCCAATGATAAATAACTAAGAAAAAAAACTATAAAACTAGAATATTACAATTAATTTTGTTCAGATTCCATTTTAAAAAGATGAATGATTGATAATTTAGTAATGCAATAGATAGTGTATTCCAGTTTATAACCGATATTTTTAAGTATAATTTTCACATTCTTTTCCCATTAAGGGGATATTTTTAGAAAATGGAAATGGAACAGAAAAGAACAGAAAAAATGTTAGTGGGGTGGCAGGCTCTGTACAGCATGTGAGTTTGGTGTTGAACAGAGAAGCCAAGGGCAAAAGGGGCTACTGTCCACTCACAGGCTGCATTTAAATCCTAGATCAGCCTCTGTGACAGGAACAAATGCTAAGACACCAAAGCAAACTCTCCTGGCAGTTTCAGAGAACAGTCTCAGGGCATCAATGATGATTCAGTCATGAACTGTGAATAAGGACATATGAGAGCCTTTCAAGAGTAGGGCATAGTCACTGTATCTTCACCAGCAGGGCTGAGGTCAGCATGACCAATTGTTCCTTCTTCATTTACCCTACAAGGCTCACTGAGCCCAAGCTGAAGCTCATTTATGGCTTCTGATAATCTCAAGTACACCCCTGTGCTGCAGCAGGGAGTTTGATCTGAAGGCTGTTACCATGGCAGGAGGCAGGTGGAGCCCGGCCCACTAGCTTGCTGGGCTTCAGGTCAGGAGCACCCAGCTCAGGAATGTGAATTCTGGAACCTGTCAAGCCTTTGGTAGCAAAAAATTATCACGTACACATAGGCCATTAGTCTCATTAATCCAATTCACTTCAGCAGAAACTGAAGAATTACTCTGCTCTCAGGCGCTAAGGTAGATTTTCTGTGATAGTATGAGAGAATTAGCAAGAATTACCCCTTTAGAATGATTAGTAAGACCTACCCAAGGTATTTTAAGTTTACGCATGGCTGCCTCTTCAAATCTGTGTGGGCATTTTGCCATGAAAATAGTTTGCAATAGGAAACCAAACTCAAATCTGTTTGCTAATACTAAGCACTTTTTTTCTGTGCTTATTCTCCATATACTGTGTGCTCTGTATCTTTCAATCTAAATCCCGTTTAGATTATAATATGTAATATGTATGTACTTTATTTATTTGTGAAGAGGTGGATAAGCAAGCTACTTCTATGTTTTTTGTTGTTGTTGTTTGTTTGTTTTGTCTGTGTGTGTGTGTGGGTGGGAGTGTTCGGCAATCAAAATAGTGCAGAATTAAAACTGTCTTGTTCATTTGCTTACCGAGTGTAAAAAATGATAGTTCACCCTTTCTATTGCTGTTCACCTGAGAATGTTACACATATGTTTTCTTGTTCAGTGACTCCAAACAATTTCTCCCCAGCATCCACGATTGCATTGATTCATACTCCATTTCATCAGTCTTTGACAAGTCTTGTTCCCATGAGTATTCATCCTTTACTCTCTTGTCAAATCCTCATTGCCATTTCTCAGTGTACTTCAAAGGGTGCATTTCAGTATAAACTATTAAAAATAAATGTTATATTTGACCCAATATTAAATGGACCTTGCAACAATAACATGCTGTGAATACAGTAAATTTTCTTTACCATTTATCCTGGTTATTTATTTCACTTGGAGATATTTTTTGATACAGCACATTACTACTGAAAATATTTTAAATTAAATTTTCCCATTGAAAATCATTTCAGATTACTTTGGTAATGAAAAAAATCATTTTGCTTACACACCTACTAATTGTGTAAGACCAGGAAAGGGTGTTTTCTACTTTATGTTGCATCAAACCTTGAGAAAGAACTTGGACAGAAAACCACAATATTTGGTAAAATGCAGCCACATTGCATTGTGTTAGAGCTTTCTTGTCTGGAAAACCTTACCCAGGAATTTGGATACACAGAGACACTGTAGTTCGCAATAAGAAAACATCTTAAAGTACTTCATAAAATGAAATTATTAAATACAAGCTAGTCCACTGTGCATAATTTTTAAACGCTCATGTTGTAGAGGTGAAAATAACTGAAAAACAGGGCAGAGTTCTTTTTTGTTTTTTTGTTTTATCATTTACTTTGATGTAATATTATCCTAACAGTAGCATTTCCCTTATTTCTGTTATGTGTTTGAAGTTTTGTATGTAAGATTTTGAATTAGAGTACTGTTGAAAAAAAAGTTTGTCATGAGTTGCAGAGAACAGAAATTACTGTCCTGTTTACATCTACACTGAAATAAAGCATGGTGTTTCCTGCTTTAAATTACGTAAAATCCAGCCATTGTTAATCAAAGGAAACTTCTTTCTCTGGTATCTCACATGAGATCTGATCAAAACTTTTCAGAGCGTCATTAAGGTTGAACATAGTTCTTGTGAAGGTCTTTTTTGACAGATATCCTCAGGATTTCTTGGCAATGTTAGTTTTCAACAAGTTGTGTCTGCAAAGGCTGCAGAGCTCAGGGCTGGCTGGGCACCCCCTTATGGCTCTCTGGCTCTGACCTCCTTTCCTGAGCCCCCTCAACTCACGGCTCATGTGAGTAGAGAGTCAGAGAGCACCTCAAGCACTCTGATGTGAAAGTGACCCATGTACACCAGCTCCTCTTAATATAATAAGAAGTACTGAAGTAAAATATATGCTTTATTTATACTGTCTTTTCCAGAAGATGACATCTTAGACATTTACCTCTATATCTGTACAGGCAATCAGTATCTTGCAATGCAGAATTAGGAAACTGCATGTGCTGCTTCTCACTCTTACACAAGTATGTCACAGGAAGGGCAAAACACTGCTAGAGTGGTCTGAATAAAATCTACAGACTTTCCAGGAATTCTTCCACATGAGACAGATGAAAATACAATTCTAAAAATTGATTTTTTTTTTTTCCTTTGGATTTAGTTACTACAATCAGAACATAAATTTATGACAATGGCAACTCAAAACAGAACAAAAAATCATACAGCACTATGTTTAAGTTGACTCTGCCAACTTTAGGGAATCACAAAACTTATATGAATCTCAAATAAGACATACCAGATACAAGCAAAATAATTATTTGCATCTAATACTGCTGTCAAGTAAAAAATAATGAACTGTGAGGGTAATTCTAAGATGTATATTAAGAATAATAACTGTTAAACTGTGGACAGTTTTGATCACTGAGGTAATTACTGAACAATTTAAATGCATGATCTCATTTCCAGTTTTATTTTATTTTAAATAACTCTGCCAGAATTCATTTCATATAGGATTCCATTCTTGTCTTGTTATTGATTTCTTTCTAATTCAGCATTCTCTTCTTATTTGGCTGCCCGTTCTTTTCTGTTAGTAAATGTAAATTCACAACATTTTCATATTCCTCTTTCTTTCAACTTTAGGCATTGCATTGTAGCAGAAAAATGTAAAATGCAGGACTGGTGAAATATTATATATATTGACATGCAATAAATGAATAGATTAAAACTAGCCAAATTTCACTACCAACATTTTTTTCACAATTAAATGACAGGATCTGAATGTTGTTGTTTTTTTCTTCTTTTTTTAATCTGACAGCCCAGTGGCTGGCTTTCAGAACATTTAAAATTAAACAAACAAACAATTAGGGACTACAGCAGAAAGGAGTACAAAGGATCTGCAGGAAGAAAATAACACAGTCTTTGAGGAGAGAACATAACTCTAAACTCTTCACCTTTTCTAACTGAAGAATGTTAGACTTACTTCTTTTTTCCTTGCCTTCTTTTGTGCCTCATCAACATAAAATAATTCTATTTTTTGTTATATATACTTTTTTCAATCTCCATTCCTTTTTATTCTTGATTCCAGAGGGATAAATGTATCCCTCTCTACACAGTGTATCTTCAGAGTGATATTATTAAATGGCTTCCCAATTTACAAGATTAAATTTAAATTGTTTTACATCTCGCACAACTGATGCAAACAATTTTTTTTTATGAATTTTAGTTTTGTGAGGTTTTTTTTCCCTATAAGAAGTCATCATTAATAGGGAATATATTCAAGCATATTAAAATGGTGACAGTTAATGTGATGAACACTTTGTGTTTGTGTTGTGTTGTACTATCCTAAAATTAGTAGCTTCCAAAGGACAGGATCACAGGCTGCTTTTTATAGCTCTGCTCATCTCATTGGTCTGCTTACACTTTATCATCTGTAGATCAATTAGAAAACTACTTGGAAATTAGGAGATCTCTTTTCTGATCTTCACAGAATCACAGAATCACAGAATGGCCCAGGTTGGAAGGGACCTCAAGGATCATGAATCTCAACCCCCTGCCACATGCAGGGCCACCAACCTCCCCATTTAATACTAGACCAGGCTGCCCAGGGCCCCATCCAATCTGGCCTCTAGGGATGGGGCATCCACTACCTCTCTGAGCAGCCTGTTCCAGCACCTTACCACTCTCTCTGTAAAGAACTCATTATCTTATAGAACTTATAATATTATAGGACTTGACTCTCAGAGGTACTGGAACACGTACTGAAGTTAACTGGCTATCTAAACATCTGGTAGGTAGCCTGAGATCCAGAGCGCTATTTCAGGATCTAATTTCTATCATTTAGGTCCCTAAATGCCTTTCAGGATATGGGCCATAAATTTGAAAAAAATTATCTTTCACTGCCACCTCAAAAGTCTCATTTGTAGGACTTTACTGTGAGCTGTAAAATTCTTTCAAGTTACCGGCACTCACAAGCAATAAATACTCTGTTTTTCATATTTAACATTTTACTGTATATAGTAATTTACAAGAAAATGTATGTAGCATTAGTTTCTGCCTTTTAAAATTTTCAGTATTATCTCTTTCATCTGTCTGTACATGTCACACCGGGCCTCCTTTTGTTTCTAGAAGAATGAATTTCAGAACCCTGCTTGGCATCAGTCAGTGTTACAGAAGTCCTCTATTAATGCTCATGCCTAGCAGGCTGAAGGGAAGATGTCTCTTGAATACCTATGACAGATAATGTACTCTTTGCCTAATGACACTGCAGTAAGTGTCCTGTAAACTGAAATATGAGAGAGATTCCTATGTGTTTTTTACTATGTTTTTATATTACTGACGTCTCTTCTGTGCTATGTTGTCAGAAAATGATGTAGTTAAGGATGTTCCACATATAAGAGCCATCAAAATTAATTATTCATCTTTATTTGTTACTTAGCAAGGCTTTCCATAAAAGACAAAAGAAATATTAGTGTTTCCACTGCATGCTATACTTTAGACAAGAGCAGTATCTGTTTCCATTATGAATCACTGAAGGCAACACTAGCTCTGCAATGTAAAAGCATAAGAGATGCAGGCCTCTTCCTGTATAGGAGAAGACAGATGCAGAATACTGGCAATATGAGAAGACTGTGATGCCTGGGAAAAAAAAATTGGATGGAGAGAGGAGGGAAGGAATCACCCGAGGATCTGTTTATAGCAGTGAGCAGGTTTGGCTCTGGGTTATTTGAACTATTCTATTTAATTATATCATAGAAGCAAATGACAACTCTAAAATTGTCCCAGAAAAAGCACTGTTGTCTCCGCAGTGGTTACACTGTTGGAAGTAATTTTCAAAGTGAGCACTTTTGAATTTCAATAGGGCATTTCCACAGAAAATATTACAACCCTGCACATTGTGTAACTTTGGACCAGATAACTTATGACAGGAGCTAGGAAAATATTCTGAATAGAACAAAAGACCAACTATGAACGAAAAACAACGAAAAATAGCTCAGTCCTTTAAACAGAAGTTCTGTGTAATAAGAGAACAGTCCTTTAAAAAAACAACAATGAAATTTGTGTGTCCTAAAAAAAAATAACGTGAAAGCATTAGGAATGAGCTGGTCAGTTTATAGTAGGTGGAAATTCAGCAATCCTGATGACTAAGAAAATGGAATAAAAAATGACTTTTTAATTTACCTAATATAGTTAGGTCAGATTAACCTGGAAACAATTTTATTTGTCAGAAAGGAACCAATATTTTTCCAGGGAGAGTTCTGGAGAGAATTGTGTTCTGACTAATGAGAAACTGAAGCACTACAACAAGAAGCAGAAGCTTTGAACTCTATTCTAATATTAATTACACCAATATGAATGAGATTAACATTGCTATTGAGTTTTCCAGTACAAAAGTCAGATCACAAATAAGATATTCAAACTTCAAATTCTTCCTGGAGGAGGTAAGGAGAGAGTAGTAAAGAAAATGAATTATTTTAATAATTATGATATTCAGAAGAGTCATTATGGAATTTGGAATAAAAAATAAAAACAATTTATTATTCCCAAAAGGCATCAAAGAAATGGAATTTCTTAACATGAAAAACATTATTAGAGACTATTTTTGTTACTTCTGTGGTCACATAATTTACTTTTCATAATGATATCAATTATAGCATATTAACTTACATGCATCAAGAAGAGTTAAACAAGATAAATATGCTAGAAGCAAAATGATGGTGGTGGGCTTTTTTTGTTGTTGTTTTGTTTTGTGTTTTTTTTTTGATATATATATTGTTTTAACATTGGAAAGTAACAAAATAGCCAGGGGGATATGACTTACAGGATGATTTTCTAGGCAAATATGTCCAAAATTCATAGATAGCACAAATAGAGATTAGTGTACTGAAAAGGAAGAAATTCTGAGTGTTATTGTCCATGTTTATGTCCAAAGTTACAGTCTGGGAAATAAGATGCATCAGGAGGTTGCAGGACTTCACAGTGCAATCCTGAAAAAGAAATTCCATCTACATAATCCACAAGACCCACAAAAATCTGCCTTTGGTGCCTTTGGTTTTGTGAACTTTGAACAGCCTGTGCCACAATCTTACAGTATGTTGCCAATGTTTGAGCTTTTTTTTTTTTCTCCCATCTTCATCATTTTTTTTTTTCCTGATATTTGTTATTTTTGCATACTAGCCATGTAACCAAAGGCTACTAGACATAACTTACCCTATATGAGAATTTAAAAACTATCTTACTCCATACATGAAAGAGTCCTTTGTGGTCTTCAGAAAAACAAATGAAAAAAAAAAAAGGAAAAGGGTTATGTTCCTCTTTCTTGCGCTACTTTGAACATATATGTAAAATGCTTACAAACTGAAACACTGCTACCCATTACAGCCACAACAAAGAACACTGCTTTTTCAAGTGAGTGGAAAGTCATTTTGAGCATTACATGCATAAACAATCACTTTATCAATTTTCTCCATTTTCCATGACACTGGAAGTCCAGCATGTGACCACATTAGTCAGAGAAATTTCAAAGAAGAATTTCACAGATTTAATTGTGTACATTTTTAAAATGGAAGTCAAAATAGTAAATGTGTATTGTATATTCATGTTCATTGTAATAAGAGAGATATTCTCATTTGTAATTGTTGTCCAATCCACGAAAGCATTTTTAACTTGTGCTTGCTTGCTTACTATATTACAAAGTTTTAGCATTAATGCTCCCACTGGGACTTTTACCATTGACTTCAAAGGGAACCTGATTAGGATTTATAAAGATTTGGCTAGTACCATTGCTTGTTATTAAAGACTTTCTCTTATGTTGCATTAAACTTTGCCAGACTTTAACTGTTTAGGCTGGAATTCCATCTGCTTTGTAGCTGCCTCAGGCTGAACTCTTCTGGAAAACTCCAAACGTTTTCATATTCAGTTCTTTTCAAGAGCAAAGACTGACTAGGCAAGAAGACTAAGGGAAACCAAGGAATATGATTGAGAATGGGAATGTCTGGAAGAGGAAGGTTGGTCTGGCAGCAGCAGTAGTAATCTGCAATGACAAGAATTTAAGAGGGAGAATCTAGAGGTGTATGTTAGAAAAGGACAAGCCTCAGAAACTGGGAATAAAACTTTATGGACAGAACAATATGGATGAGACAAGAAACCATGAGTGAGAAAGACAATGAGCTGAGAAATGGGTGATAGCAACAAAGAATGGGCTACAATACTGCAACAGCCTGTGCTATTGCAGCATCATCTTCTTTAGATCTCGTAACAGAGCCTTAAACACTGTAACCTCATTGTTCATTCCTCCTGTGGACAAATAGCTACAAAAGCCACCAGCAAAACTGCTCATTTTCCTCTACCGCAAGTCCATGCAAAGGATAAAATTTGTTCTTTCCTTTGACCTCATTAGTTTACACAGTCTTAAATTCTTTCTTTTCTTCTATTGTCTTAAACGAGGAACATAAATATTCCAAATTCAGTGACCCATATATATGTCAATATGAAACCACAAGAGAAGTTCATGTTTCTCCACTTCTTCTTTAAAAAAATTTATCTGACTTCTCTGATTCAGTGAGCATTAATTCACATGTGGAATATCAGATTTAGAGTCAGATCTAAGCAATTGCCTCCTTGTGACTATGCAATTCCTACTGCTTTTTTTTTTTTTTCCTAGTGAGGAACAATAGCTATGTATTAAAGAGAGACCGCTGCCACCACAAACACCACAACGACTGACAATTAAATACTGTTGGCCAAGAATGCCAATGGCATCCTGGCTTGTATCAGAGATACTGTTGCCAGCAGGAGCAGAGAAGAGATCATCCCTCTGTACTCAGCCCTGGTGAGGCCACACTTCAAGTACTTTGTTCAGTTTTGGGCCCCCTCACCGCAGGACACTGAGGCCCTGGAGCACGTTCAGAGAAGGGCAGTGAAACTGGTGAGGGGTCTGGAGCACAAGTCTTATAAGGTGTGGCTGAGGGAGCTGGGATTATTTAGTCTAGAGAAGAAACTTCTAGACATCGTACAGAGGGACATGGTTTATTGGGACATATTGCTGAGAGATGGACAGTTGGGCTGGGTCATCTTAGAGGTCTTTTCCAACCTTGGTTATTGATTCTATGATTCTATTTGAAAATCAAAGAGGAGATCTCAAGAGAAACCAAATTTGAGATTATAACCCTGCCTCTTCCTAGAAACTCCTACTGTGAAAAGTGTATGTCTGATTTATTTGCTTCCAACTTGCATAGTATGTTCTCTCTCAGAGTGAGAGGGTCAGATCAATTCTTCAGGAAAACAGGAGATTGCTCTTCCTCTTGGGGAGGAAATCATGGACACGGAGAAAGCTTACTGTAGAGAAAAGCAGAAGACAAATGAAGGAGAATGACAGCAAGAAACTGGGAGCACAGGTCACCATAAAGATCATAGAATGGACAGATATTCACCTAAGACAATGGAAAGAGAAAATTCCTAGGGACCATTATGGGGTATGTCATTTGTTACGTGACTGATAGCAGACCAGGACCTGCCATCAGCAATGTGCTGTACAAAGGAAATGTGGCCTTTTTATTTCTGTTCTGTTTCTATTTTATTTGATGAGATTGCATTGAGTTTTTGCTTTCATTGGATTTTTATTTTACTTAATTTTATTTACTTGAAAAGCCTCGGAAAGCTCAAAATAAGCAAAAGGACTAGGTAGAGTTGGCAGAAAGATCTTCTAATCTTGGATATTGACATGACAATGAATTGAACTTTTCAAGGGCAACTAACGATTTTGAATTCATTTCTTTGTAAACAGGAGATTCCATAGGAAGACTGATAGACTTATTCTCTTCATGGCAAACAGTATAATCGTACCTAATCCCTAGTTATGGAATCATAAAATCAGAGAACCACCAAGGCTGGAAAAGATCTCCAAGATCACCTAGCCCAACCATCCACCTACCACCAATATTTCCCCACTAAACTGTGTCAAAGGTTAGTGCAATAATTAATATTTCTTGAATGCCTCCAGGGGTGATCCATGTGTTATGCATCATATGCTGTGTCTACAGTGAGCAATGTATCTGCATTGCTCTTCTTCCACTCCAGCAGGACCTTTTCTTCCACTGAGAACTGAAGGACTAATTTAAGGGGATCTTAAGAAATCAATGAAATCCAAATCAGAATCAATGAAATGGAAGTCAGAATTTTGAACTTGTACTTGTCTTGAGGACAAGGTCAGTGCTATGAGTCAAGTTCTGAAGAACTCTTGTTAAGCATGTAATCTCGTTAAACATGTAATATTAATTGATATGTTTGACCGTAAGCTTTTTGTGCTTCAGCTTCTCTTTTCCTCTTCACAGAGTGGCTTACAACAAAAAAAGTGTGAGTCTTCATAATCATTTGTAAATTCCATGGGTGCTTACAACAGTGAAATCCAGGATTTATTAAGTTTTGTTATAGCCTGAGTAGTGTGCACTGCATAGAGCAGAACATCATAAAGGGAAGAAGGAGAGAATAATATCTGAAACCATGGTCCATTATGTAATAAGTACTTTACCTGCACTGAACAAAGAATGATCTTGCTGAAAAACAGTATATGTTAATGTGGTTGTGGTGCCTGCATGTTATAATGCCTGAATTCAAATGAATTTAATTCATTTTATGACAAGAAACTAATCCTGACATTTGAGTGCTTGATGTTGAAGTTAAATAATATATATTTTTAAGTAGTTCTCTTAGATAACAGTTTTCTTGGATAATAAAAAAATGATTCTGTAATCTCTATGCAGAAATACCTTTTGTGTTACTGGCACAAATATGAGAAATTAAGTTGCTATTTAAATAACCAAACTGTTAATGACTGAAGAACTATTTCCATTATAAAAATGAAAATGCCTCTTTAAAATTTAGAAATCTGTTTCCATACACTGTACCTGCACATGGACAAAAGGAAAAATCAACACTGTGTTTATCTTGTTTTCCATATAAATGCTATACATTATCATTTAGCATAAGATTTCTGCTTAAAAATATAGGGGGGTTTTGTTTGTTTTGTTTTGTTTTGTTTTTAATCCTGGATGTCTTTGTAGGCAACTCTACATATATAATCCTTCAAATCCCAGAAAACTATTGCTGATCTATTTCCCATTACCTATTCCTCTAGATTAGATAAATAAAGTCATCTGGAAAAAAAGGTAGATTTTAAAAACCTCTAGTCCTAGCAACAGCTGTTACTCAGGATCTTTTAATTCACCTGAGTGGAAAATGGTACAAAAAAGAGACAGAGAACTATACTAGGACGCAGCAGTTTCATTACTTTTCCACTGACTGGCAGGCTAAGTGATACTGGCAAACTCCATTCTCTTCTTCTGCCTTGCTTTATCTTGAAAATAGCAATACTAACAAATTTCAGAAGATGCTGTAAGACCACAAGATGAATAACTTTGTAAGACCTTTCATGAAAGCTTCTACCAAAATGGTCAGATATAGTAAAATTGCTGCTGAATGTTGTCTTAAAATGTAGACATTTTAATTTTCATTTGCTTCTCATCCATCCTCCCTAACATACACCTAAACAGCATTTTTGCAAAAATTTGTTCATGAATTTGTCCCCACACTCCTGTGGGTCAAATAGCTTCCCCAGTACATAATGACAAAAGAACTCAGCTCTTTCAGCAGATGTTCAAACAATGTGGCTTTTCAGTTCAGGTGGCATATGAGAAGGAATAGTTTCAAAACAAATTCCCTTGAGTCACCACTCAGTACAGCCAAGTCACAGTCACAAGTGGCAATGACAGTAACACTGGTAGCTTTTTGTCTTGCTTTTGCTTCGAAACTGTTTTAAGACATGATCCTACAGTGATAACAAAAGCCATGAGACCCTATTATATTTAATAGCTTAATGGAAGGCTCTATGACATTCGTTATCACAGCAGGAAACTCTTGAGTATGCCCTAGATGAGGTATCTTTAGGCAGAAAATTCGAAGTGAAACCTACATGCAATTTGTAACTCATACACACTGCACATCCTTTGCAGCAAGAAACTAAGTAGTTTCACAGATATAATAAAGAGCTTGTTGCATGACTTCAGCACACGTGGCAAAAAAACAGCTGTTATTTTTGGAAAATGACTGTTGGTGAATATTGAAGAACTTTGAGCGATAACAGCTTTGGAATTGAGGAAGCAATGATTGTCGTTTTACTCTGTATATAGCTGATACTCTATGCATAGTTTTCCTGGTTAGCCACAGTGCAGATGCTGGACTCCATGCATGGGGAAAGGCCAGCTTGAGGTCTAGAAAAAAGTTGTATGAGGGTGTCTCTTTTTCCTATGAAGCACGGGCACTGAAATTTGCTTTGCACAGAAGCCTCTGTCACTGTCTCCCAGCCTCTTGCGAGCTGAGGGAGGACATTTTTAGAGAAATAAATCCATGTGCATCATATTAATTCTACCTCATACACCCACACTTTCTTGTTAGAAGGAGGGGATGGACAGAATTTCATCACTGATGCGTCCTCCATTCTTCATCATTTCTTCTTCACCGTTAAAAATCTGCTTCCAACCAAAATGTCCAACAGGAGCCTGCTCTGCTGGATGCATATATCCAGATATGATCCAGATTTTGTAAATATTTACACACTCCACCAATAGTCCCTGTAACTCTTGCTTCTGAAAGGAACAGTTGCATCCTTGTAAATCCTCAGGTATCTTAATTGGAGAGTATAGTCAAAAAAGGATCTTGACACTTGAGATGTAGGTGAAATTATATGAATTACAATAGATATACTAATACAAGCGGTCACTTGTTTTATGGTGTCACTCAGGCGTGGCTGCAACAACAAAATGTCTATTTTCAAATGATGGATTAAAAAACCATAATGCACTGGCAAATCAATAATTAGGCTAATATGAAAAAATAAGATTATTTTTCTCCTTTGTAGCTTGACTGTGACCATTCTGATAGCACAGAATCTTTAATTACATCATATTCTGACAACACAGGATAGAAGAAACATCAGTAATATGTGAAGTAGTTATTAGACAATTTCTTTCTACGCAATGAGCCTATTTAAAGGGAGTAGCAACTGAAGAACTCAGGCATACATTAAACTACGAGTGAGTTTTTGCCAGTATTTTACTTGTTCTACTTCTTTCCCTTGGTTAAAACCTTTTTATTAGAAGTTTGTGTTGCCATAACCAGTTCTGAATAGTTATTCGTGGATCTGTTTTCTCCCTAGCACTTCCTCCTATGATCTATTTATAATATGCTCCTTAACTCTTTTGCCTGGCATCAGTAGCTGGCTATGAGTGATTTCAATGTCAATGTTCCTGCAAAATTTTACACTTCTAAGTCGCATGCAAATTTTTGACATTTATTTAGAAATCTATGCAAATACAGGGAACTCACTATTAAAAGAAAAATTAAAAAGGAGGAAAAAAACTTATGAGAGTTTTCAATTTGTAGAAAGACATCCATAATATCATCCTGGCAATGACAAAACAATTTCATAAATCACTTGTTTTAGACAACTAGAATCCTAAACTGGGACAGCATTATGTTGCATGCTGCAAAACACATGATGCTTCCACAAAGAATAAGAAAAAATTGCTTCTTGATGCTTGTAACATTATATTGCATTCATCATCACTGTACTCGATGCATTAGCTCTGAAATTGCGTTAGGATGCAGCATAATCTTTGCTGAAAATTCAGCCCTACCTATTTGAGAACTATGTGTACCGAATTCCTTGCCAATTACGTAAAGTCAGCACTATTTTCACTTTTCTTTGAGCAATTCTTCCTAATTTTTAATGCCTTAAGGCTCTTGCAGGCCTTATGGTACAGTTGGATTTCTGAGTACATCAAGCTTTGAGTGACTATCAAAGCAACAATTCCAGTTCTTTTGTTCTCTACTTGTCTGTTCCCAAGAACATTATATCATTTGCCACGTTAGGCGAAGAAAAGTGTACTTAAGTTACTGGAGAGACAAGTCATGCAATTCCATGTGAAATAGCTATTCCTTTAAGGGATAAATTGAGCTTAAATTGCAGATGTTCTTATTCTTTTACATGTAATTTGATGCTCAGCATAGGTATATATATTCAGAGATCAACACAGTTCTGCAGGGAACTAGGATGTTTTCAAATAACTTTATTTAATAAAATTTGAAAAATTACTTTCCAGAGGCTGCTATCAGAAAAGCACATTTGCACCAATAGTTTGGCAGCTCTGTTGTATAGTAAATTATCCAGTTCCCATTACAACAGATGGAGTTGGCAATTAGATGACTTCTCATATAGGATCAACTGAATTTTATTAACTGATGCCTATGCTGAAACTAAATCTGAAGAATGCACTGAAGAATTTCTACTTTGTTCACTCTCTAAATGAGATCCTTTTTTTTTTTTTTTTTTTTTTTTTTTTTTTTTTTTTTTTTTTTTT
>JAOWBP010000001.1:36218961-36229434 GCA_028571105.1 Tragopan temminckii
GCCCAAGGAGGTTGTGGATGCCCCATCCCTGGAGACATTCAAGGCCAGGCTGGATGTGGCTCTGGGCAGCCTGGTCTTGTGGTTGGCGACCCTGCACATAGCAGAGAGGTTGAAACTAGATGATCATTTTGATCCTTTTCAACTCAGGCCATTCTATGATTCTATGATTCTACGATTCTATGATTATGTTCTCATGGTTTCCACATTTGTTCAAAGGATGAGTAATGCACCTCTTATCAGTCTTGCAAACACCTTGTTAGAATTTTTAATAAGTTACTTAACTGGAAGTGTAAATCTAACATAATTACAATGCTCCTGTTGGTGTGCTTGATGGTTTACAGTGAATCTATAAAGAAAAAAATGCAAAAGTAATCTTTGCAGGTGTTCTTGTATAGCAGCAAGTTAAAGACACTTCCTCTTTCCTTTCATCATTTCTTCGACAAGGTTTTGTTTCTGAGAAGCTGTAAATTTTAAAGACAGCTTTTAAGACATAAGGATCATCTGGCTTGATCTTTACCTAACACAGGCCATAAAAACTCACCAATAATTCTTGTAGTAGAACATATAATCTTCCCCTCCTATGTAAGTGAATACTGTCAAGCTCAATAATTTGCGGTTTACTGGAGCATAAATACATTCTGTCTCAATTTAAGGAATCCTAGAGATGATAAATTTCCTTGTTCTTGACAATGGATGATTAGTATCACTGCAGAACAGTTGTTTCTAATTTTCATTTTCAAACAGAAACAAATCTGGGGCTGCCATATGATATGGGTGAGCATGGCCTGAGAGTTTGTCACACCCACAACAAGGGAGAAAATGCTGTATATCTGTGTGTATGCCTTTGCTTTGTTGGCTTTTTATAACCATGTTTTAAGGGTTTTTTGTTATGGTTGGCTCCACTTCAACTTTTACTTTACTTTTATCCTGTTTCATGCTTAACTACACAAATTCATCTCTCTCTCAGATTTCACAAAAGCTGGTTCAGAACACAGTAAAAGTAAGATTGAAATTATATGACACATCCTGGGATATAACAGTCAATTGCATGATCATGGTGTTTCCTACATCTATAAGATTATGTGTTGGGAGAAAAGTTACGGCAGCACAGTTCAATTGTGAGATTCACAATTACCTGCCTTGTGAGCCAAGCATCTGCCAAGCATAAACTACTAGCTTCTGCATAACTCACACTGGGACCTCCACTTCTATATGCAACTGATCGTATCCAAGCCTGACTTGACAGCATCAGGCACATGGGATCATGGAATAGGAGAGTCTCAGCACACTGAATGCCAGAAATACCAGTGCTGTAGCAGGAAAGCTTGAAATGGGAGGAAGACACATAAAAATGCATGATTCATAATAAGCCCATTCCCAGTGTATTTCCATACTTTGTTGTCTTAGGGGAAAAAAAAAAAAAAAAAAAAAGGAAGCAACCTTGCCCCAAAGGAAATCCTACAGACTGAGTTTCCCAATGGTCTTTATTAGTCAGTGATTTTACATTCAGAGTACCAGTCTATTCTGTAGTTGGTAAAATCATGCATTTCACAGCATCACAGAATGGCCCGGGTTGGAAGGGTCCTCAAGCATCATGGATCTCCAACCCCCTGCTACAGCAGGGCCACCAACCTCCCCATTTAATACTAGACCAGGCTGCCCAGGGCCCCATCCAATCCACTCTCATATTAAAGAACTTCCCCTTGACATCCAATCTAAATCTTCCCTCCTTCAACTTAAATCATTTCCCCTTGTCCTGCTGTTATCTACCCTTTCAAAAGGTTGTCTCCGCTCTGTTTATAGGCTCCCTTTAGGTACTGAAAGGCTGCAGTGAGGTCACCCCTCAGTGACCCCAGTCTTCTTTTCTCCTGGCTGAACAAGCCCAGCTCCCTCAGTCTGTCTTCATAGGGGAGGTGCTCCAGCCTTCTGATCATCAGAAGGATGATCAGAAGGATCATCCAGTCCTCCTCTGGACCCTCTCCAACAGCTCTCTGTCTTTCTTGTATTGGGGGCTCCAGACCTGGACACAGTACTCCAGATGGGGCCTCACAAGGGCAGAATAGAGAGGGACAATCACCTCCCTGTCCCTGCTGGCCACCCCTCTTCTGATGGAGCCCAGGATACCATTTGCTTTCCAAACTCGCTCTGTTTCACTGCTGGCTCATGTTAAGTTTTTCATCCACCAGGAGCCCCAGGTCCTTCTCTGCAGGGCTGCTCTCATGGACCGCTCCTTCCAATCTGTATAGATGCCTGGGATTCCTCCGGCCCAAGTGCAAAACCTTGCACTTTGCCATGTTGAACCTCATGAAGTTCACCCAGGCCCAGCCTTCAAGTCTGTTGAGGTACCTCTGAATGGCATCCCTTCCTTCCACCGTGCCAACCGCATCACTCCGCTTGGTGTTATCAGCAAACCTGCTGAAGGTGCACTCAATTCCGTCATTGATGTCATTGATAAAGATGTTAAAGAGCACCAGTCCCAAGACAGATCCCTGGGGGACACCATGCATTACCAGCCTTCATCTGGACATAGAACTGTTTATCACCACCCTCTGTCTGCGGCCTTTCAATCAATTCCTTATCCATCGGGTGTCCACCCATCAAATTCACATCCCTCCAATTTGGAGACAAGGACGTGGTGGGGGACCATGTCAAAGACCTTGCTCAAGATCAGGTAAATGACTTTGCCTTCCCTTTATCCACCAATGCAGTCACTCCATCATAGAAGGTCACCAGATTGGTTAGGCATGACCTTTCCCTAGTGAAGCTCTGCTGGCTGTCTTGGATCACTCGTTCATTCCTCATGTGATCAAGCATGTCATCCAGGAGATCTGTTCCATGATCTTCCCAGGTACAGATGTGAGACTCACCGGCCTGTAGTTCCCCAGATCCTCCTTGCTCCCTTGTTGTAAGTGGAATCAATGTGACCCTCCAGTCATCCAGGATTTCATTTGACAGCCACGACTTTTCAAATATGATGGAGAGCAGCTGGGCAACCACCTCAGCCAGCTCCTTCAGAACCCTGGGATGCATGCCATCCGGCCCCATAGACTTGTACGCATTCAGTCTCATAAGGCAGTCTCAGACTTGCTCTGCCCTTACAGTGGAGGGGGATTTACTTTCCCATTCCCCACCTAGGGGTTTAGGGATGCAGGGCTCAGGGACATGAGAAATATTAGAATCCTGGCTGCCAGTGAAGACCAAGGCAAAGAAGTCATTCAGTACTTAAGCTTTCTCTTCATTCATTGAAGCCAGTTCTCCTTTAACATTTACCAAAGGAGGTATGCTCACTTTGGCCTGTCTCTTCTGGCCAGCGTACCTTAAAATGTCTTCATATAGTTTTTCACATCCCTCACCAAGTTCAGTTCTGCCTGCACCTTGGCTTTTCTGATCCCATGTCTGCAAGTCCGGGTGAACATTTGTCAGTAATACATTTTTTAAAGTTTTGATAAAAATTCTGTCTCGGTACTGTAGTAACCATACCAACAATCTGAGATGTCTAAAGCTGTCTGCATTAATTACAGGTCAAAATGTTACTTGGGGAGAGTCATGGCCTAAAAAGATGGAAAACCAGATATTAATAGGCAAAGTAGAGATACAAACAAACTGTAAGATAACAGCAACATATTAGTTAGTGAAGTAGTGTATGAAAACTATATTATCATTAAAAAAGTAATGTAGAGAATGATAAAAAAAAAATGAAGAATTAGCAGGGAATCAAGACAGAATTTTGTGATTTTGTGCAGAAATATAAGTAATCCATTTTTAGAAGAGGTTAAAATATTCTTTCCATGCTTTATTCCACAGAATTTCTTTCAAGCATCAGATTTGAACTGTTACACCATCCATTTACTATAGGAAAGAGCACAAAATATTTCAGAGGAAAATCCTCATATATATATATATATATATATATACAAATTTTTGAGAATATACCTCAACAGGGAGTCCAGAAATGAAATCAAAGCAGTTTCTAAAATGCTGGATATCAGGATAGTCTTTTGACTGACACATTTTTTGCATACCAATCTGCAGTTCTATTGCTCAGTAAATTCAGGTGCAAAGAGTTTTTTGAGGCCAACCTGTGATTTAAAACTACAGCATTACCAAAGTAATAATTGAAAGATTTTAACAAGAGTCCCTTACCATAACATCAGCTTAATGATCATAAAAATTTGTTGGTTGTGAAATAGTACTTGTGTTAGATCAAAAACAGCAGAAAATTTTTCAGGCAGTGTTCTACAAGGTTACATCAAGAATTTTATTCCCATCCTAACTCCTGAAAGCAGAGTCCCATGTAATCACAAAATTCAAGAAGTTAGCTATCAGGAGATTACAGTTCATAATGCATTCTCCTGCCAAGATACAGCTGTAGAAGAACACTTAATTTTCAGCAGATGCCATGCAATTACTTTGCTTTCACGCCATAGTAATATATAAGTAGTCTCTCGTTCTTGAAGCTCATGGAATTGTACAGCAATGAAATAGTTACAGAAGTACAGGACTTGGTCTTTTTCTGAATGCCTCTGTTGCATAGCTCAAATATTGACATAACTACAAACACTCTCTGTCTGTAATTTTAGATATCAAAACTAAATATATGATTTTTTTCTTAGAAAAGAATGCTGAAACCCGCAATAATATGGAAGTGCCTAATCTTCATAGAAAAGAATTGTACAATTTTTCTTAAAAACATTTGAGCTAAAATTTATTCTTATCCTCCAAATTTTAGTAATAAATGAAAACAAGTGAATACTTGCTTGTTAATACAATCCTTCCCAAAGTATGAGAGTGTCTAAACGTATAGGACTCAACTGTTTGCCTAGCAAAATAATAATCCAGATGGCAAAAATATACAGTCCTCAGCATGGTAAATGTTATAAGGAAGGTTCTGCTTTTTGTGGTTATCAGCAATAACAGTTTCACAACTATTTCAAGCTCACATATTTAAACATACTAGAACAGTTTAGTGAACATTAGCTAATCCACACATTGCTGATCTATTATTCTAGAAATGTGTGACTGTGCAGTATAGCCTTTGGTTTATGATTGACCTGTCCCTTTTTGACATGAAAAGACCAGAAAAGGAATAGTATCAGTTTATAATTTTGCTTTCAGAATTCAGTGTAGCTATAAATAATATAGGAACTACTCCAATCAAGTCATGTCTATGTTATCTAAAAGAATCTTCTGATCCACTTAAACTTTTTCATAAAGTAGAATGAAATAAAGGGCAATTTAACGTATGCAAACTATTAGACCAATAGACTTGACGAGTTGGGACTTAATCAGAAATCTTCTTCAAGACAGTGTGAATATCTATTTTATGAATATTTGGGCAAAATAAAATCTGAAGCAACAACAGTGTAGCTACTTAATCTTCAGTTTAATACAAATGCATGCACTCAGAATATGAAATACAGCATATCCAATGCAAATCAGGAATAAACATAAAATAAAAGAGTAATATCATAGAATCATAGAATCAAAGAGTCATGGAATGCCTTAGATTGGAAGGGACCTTAAAGATTATCTAGTTACAACTCCTTGGCCACAGGCAGCATTGCCAACCACTAAGTTAGGCACTAGATCAGTTTGCCCAGGGCCCTATTCAGTCTGGCCTTGAAAACCTCCATGGGTAGGGTAACCACAGCTTCTCTGGGTAACCTGTTCCAGTGCCTCATCATCCTCTGAGTAAAGAATTTTCTTCAAATATCTAATCTAAATCTTTTAGTTTAAAAACATTCCCTCTTGTCTTACCACTATCAGATCATGCTAAAAATCAGTCTTCTTCCTGTTTATAAGCTCCCTTTAAATACTGGGAGGCTGAAATGAGGTCTCCCTGAAGCCTTCACTTCTCCAAGCTAAATACGCCAAAATCCCTCCACCTTTCTCAACAGGTATTACAGCCCTCAGATCTTCTTTTTGGCCTTCCTCTGGACCCAATCCAATAGCTCCATGCCCTTCTTGTTCTGGGGGCCCCAGGCCTGGACACAATACTCCAGATGTGACCTCTCAAGGACAGAGCGAAAGGGAGCAATCAATCACTTCCCTCTCTCTGCTGGCCATCCCTCTTTTGATGCAGCACAGAAAACAGTAGATCTGCTGGGCTGCAAGCACACACTGCTGGTTCATACCAAACATTTCATCCACCAGAATCCCTAATTACTTCTCTGCAGGGCTGCTTTCAATGAGTTCTCCTGCCAGTCTGTATACATAGCTGCGATTGCACCGACCCAAGTGCAGCACGTTGCACTAGGCCTTGTTGAACCTTAACCGATTCTTTTGGGTCCTCTTTTCAAGCCTGTGCAGTTTTCTTTGGATGGCATCCCTACCTCCTCTTGTTGATAAACTGCACCACTCAGCCTGGTGTCATCAGCAAACTTGAAGATATTTTTTTTTGGAAAAAAATCCTAAAGAACATCTGATCTAACCAACTGAATAACTCAGAAAAAATGCATACAGTAACATAATAGAAATTGCATAGTGTTGCAAGTAGATAAGACTGGTAGTCACTTATGTAACATATGGAGATGAGTCAAATCAGAAACAAGGAAAATGGCAAAACAAGCTTTATGTTCACAGTCAGTGACAACCTGCAAAGGCATTAAAATTACTGTGAAAACTGAGTATTTTTCTGTCTCTATAGTCTAATAGAAAAGAATTCTGCACTACTTCTAGGTCATGTATGACAAAAGCTCTCTAAATAAAATCGAAATCACTGCCTAGCAGAAACTCTGAATACAGGTGAAAGGGAATTAACAGCCATTTCCTCATGTGAATAATTCTTTCCTTCTATAATCTGCAATGAACATGCTGACATACATATACTATTCTCAGGACTCAGATTCTCCTGTATACTGTTCTAGTGCTTTGAATTGTGGAACAGCATAAATTCTGTATCATGGAAAGTAACTGTGTGGCTTTTTCCAGGTAGTATTATATAATCCATCCAACCTCAATACTTTGATCAAACTGATCAAATTCACTGACATTGAACTTTTGTATCAGATAGGCTTTTTATCTTCTCTTTAACTGGATCCTAACAAGATGATCCCTCTACTGATCCTCTACCCTCCATAAAAAGATCATTTCCTGAAAAATGCTTGCCAGTGAGTGGACTGAACATCAGAAATTAAGTTTTCAAATATTGAAGTGAATTAAAATATCATCCAACAGCCTAATCAAGTAAAATATGCATACGGTCATCGCATATGCAGAAAGACTACATCTCACATCCTTACAGAGGATTCAGCTGAGAAAGCTAGCACAGCCAAGTGTTTCTGGCATTCATACTGAAAATATTTTTGAAAACACTATGATCAGTTGGTTTTTGGATGAATCACTGATGCAAAAACCCTCAAATTCCAAATGAATAAGATAGAAAACTGGTATGAAATCTAATTAGATTTGAAGTTTTGGATTTTCAGTGCGGTTATTTATTTATTTATTTTCTGAAAAATAAATGTAGCATAAAATGTAAGTACTTTATTCATAATTCAGGAAAAGTGAAATACTGCCCAAACTTAACAATAGGTTCTTATTTGGAAATATTTCCTGAGTTAAACAGTAAGGCTTGTAAAACATCATGAACAGCTCCCATTGAAATAAGTGATTTGTCCAGCTGGTCCTGATCTATTGGACACACAAAGCATCCATAAATCTGATTAAAAAAAAAAAAAATCAATCAGCAAGCATCACTTGGAAAAATCTATGTTTGATGTAAAGCATTTAAATGAAATATTAGAGTCTGTTCAGTATTAGAAAAAAAAAAAAAAACAACTCTTGCTCTGTGTATTTTATATACCAGCAAAACTCTCCGTAAGATAATCATTTCAGTCAAAAGTTTTTGTTTAAGAAAGGACTATGAGACTTCGATACAGTGCAAAATAGTCTGAGTTTCATTTTAAAATAATAATAAAAAAAAACAATACAAAACAAATAAACTTTAGAATGAGACTATTACATTTTATAAAACCATATCACAAAGGAAATAAAATCTTAAAAAATGAACTATACTCATTTAAACACACTTCAAAAAACAAAGGTTTAATGTATTAAAAAAAAAAATACATTATGGGCATTTTAAATGTAGTCGTATTAGTTCTGAAGTGTTTATGTTGTCAGATAGAGACATGAGAAAGACAGTGATCAGCAATTTATTTTCAGAATTTATAAAATGTCGAGTAATTGAGTTGTTTTTCTAAATGTTGTAGAAAAAATACCCTGAAGGATAAACACCTCAGCTCTAGGAAAAGCAAATATTATGCACATAATCATGATGAGCACACAACTGCTAGTAGAAAAGAGTAATTTATGTTCAAGCTTACTAAACTTGCAAAACCAGAAGAGATGATCTAAGGGAGGTTTAGAAGTCCTTTCTTATGTACATTCCACTTGCACTATTAATGAAAATATTTATCAAGCAAGGAATACTTATATATTATTAAAGAAAATATAATAAAGATCAATCACACATAAAGTAATTCAAGTTACTATTTGCTTTAAGCTACATATATGAATATTTTGCTGAATTACGTTCATGAATCTAGGTTTCTGTCTGTCCAAAGCAATGAACACAATTAGGCAATCAGAATGATATGATTTTGCAATAATGATTAGTTACATTACATCTGTTTATGTCTTTATGCAGTTGAAAATATGCAAAAATAACAAATGATGATTCTGTGCATGTAAGGAAATGAAAAGCCTATTAATCTTATCAGTCTACAGCTGCAAGTTGAAATTCACAGACGTGAGAGCTTCAATCTGTCATTATCATATAATAGAATGTCTTCTGTCAGCAATCTGTAGCCAGGAAAAGAATCCTTGAATGCACAATCTGAAGGTAAAGATATAATCTATTAGTTTGAAGTGATACAAGTACTTGGGGATTACTCAGTTTTCCCAGGGAAAACAAAACAAAACCAACAAACAAACAAAACCCATGTTAGGTTTGTCATAACACTGTAATGCTTAAGTATATAAATGGATGAAAAATACTGTAAATGTATGTACAATAAAATGATAATTATGTTTTGTATTTGTATTGTAAATTAAAGAGTCATCATCAAGGGACTGAAACAGGTAATTAAACTGACTCATCTGCTTTCATCAAATTTGTAAAAGTACATAGTAAGTCACACAGAAACATGAAGTTTGGGTATTCACTGTATTACATGGAAATTGTTATAGAGGTATTTCTTACAAAGATATACGTGGTACTATTTAGGTATGTAAGAGCCAATTATTTTTGTATTAGCAAAGTCCATGCACTTCAGTACTGTTAAACCAGATGACGGTCACTTTGCCTAGATACAAACTGGGAACAAATCTATCCAAACCCTAAAACAATCAGGCTGAGTCTGACTGCTATTTACTTCAGTATTTCTTTCACTCTGAAGAAATAACTATTTATTTCAAAATCTTTTAGTACATATGAGTGTAGCAAAATGAATTTCCATTCATTTCACTTTGACATTTCACATTTTCTCTCTCTGGGTAGATAGAAAGGGAACTGGCTTGAGAGAATGGCAGGAAATGAACCCACGTTTGTTTTTGCACTTTCTTTGGGGAATAAAAAAAATTGTGGACAGTTGATGCAAATCAGTGAAGATAAAGGATCATAAATTTTACTTTGGCATGCTAAAAACAGGTCAATCAAGTATATGAAAAGTGTAGAAGCAGATAAACAGTAAAGCATGCACACTTCATCATCTTACACATTTATCTAATTTCACAAATAAGTTTTTATGAGATAACAAAGTATAAGATTCAAAACACCGTGAATTGTGTTAATTTATTTTATTAAGAAATATTCTCTCTCTCAACCTATTTTTTTCCTATTTTCTTCTTAGAACACAGTAATACTCAAGATCTACAAGTTGCAGGGGATATATAATCAGGCACATACTGTGGATGAAGATGACATGTGAAAATCAGTACAAATTCCTATGAGTAAAATAAATCTGGTAGAGTGTGAGTGGAAATTACTTCCCACACAGGTATTGTACTGGCCTGCATAGTTATGTATATTCTTTTGCTTGAACTTTTACCCCCTAAGTATTTATAAAAAAGACTCAGTAGAAATAACTATTAGCTACATTCACAGGAACTCAGAGAATACATTAGCCTACTCTCAGCAGTCAAAGCTCTGTGTTTTCTACTTGTCAGAGTGATATCACAGAGTTCAAAAGATTCTGAGTTGCGTTAATAAATTATTACAAGGACAAGATATCTGATGCATACTTGAGTTTCCATCAAGAGCTGATGAGCCTAAATATGACATATTATTATTGAAGTATTCAAATAACATTATATGATAAAAACATAACACAAAATAATATATTAAGGTAACTACCACATATTCTTGGAATAGAAATTCTATAATATCTAGGAATTAAAAATCTGAAAGAAAGAAAGAAAGAAAGAAAGAAAGAAAGAAAGAAAGAAAGAAAGAAAGAAAGAAAGAAAGAA
>JAOWBP010000001.1:36232651-36244517 GCA_028571105.1 Tragopan temminckii
GCCATGTCTTTGCTGGGAGATCTAGGGGAAAAAAAAAAAAAAAAAAAAAAAAAAAGAGACCAAATTTAAATTATATTTAAATGGCAGAGACTTTATAAACATCCACCAATATTCTGATATAACCAATACACTGAAAAATTCCCATATTCTTGTACAGTACAATATACTTGTTTAAATTACATTAAAAAATACTTTCAGAATTAGTAACAGAAAAACACAGCAATTTCAACTACTGCCCTAACGTTACTACTAGTTCAGCTAACTGTTAATTCCCACAGAAATGTGACATCTGTTTTTTGTGGACTTAACAAATGTTCATTAATAATAAGCAAGAAAATTTCCAAGCTATCCTAAGGTAACATAACTTTCAGATCTGCATATCTATTCTAATCACATAAATATTCTGTAATCTCTTATTATCATCCAGGCCTCTAAAGGGAAGAATCTTGCTTCCAACTACACAGCAAAACAGGGTTGAAAATGAGAAAAAGATAATAGAACACTATTTTAAAAGAGTGTGACGGTAAAGACAGATCTATAACATAGGCATGTTAACTGCACTCCACACCTTGGTGTCATTCACAAACTACTGAGGGTGCACTTGATCCCACTGTTGATGTCACTGATGAAGATATTAACATCAGCTCCAGTCCTGACTCCTGAGGGACACCACTTGTCACTGATCTCCACCCACACAGTGTGCCACTGACCACTACTCCTTGGCTATGATCTTACAACCAGTTCATCATCCACTGAATAGTCCACCCATCACGTTCATGTATTTCCCACTTGCAAAGAAAGTTGTTATGGGAGACCATGTCAAAGACCTCACTAAAGTCCAGATAGATGACATCAGTGGCTCTTCCCTCATCCACTGGTGCAGCTGCATGATCATAGAAGGTCAGGCAAGACTTGATGATATAGTAAATGTATATAAGTAACAAAATTTTTTTATTTCATATATTTTTTATTAAAACATAAAAAACAAGTCAACAAAAACATAAAACTAGTGGGCTATTAGACCTTTTTTTTTTAAAAAAAAAATAATGCATCAATATCTAGTTCACAGGAAGTGGTTGCAGTTCTTAGTGGGCTCTTGAGGTGCTCATCAGAGGTTTTTGATGAACTTTCACTCTTCTGATGCTTCAGCCTTGAAAACAGTTGTTCTGAAGTGTATACATTATCAAAAAGTGATGACAATTGTGATTGAGAAGCAAGGAATATTTTTCTCTGGTATGACAGGTCTAGTAGATAGATCAAAGTTTTCTTCAAGTTGAATGTCTGTTTGCAACTCTATATATTTGATTTGAAAATTTACAGTTAAGGTATCATATTGACTGAAAAATATATGCTTTTGTGAGCTTTTTGAGACCTTGAAAATTATAAATTTGTCAGCACTTCATAAGAATTCTGCATATTTCTTACTCAGTGAACGTGTTAATTTATTAAATTATTTCATGAAATAACAAAAGCCCAATTTTAATAAGAAGAAAAATTATGTGTCTACTCAATAATAAAAATTGTGTGTCTTCACATGTACACATGTTAGTAGACTGAAATATGTATAATACACATGGGTTTCAATTCAACTGAGCGTGTGTGGTGGGCACAAGAAGAGGAATTAGCCCTGCACTGTGCCCTTCCCTCCACAGTGTTCTGCTGTTGCCTACATAGTCTGTGCTTGAGTTATGTACAACTGACTCATTCAAAATATCACTAAAAATCACTCAAAGTTAAAAGTTTATAATCTTGTAGGGCCACATTACTAGATGTCCAAAGCTTCATGCAGCCCATAGTCATGGGTTGGACGTGCCTGCTCTAGAGCTAACTTCTAAATTTTTCCCCGTCTGAGTAGTTCTATACCACCATGGACCATGGTCAGTGGAGAAAAAATGGCTAAAAGGAAAGGAGGATGTGATGTCCAGGATTTTCCTATCCTCTAGCCTCCACATACTTGTTTGGAATTGGTGATTAGGCCTCTTGCCTAATATGATAAAAATAACAAGTTCTCTGAGGTAATGCACATTTCTTTGGATCTTCTGGTATCACTTCCAGTTCTGTTGAATAAATGAGGTTTAATCCAGTCTGACAAGGAAGCCTGAAAATGATAATGACAATATCCATGGTATTCTAAGGATTCAATACCACGCTTTTTTTTTTTTTTTTTTTCTGTCTAGGACTACTTATTTATAGGACATTTCTAGTTGATTTTTCTTTTTCTAGATTTACTAGGAACGGAGTTGTACTTAGATTAATTAGGTTATAAATAGGTTATAACCTATAATTATTAAAGCAATATAACTTATTTCATTTTTCTTAAATATTATACAACACAGGAGAAAAACTACAGTCCAACAAATTGAACTATGATTGACTCAGCTCTAGTTGCCACTCTGACCAGAAGGCAACAACCCTCAAGAGACAGGAGACTGCAAATGAATACTGAAAAAACCTACCAGAGTGATTTTATTAGTATCGTCATACAGGAGAACTCTGTCAAACTGTGTTGCTTCAAGTCTTAGAATATCCTTCTCTAAAATCTGTGTTTTGTTAGATAGCTCTGAATGATAACTTCATTTTCTCATTTCAGTAATTCCTTCTTACTCCAGGATTTTACTGCAATTATTTTTTAAAACTAGTATTCAGAAGAAAAATGCATTTTTCCTAGGCTGTTTAAGAAAACATGAATTTATGGCAGACATAGAAAATGGCAAAATGAATTGTCAAAAATAGTGTCTCAAACAATGTTTCCTACTACCATACAAGTAACTGATGTAAAAATAAAAGTATACTACCAGTCACTGAATTTCAGCTTGAAAAAGTACTGACAGAAAAATCAAAAAATGCAATAGGTGTTAAAAATTTCAGAAATATTAGGCTGGAACATTGAGGCAGTAAGTTCAGAACATGTTTTCCCTGTTGCTTTTCATAATCAATAAATACATTTTAGGGTATGAACGTCATATTGGTCTTTTACCATTCTTCTGAGAGTCTTAACGCAATCTGTTCACACATGGAAATTCTTCCTATTTTTTCTCATTCTTCTTTTTCAGTGATTGATATATTGTGTCTTTCTTGGTGTTTTCAGTGTATAAGAGATTATTTGAGTTACACAGAATTTTACTTTCTATTTTCCTTCTGGTTCCTTTAAAGTTTTTCTGTGAAGACATTTTCTCTCTGTGATATTAGTAAATCGTCAGAAAAAAAATTAAAAACCCATAGATAACCTCATTGCATTTGTGTACTGATAAATACTTATACACATTTTTGATATGGACTTGTTGCTGACTTTAGCAGGGGTTCAGCATACTTCTGATGGAAAGATATCATTTATTGAAAAGCAATTTCTACAAGATCTCTGCAAACTTTACCCAAATACAGATATAATATACATAGCATTTAGACTGTTGTTTTCAATGATTTTCTAGCTGCTCATCCTCCTCCCCCCATCCGCAATATTTTTTCAGTTACAGTGCACTTGTCCAGGCAGACTCTACCCTGAGCTTTCTTTGGAAGGATTTTTCTTTACTTGTTCATAGCCAAGTATACATATTTACATATTTAAAATACTGAAGTCTATAACTAATAGTAGCACAAGAATGGAAAATTTATCCACATACTGGTGCACAGAGAACTCAAGTAGCTTATACATACAGATATATACTTCTGTATGTGTGCATATAACGCATATAACATATATTTGTAATTATACTCTTACCTTTTGCAGAAAAGGAGAGAAGAAAAAAATCTGAACACTATTTTAATTGTAGGATCAAAATAGGTCTGTAAAGTGCAAATTCTGTCATTATTTTTTCCATGTTTGTCACAACATATATTATCCTCATTTTTATTCAGCAGCGTTACTATATTTTTAATTATGCTTTTTAATCTAAAATGAACTAATGTGTCACTTATACAGTACTTACAGTACTATGGAATTCTAATATCTTTTAAAAAATTAAAAGTGTTCTTTATTATCTTCCACTATAAAGTAGTAAACAGATGTGGCATACCATGGTCCTTTTAAGTAAAATTAATTCTGTAATTCTTTAACCGACATAACCCAATTTATGCCCCCCCCCACTCCCCAAAATGAAACTTCAGCTTGTCTGTCACAGCATAACAATTATGAAAGAGTTGTTTTAGGATGCAAGAAGATGCTAGTACTAGGAATCATCTTTTAAGTATGCTTTCTTTATAGAAAATGGAGGGCAGATTCTGCATATATTAAGTGGATTGCATTTCACTTAGACATCCAGAAGTTAAGTCAGTATAAATCTGCTATCAAAGCTCCTCCTTGTCATGAAGGAAGAGAAGACCTCCACATTCTAAACCATCTATGATCTTTGGCATGAAACGTCAAATGAAACTGTTTCTCTCTTTTGTTAACTACAAGAGATCTATGTGATCACCTTCAACTAAATATCTCATTTTCAGGCAGCTAAATACATGTGAGAGTAATCCAATCACATTACGGTTCATTGTTCAAGAGAAATGTAACAGGAATGTAAAATGATTCTTTTTTTTCCCCTGAAATTTAATATTAAAAATAACAATATTCATCAATGAGATCTGCTTTTAGAGGGTCATTTAAATAAAGAGGAATGCTTATCATATTTACTGATTCCTTAACATTTGCATCCTGCAGTTTTGTAAAGGAAGCAAAGGAACTGTCATTTTTTAATAACTCATCAATTAATGAGTCTGTAGCAGCTAAGATGTTTATCTAGTTAAAATGTTAAAATGTTTGGCTTTCTTGACGAACAGTTTCAGTAAGAGCTTTTTCAAAACCAGCTGGGCAATTTCTTCATTAAAAAAAAAATAATTACTGCTGTTGCTGTAAAGTCTTTAAAGCATTTGAAATCTGTATCTTTGAACTGGCCATTGAAATGTACTGTCTAACTATCCATAATTTTAAGGCCTTGATGATAGTGGCAATACACAGATCTTTTTTTTTTTCTTTTTTTTTTTTTTCTTACCCAGCAGAGTCATTTATTGCATAGAAATAGGTGAGAATTTAAACTTTAGAATGGTCAAAAGCAAATTTCAATTATTTTTTGTTTGTTTTGATTTTTAGTTTTATGCCTCCTACTTTTTGCTTCTCCTCATTACCATCCAAAAAATATCGCACAAAATCTTTACTGTGTCTGCAGAAGCTGATTGTTGCATGCCAGATATACACTTCATTAATTTAATATTCAGGCCTAGGGGAAGAAAAGTAATACATTCCAGCAGTGTATAGACAAAACAAAAACACATACTTACATTGCACAGAGTCAAAATATTAAATAACTTCAGCACTTTTGATATTCACTAAAGGTATGACTGGCATAAAAGAACCACACATAACAAAAATGTAATTTGTTGCCTTCTTGGAAATGTTAACACCCTTATATATGGAATATATAGCAGTCAAGACAAGAATTTACAAGCAGTCAAGACAATCAAATAAATAATTTCCTCTTTTTTAGAATTACACCCTTATGCCTACATACTCATTTGTCCTTACTAATTTCAATAAGTTTTATGTTGGGTCTAGATCGGTTATGCATTATATTGATAAAAGCTTAATACAGTGTTTCTAAAATATAATTGACACTAAAATATTTGGGTTTTTTTTTTTTTCATTGAGAAAAATTAACCCACAGATAAAATTATTCTCTTCCTTCACTACAATAAATTCTTTGCATACTTTCACATCAAAATAAAATGGAATTCCTTTCAGAATATTTCTATTTTTTATCTACTTGTCCCAAGGAACTAAACTAACTGAGTAACTTAAAAGTATCTAGGTAATGGCTAGAAATTTCAAAGCCAATACATTTTTGCGAGCCCCTTACTAGCACTACTGCTTAATGCTTCAATATTTTTAAACCAATATGACAAATTTCCTAGACAAATTTTTTTTCTTAGTAAAATTTGATTATGGTCATGATCAAAAATGGTACTAGGTGGGTCCTCTCAGTCACTGAAATCACTTACATGGAATAAAAATCTGTGGGTGAACATAACTTACACACAAAACAACATATTAATTCTTTGCTGGAAAATGCATAAAATTGGTAATAATCTATGAATTTACTATCAAAGATTTCATTCTGGAAAGTTGTGTGAAATAGCCTAGTTTTATTTTTTCACCTATTTATTAGTGCAATCATATTTTATAATCTTAATTTTCAGCTATGAAAGAGCTTTTACCTATTATGTGTGAATATAAGTACTGTTAATCAGATGCCATGATGCTGTATCTGTCAGAAAGTACAAATGCTTGTAGGCTGGGATATTATCACACTCAGTGTCATAATGCCACCTTTTTTTCTCTCATCATTGCATCAGCAAGTGGCACATAAACTCTAATTCTTTATGGCAGAAATACAGTTGCAAGTATTTGATAGATGATGAAAAAAACTAATTTAGCCTGTTTTAGTGTTAAAAATTAATGTGATTTTGTACTTTTGAGATTTTTTCTTCGTCTGTTTTTTTTCTTTTTGATGCTATGCTTCTATGAATACATTTCAACATACATTACACCCAGAAAGCTAAACAACACAACACAGCTATAATTTGCAAAGCAAAAACAAACAACAACAAACCAACAGAACTGTAGTTTATGAACAGTCTCCTACAAACAGTATAAACCACCTAAACAGTGCACCTGCACATACAGTCTAACCTGCAGCAAATCAGATGATAATTTATTGACTGGCTGCTCTGACAGGGTCCTCAGATGGCTTGAGCTCTCTCATAGTTATGCATCTGTCACGACCTCCACACAGTATGACTTAGACACTTCTGTGAAACAAAACTCTACATTTAGTCATGATACCATCTAGAACAATTCACTTTTTCAATGGGCAAATCAAAAGCAACTATGTAACAGAAGATAAATAATAATCTTAAGAAACAACTCTCTTGCTGTCTACCAGGTACTTAAAGTTGAGTCCTTGCGTAAAGCCTCAGTGCCTGCCATCTCAATGCTTTTCTGGAGTCCAGAAAGATCTGCAGAGCTCTCTAAGAAGCAGGATGTGCCGGTGTTAGGCCCAGGCAGGGCTATTCTGCCACCTCTCTCAGCAGGCTCTCCCTTCCCCCTCTCTAGCTGCGTGCTTCTAGCTCTTTGTCAAAGATCTTCTGTGTCTTATCTGTTGCCTGCCACTTTGGGCAATGTGGATCTTTTGGTCAAGCAGGCTTAGTCACCAAGACACTTGCTCTCTTTCGAAGAGGACAAGACACAATGGTGTAAAATATCCTGAGAAAACAAGAGACAGTGGTGTTTCAAATAATAATAACCTGGTGTTTCAAAGGGCCTTTGAGTATGCTGCTGAGGTGACATATTTGCCCATCTGGATTCTGACAAGTGTGCTATGGTCTTCTCTTTTCTTGGCATCCTTAAGTGCTTCCTCAGAGCGCAAGGAGACAGAGAGTACACACCTTATTTGGGCACTTGCTAATAAAGCTTTTTATCTCTCTGCCTCAGATCTGAGCCATAACTACAAAACAGTATGATAGCTTTTAATTATATTTACTTGTTGGAAGTAAGAAGAGGTCAATATTATAGACACAACTCTCTGATACAAACAGCCTGCATGGGACACATACTATACTTGTCATCTCAGAGCTTCTCATAACATTTATGTATGCAGGTATATAAGAACTAAGTAGTTTATCAGCCTCTACATGATGTTTAGAAGTTACAATGCAATTGCTCTTCTTATTCTTTATCAAAATCTCAATAGATTACTATATTTGTAGAAAACATATATGAAGCAATGGACAATAATTCTGAATATACGTGTATTTATTTGGGCTATGTTGTATATTTACCTATGAGATTTGTGACAAATAAACATATTGGTACCATGTATTGCATCACTTCCTTGATTATAGATCAAACTTAATTTGATCAATAAGGATTTTTAACAAAGTGAGTTTAAATACTGAGTCAATTGAGAATAGGCAGACCATGTGGAAACTGAGGTCAGACTTTCAACCTTTGGGAAACAAATGAAAGCAATGGGAAACAAATACTGAAAGTTCACACAAATTTTTTTCGGACCATCCAAATTTAGTCCACCTTTTGCTCAGCTTTCTATCACCTTCTGAAGAGTTATTCAGAAAGAAATAAAGGCCAAACCCTACACTCAGTATACCTCTCATCTAAGAGATTGTTACATGCTTCTGATTTTTCTAAGGGCAGCAATGAGGAAGTATCTCTTCTCTCACCATGCTGGGAAGCTGGAATTACTCCAAAGCCTTAGGGATTCGAGGCAGCCTATTAACTAACAACATTGCCATTCCCCTTCACTGATTCCTAAAAAAAATAATAATAATTTCAGAAATATTAATGTTGCACAGTTTTATCCATTTCATGTAGGGGATAAAAATTTCTAGTATGAGGTGCCAGAGTCTTGCTCCTTCTTCTCTTTTGCATGACACTAATGCAATGGCAGTATCTAGTTAAAATTTATATTGGCAAGGAGCTCTTTAACAATGATAATAATAGTTAGAAAAACTCATTATAGGTAGTTAATGTAATCCTGATACTACAGGAATGCTCGGAAAGAACACGACAGAACTTGTGAAAGCAAAGTAATTATTTCAAAATAGATAACTTAAATTTCTCTTTACCATCTGTTTCTGTATCTATTAATGCTGTTTTATGGTATAGCTTACTTCTTAACAGAAATGCACATAGGCATTTATTAAAAACAAAAGAGGAAATTAGGTATCTAGATATTCATGTGACTTTTTTCAAACATGCATATACATGATAGTTTGGATGCTCTAATTGTAATATTTCAGATATCTGAAACAAGAAGAATGATTTAAATAAAGGCTATTCAAACCAGCTTTGTACCACACACTTCTCTCACTAACAGTTCATGTGCATTTTGCAATTTCTTTTTAAATGTGTAAATTTTTAACTCAGTAAGATTTCCAGAGTCAGGAAGCCTTTATGAAACACTGTAATTAGCAACAGCTGCTGAGAATTATGTTCTATCAAAATTATCATTTTTGCAATTAAAACTATAACTGTTTCCTTACTCCCTTCTTCAGAGGAATGTTATCACCTCATTTTGCTTCTGTACAAAATTACATACATTATAATTCATCAATGATCTACAGTAGAAATTTCTGCTCATCCAAACATTTTACACTATATTAGTGCTGTATGACAGTTTTCAGTTAAGTAACTGAATTTGTATGAGATAGTACTGTTCTGTTATAGCTAGATAACAAAAAAAAATTATGATAGTTTAAAACATAAAGTTCTTCAACTTAATTGTCTTATTGTAAGTAAGTCATTCACAAGAGAATTCTTGCTGAATTTAAGCCTCAAACTTTGGTGAAAATCTCACGAGAAACTGTTCTTCCTTCTAATAACTGCACAGCTTGGGACACAGGCACCTAAATGGGGACCAGTATTCGAGAAAAATTAAAAGAAGAGAAAGAAAACACATCAACTCATACTGCCTAAAACTTATATAAGAGAAATAAAAGCATCCCACAAAAAGGACAAACAAGGACCGAAAATAACAACTGCATCATCAGATAAGTGGATGGATAGCAGTATTTATGCTACAGGAAAGCATGAGCCAAGGCATTACACTAACTCAGAATTTTAAAAAAAAAAAAAAAAAGAAGAAGAAAGACATTCTAAGAGGAATTATCCACCTTGCAAAAGTTACAGCAGATGATGTGGAAGAAGAAAAGGTTTAATAATGACTCAGTAACTGCAGTAACTCTGATAGATAATACTTTGCAGAATCTCCTTTGCAAATTCCAAGGGCAGATTTTCATCAGAGTTAACCAAAAGCTCTGTATCCTTCCGTTTGCTTATTAGCTCTGACCCTTACCACGTTTGCAATGACTTAAGCTAGAGTCAAGTGTAATGGCTGCAATCTCCATTCAGATGAAGACTTCATCTGCCGCTGTCTTTTTCTTCAGTCTTACTTCTGAAAGCATTTCTCTCCCCGAGGGTACACATTCCTATAAACTATGCTTTAAATTTCCTTCCTGTCAGACAAATCATCCTTTCTGCCTTGTATATTCAAAGTCATAAGACTGATAAGTGGATATTATTCAAAAAATGTTTGGAATTTCAGTGAGTAACTTTCCTTGTACACAAATTGTCACAGCAGGTAATGTGCTTATCATATTGGGTCCATATTTGTGATGGCCTGACACAGTGGAGGTTTGAGAATAGAACAGAGATAGTTGTATACCAAAATATTTTCCAAGATGAACAACAATAGTATTAACAATTTGCTTTACTGAGAAAACATGCTTTGATGTGTCCATTGCAACTGCTACTGAGGAAACAGCTGTCATACAGCAACGGCAGATCCATGAGGAGCTCCACAGCCAAAACAAACACTGACATATCCAGTGGAAATTTGTTACACCACGATGGAGGGAACAGGAAGTCAGACATTTTCAAATTCCTCAGTGTTAGTAAACAACATGCAAACTTTAGGAACACCAATACAGTAAATGTTGTATTTTGATTTTGAGCAGTGGGTAGTTCTTACTACTTGATAAGTGAAGATGCTAGGTTTTTTTTAGCTACCATGAAAATTTTGCTATATTGCCAAAATGACTCTCTGTATATATCAAGTTTAAATGTTTGTGTATACTGAAGCACTGGTTATACTATAGAAGCTTTAAAAGGCTCCTATTAAAAATGTGCAGAATGTGTCTAAAATTTTGTCACTTTACAGAAGAACAAGAAATATGTATAGTTAATTTAAAACAAAAGCTTCAAGATGACAAAGAGCTGCTATTACAGTAGAAATTTAGATTATCTAACTTCTCCCACTAGAATTTTTTTAAACCGTCTCTTAGAATCACCTTGGCTGTTTATAAGCTTTTGACATTAAAAGAAATGAGGGGAATTCCAGGAGCTGTAGGAACTAGTTTTGTTATTGTTGTTCTATGAAGTTGTGTTCAGCTCTCATTGAAAAGTTAATGTATACTATATCCCCCCCTGGGGTTTGTTGACATCTTTCTCAGAGAAGAACTAAACAAAGCATTCTGAGGCTGGGCTTGGACTGCCAGAACAAGAACAAAGTGCACTATACACAGACCAGTGATAATAAAGTAAGTTGAATAAAGGAACAAGATGCAGACAAGTAAATGATAAGATTTCACGCTGCCTTTCTGATATTCCCTGGGCTAAAGGAGACTGTAATGGTTTTCATCTTATGAACCCTTAAACATAGAGTACGACTCAAACAGTTCTGCTCTCAGTGGAACCACGTGGGAACATATGTTAACCTCATTCACAGTGAAAGAAAGCAAAGTTCAGATGGACTTCTTTTATTTTCACCAATTCCTCAAGATGAACAGAGCCTCAGCAAAGGAACTCTTCTGTTCCTTACAGTCTTTTCTTTAAAGATAATGACTTTAATTACTGCTGTGGCTGCTCAGCAGCAGCCTATGGTGAATTTCAGAGTATGGACACTGTGCTCATGATTTTGAAAAGGAACATCATATGAATCATATTCTTTTACTTATTGTTTTTTTAACACCTTAAGCCCATCCCTAAAATACACAAAAATGCTTACAACTATTTGAGACAAGTGATGATCCTAAATACTATTTTACTGCAAAGCTCAGGTTTTTAGGTTAGCAACTGTAAAACTTAGAACTTCATAATGTGATAGGCAATCTGATGACTACCTGTGAAATGTATTTTTATATATATATACAAATATATGTATTATGTATATATGTGTTTATATATATATATATGTATATATATATACAAATATACATATATTTGAGCATTGATCACAGAATCACAGAATGGCCAGGGTTGGAAGGGACCTCAAAGATCATGAATCTCCAACCCCCCTGCCACATGCAG
>JAOWBP010000001.1:36260442-36275668 GCA_028571105.1 Tragopan temminckii
GAATTATCTGAAAAAGGCCTTTTTTTTTTTTCTTCTTCTTTTTTTTTTTTTTTTTCCCTTCTAAAATTCCCCTTTCTTCCCTCAGTCAAGATATTTACAGCAGACTGAAGAAAACAAAGCAAAGGCCCATTCCATTGGTTACCTATTACTAGCAGTGCTGGGAATGCCCCACATATTTTCGGTTCAGTCCCAAGTCTCTAAATTCTCTGAGCTGTGACTACAAAGAAGGGACCGAAGTCTCTTAAAAGCCTTGTTTGAGTAATCATCCAAGTAACATAAAAATAAGGAAACAGAAATGAAACTTTCAGATTTCTCATCTTGCTGCCAGGGCGGATTTTAAGTAGTCTGCTTTTGGCATTATGAATATAAGCCCAAACACATTAAGCCTGTAGAAGTCTTTCCTCTTGCTTTCTCAGGTTGCATGTACCATGAAGAGGAGACTTTCTCGTATATAAAGGACAGGGAAATTTTTTCAGTCCCTAACAGAAGTTCAAGGCATACTTGGCATAAAAATCAAATCAGTGTAACATTTCCTGGAGAACAATTAATATTCAAATAACTATTTTTCTTAGCAGAGGTAAAATGAAATAGCTTTATCTGTAGAATAATATTCTTTTTTTTTTTTTTCTTAATTACAAAAATAATTGAGAACTTGGCTATATATGTAGTTGTTTTTATTATTCCTGAATAGTCTTCTCACAATTTTAATCTATTGAAATATTAAAATACAATGTAAATTGTTCCTCTTCTACCAGAAGATGCAAAATACTTGAAAACTAAGTTTATCTAATGTGGGAACTGGCTTCCTTTATGCAAGTCAATCATAATGCTGCATTCATGTAGCTACGCAATGCATTGTAGGAGACTCCAGCACTAAGAAGCAGACATTCTCCCCACAGCTGAGGAAGAAGAGGAAGTGCTTAGTCACAATTAAGTTAACCAAATCCAGGAATAAAGAGAGTGCCTGTAAGATAAAGGAGAGAATCCTATGAACGAGGAACATTGCTCTTTGAAAACAAAATAAAACAAAACCCAAACCCAAAACCAACCACCACCAACAGCAAGAATAACAAAAAAGAAAAAAAAAAAAAAGAGAAAAAGAAAAAAAATACTAGATATCTAGTAAACCATAAATAAGTGAATACATACTATTTCACTTGGTATTCAATTAATCTATAGAACCCCAGACAAAAGTATCGTAAAGAGCAAAAGAACTTACTGATTTTATACAAATACATGTACAGAAACATAAGAAAGTGCAATAGTAGGGAAATTAACTTCTGTTCTTCAGCACATAAACCAAATGACTGGAGCAGAGAGCAGACAAACTTGTCAGAGGGACAGGTTAATTTTGTAGGCAGTGTTGACACAACAGTTTAGTTAGCTGGCTCTTAAACTTCCAAAGCACCTCAGACTTTCCGCATTTGTATGTACACGTTCTTAGTTTTCTTTAAACTGCAGTTCTGATCTTCCAAGAACATTGGGCCAACATTCCAGACCAGGGCCCTTTCCAGCGTGCCATAGGAACACACAAAAAACAAGAAAACCACAGCTTCACATCTCAAGTCTTGAGCACAGTTATCTCCTAATCATTCTCTTTTCATGTGAAAAGTAAATGGAAAATAGCTGGTAACATCCCATCCCATTTTTAACCCATGAGCTGCTCTGCTCAGCCAAATCATATAATATCTTCCCCTTAGGTGAAGTAAGGAATGAATGACAGCCAGGACAGCTTGCAGGTACAGGTTTTTTGTTGGCGGTGGTGGTGGTGGTTGTCTTTTTTTTTTTTTTTTTTTTTTTTTTTTTAAGAACACTCCATCAAATGTTTATATAGTGGACTTAAAATCCTAAGAAAGCCTATCCTATCACTCTGATATTTAATGGAGAAAGAAAAAGAGCTGTAGACATTAGAGTATTACTTGCCACATAGATAATGAACAATAAATCTGGATGCAAATCTTTGGTGCTTGATCAGAAAGCTTAAAGTTAATAAACAAAAAAAGTTTATTTTGCCATTTTCCAAAGCAGCTCATAGTAAGCATTTTACTCATTCCTTTGGAAAAAACACTGCAGCATAGAGATGTGCAATCTAGTTTTAACCGTATCAGTCTACAGGTATAATTTCAGAGAATGCAAAGAGACAAATTAACTTTTTACATGCAACAAAGTACAGATGTGCTACTGCCCTCCCATTCCCATTCTTCCCTCATACCCATCACTTGGTTCCAGCACCTATCTCACATAGCATCTGGGACCTCATCCAATCTCCTGGAAAGCTGAAGAAACTCGCTCAAATTCCAACCCAGCAACAAGAGATTGCTCTGTCTGTTTTGGACTGATTGACGCTGTGAGTTGGCTTATCTCAGGATCAAACAAGATCAGTCAGAAAGTATGATTTCCAAAGCTGATGAAGGGAGGAGTTGAATCAGAAGCAGGACAAAAAGAAAGAAAGAGATGGAGCAAAGTAAAAGAAGGAATCAAAAAGAAAGGAAAGGCACAATACCTCCCCCTTTGGCTATGTGGTAGGACAGCTTGGCAGCTCAGAGTGGTTTTGCATGAAATGACTTCATCTAACCTAATGTCTTGCTGCCCTAACAAGACCGGAGGTCTCTTTCCACTCCCATTGACTCTTTCCTTGTGTCAGATCTGGTTGTCAGCAAGCTTTGGGCTTACATTGTTTCACTTTTTAAATGAATGGAAAACTGATTTGACATAGGAAGGTGAATAAACAGTTTTTTGCTGTGCTAACTAAAGTCACTTACTGAGGTGTCTGACAGTAATAGCACGCAGGGAGACAAAAAGGATCGAGTTGACAAGAGATGTGGGAGGAGGATTTCCCATCTGAGCAAAGCTGAGCAGCTGGATTGGCTCAGCCACTTTGTGGGACTTCATTCTGACTGCAGCAGTGAGCACCTCCATGGAAGCAGCAAAAGCTCCCTTAGAAACAGAATAAATTACCCATTCCTTGTTTGAGATTACTATGCGTAGTCTGCTTCTAGTACTCTTACAGCCTCATTTTACAACATCATAAATACTTCTGTCTGCTTTAAGTGCAGCCAAGTGTATGAATATGTGACACTAGACTAAATGGTCCAATAGGTTAAGAGGGAAAGCTCAGTGCTGGGATTCAAACTGTTTTAAATGCAGGGAACTGGGTGATGTATCCTCAGAGAGCTCATGGATTTGTGCTTTTCAACTTCAGAAAATTTGCAAGGGAGACTCAGAAGACTGGTGGCTGGTGATAAACTGACAGGTAAAAGCCATACTGATGACCTCAGCTCAATTGGTTAAAGAAAAATAACAACTATTCAAGATGAAGTCAGGAATGAAGCTGAAAAGCTCATTATGATACTGTAAACATTCATTCTAAGCCTACAATTTCAATATAGGTCACCCAACTGAAAAAGAACATAGTGGTATGAGGAAAAGGGGGACAGCTAATGGCGCTGAGAATTTTAAGATACAGATTCATATATGATGAGAAATCCATTAGCAATAACACTTTTCAATCTGAAAAACTGTGAATATCCGATTACTATGAAAGAATCTATATTATGGAGAAAAATGTAGAAAGAGTGATTACTTATAGTGTAAATACAAGGGCCTGCAGAAATAATCAGACAGCAAAGTTAAAATATTTTAGTCGCTCCAAAACTAATGCCACCTATTTATTTCCACAGAAACTACAACAGATACAAAGAGCACAATAACACTACCTGACAGAGCAAATTCTCAGTAACAAAACACTTTTTTTCAACAGTCACCAATATTAGCTATGTATTTTTGCCAGTGATAAACAAGAGCCTGCACCAATGGAGATGACCTACTGTATCACAGCTATTATGATGGTGGCATTGCTATGAAATTTTTGCCCACGAAAAAATCTTCATCAGTCCAAACAGCCAGAAGTCAGAAAGCACTAAATCTGGACTATACAGGGAGTGTTTTAGGGCAGTCCAGTGAAGACTGGCAATATGTTCTATCATGTTCAGACTGGTATGGGGCCTGGAATTATTGAGTTGCCAGTAAAAGATTATCTTCTCTGGCCTGACTCTGGGAGTTTGAGCATTCAGCTTAGTCCATGTTGCAATGTAGTGGTTAGAGTTGATGGTTTGTCCATGTTCCAGGAAATCTACAAGGATCACTCCTTTCCTATCCCAAAAAGCAGTGCACATCACTTTACTTGTTGAGGGCTGCATCTTGAACTTTTTCTTCAATGGGGAATTCACATGGACTTCACAGACTGCCATTTTCACTCTGGTTCATAGTGGTGACATTACATCCCACTACTACCAATGATCCAGGAAACTGTCACTTTCAGACTTGTGTGGGTTCAATAGGTTCTGCATATAACATTCTTTCTGTTCCCGTGTGAGCATTCATGGCACCCACCTGATGCAAATTTTGTCACACTTCAACATTGTCACCATTGTTTCCAATGCATGATATTCAGCTGTGTACACAGTTCCCTAGTCACAAACCACTGATCTACATGGATGAGCTGATTGAGATGCTTTTCATGTCATGGTTTGACAGCTGTTCATGGCCATCTGGAATGTGGTTTGACTTTAATGCTGATATCACCACTGATGAAATGTACCACCTCCACCTCACTGTGCTCACATCCACAGTTTGGTCTCCATCAATGTTCGACAAGTGTCAATGAATGTCAGTGAGTATCATTTTTTACCCATGGAGGAATTCAATTACATGCCTTTGCTTTATATGCACTTCCATGTCAGATTTTGACAGAATGCCCCTCTGCTGCCATCTGTCACACTGAAACAAAATTTGATGGAATATTGGTGGAAAGGTTCAACTTCTGCTGTACCATCAACATCAGCTCTGACATCATGCCAACATAATAAATTAGGAGGCATTACTTTCAGAGCAGCCCTTGTAAATCACAGAACTGAGCTCTGACTGCCAACTCTGCCATGGAGGACAGAAATGAGTGAATTCAAAAAGCAACTAGGCAAAACTACATGGCTACTGGAGGATATGAATCACGATTTTCCTAAGTCTTTATCACCTCTGTACATTTGTTTCCTAAACTTCTTTTTTTTTTTTTTTTTTTTTTTTTTTTTTGTTTTTTTTTTTTTTTTTTTTTTTTTAATTTTTTTTTTTTTTTTTTTTTTTTTTTTTTTTTTTTTTTTTTTTTTTTTTTTTTTTTTCCCCAATATCCTGCATTCCCTAACAATCATTGGTATAGCCCTCCTGCATTCCCTAACAGTGAGGGCAGTGAAGACATAGCCTTCACTACAGGAAATCTTGTAGGTTACAATTTACAAATTGGATCCAGCTGGTGCGCCACCTCAGCCACTGTGTCCTGTGCAGAGGACTTCCATGCAAGTGTTATCCTTACTTTAATACAACTGTAAACAAAACAGACAGCTTACCCCTCTGTAAGTAGGTTTTTATTGATAATTTCAGATACAGTACTACTTTTACAGTCTACAAGCCCCAAGTACTCCTAACCATAAACATCATTCGGTCTCAAGGGAGAGAACCACTCCCCAGATGTGGAGTCAAACTCTGTCTCTTCAGGACTTCCAGTCAACACATTGTTCATCCAGCCCCAAATCTCTTTTTGTCCTTGCTTTCATTGGGTACTGAGCTGATGTCCTGTGATTCGACTGACCATTTCTTTCCATTTACAGCACTCTCCTCCCTTGTATGTTTCTACTCTTTCTCTAATAGTGTGAATGTCTGACATTTAGGTACCTGAACAGTCTGCAATAAGTGCTGAAGGAAATTAATCAAACACTGAGATATACAAATGAAAAACCTATCTACTGTAGGACTAGTAAATATAATGAATTAAACAAGTTAAATATAGTGGATTAAACAAGTTTTTGGCTCCAAATGTACTTAAACTGCCAATTACCCGATGTAGGGAGTAAAAAGACTATTTCATATTTGCCTTGTTTTTACCTTAAAAATCTACCAGTGCAGGACGTGTATCAGGGATAGAATGTGATACCAGTAAGGAATTTGGTGTAGTAAACCAGTTCTTCTGTTAATGATTGGACATAAGAAAACAATTGCTCCTTTCCTTATGGTTTTTTGTTTTGTTTTGTTTTGTTTTGTTTTTTTCCTCCAGCAGCCTATTAGATATTTTTTCTTCACTCTATAATTTTGATTAAAGTGTGTTAAGAGACATGAGTTAAATTCTCAGCTCTTCCAGAACCGCACAGTAATCATGGAAACAACAGATAGAGCTAAATGATCCATCTAATACCCTCCTTTACTTTTTTTTTTTTTTTTTTAATCCTCTTATGAAATATATAATTACTTTTCACAGCAGTTCATATGGCATGCTACAATAGTGCTTTGTGGTTATATTCCTTGGTGTAAGTGTCTGACTTAGTAGCAGCTCTGACTATTGTGGCATCTACATCTAATAAAGCAGTTTGGATGAACTACTGTGTCCCAAGCTGCTGTGTCTGGGTCACCAATAATTGACATAAAGCCTTTATCAGAAAACGTAAAATGGATCTGAGAACAGCTCCAGGAGCCCTAGCTGAGATTGTACCCATTACAAAACACATGTTGGAAATACACCAGGTACACCTAGAAAATTTCCTATTCCTGGAAGAGGTTTAGCAGTTGAGAAGACATATGCACATAAAAATAATTTTCCTTATTTAAAAATATACCAAAAATAGTTTTATTTGTTTTTTTTTTGGTGGTGGGGGGATGTAAATACAATATGGGGCTATAAACACATCTGAATAAATATTTTCTGAAATTCATTAAATTGCTGAGATGTTCATGGCCAGATCTGATTCCTCAGATAAATACATATCTTGGGTTAATATTTTATTTTTCATCTGATATTTCTAAAGTCTTTCACTCAATTGAGCTGGAGCAATTGGTTCATTATCCAAGTTAGGGACATTATTTAACACTTCAAGAGAGAAATCCATTTTTAAGTAATTTTAAGCAATTAGACAGCGTTTAGAAAAACTGACCTTTGCAACTGAAAATGATTTTCAGAAAGAAACAAGTCTCTGAGTATTAGTCTGTTGAACATCTTTTAGAACCAAACATCTGAAACACATGCCCCCTGGAGGTGAACACTACTCTAGTCATCAGAGAAGTTCTTATGTTCTTTAATGCTAGTCCTGAGATCCTGACAGGACCTGTGCCCATTAAGCCTATCACTTTTCAACTTTACATCAAAATCCTTGATATTGTTTTTCTGATGTACATTGCCAGCATGCCTGTTTTCATCTGCATGGAGATCTTCTCCAGATGTCAGCTCACATATGGGCCAGATATACAAGCTTTCTCTCTTTCAAGATACTAGCCATTCATGAAAAATGCACAAACCTTCTCTAAATGACAAAATAACTCCATCCCTGCAGTCTATTTTCATGCAGGACAACAACAAAGATTTACACCCCTCAATCCTCTATCATGTAGGGAAGGATGGAAAGTATCACACATAATTCCACAGTGGCAGAAAGCTGCTGTTTCACAATCTTATTCTGACAGTTCATGAATTACTTTTAAAGGAAATTAGTGTACCATGAAGAATAAGAAAGCTTCTTAATAGATAACATATGAAATTCTAGGCTAAAACAGCCTCTAAATCTTTCTCTCACTCCATTTCTTATTAAAAAAAAAAAAAAAAAGGAAAAAAAAAAAGAAAAAAAGATTTTTAAGTATGGTTGGAATCTGTATATGATGTAATACCTGGAAACAATTAAATTCACATTTTACGTGCTTTTTTGAAGCTTCTGCATTGAAGCCAGTGGGATTTTGTTCTGATCAAGGCCTTCTTACACAAATGAACAACTGCAAATGTGTTAGGAAAGATTGATCTCCGGAACAACGAATGATGAATGTTTCTCTCCTTTAGGAGAAAAGAACAAACCTCCTGAGACTAGCCAGTAATTCATATTCAAAAGAATTTCCTACCTTCATCCTAACTGGAAGGCAAATTTATTCGACAGGACATTGACTTAACATCAATGTGCTGTTAACTTCAGAGTAAAGCAATGCAAATAGGACCAATTTAGGATATAGAAATGAAAAAGAAAAACAAAGCAAAACCAAACCACCACGTCCCACCAATAAAAGCAAACAAACAAACATACAAACAAAAACAGTTTTTTAAAAATATTGAACCTACTGTCTTGAAGGGGCAATATATTTTATACTGTATTTTCTAATCCTTTGCCAATTTCAAATTTAATATTACATTTGAAACTGTTTATGTCCTTCAGAAATTTGAGTCACAATTGTTTTGACAGATTTAGCATTAGTTCCAATAAGGGGAATAGGTCTCTAAGGAAATATTTAGGAAGATTTGACGTGTGTGAGTGTTTATGACCTAAATTCAAAATAAGAGATAGTATTGGAGACCAGCTGATAACAGGAAGATTTTCAAAGGGTGCAAAGCCATGTGGGATGCATGCTTGAATCTGACAAACCAAAAAGGAGCATTGGGAAGAAACAGTTTACATAACAGAGAGATACATATATCAAGACATACATCTTCTGAATATGTTGCTTTGGATTGGACTAAGGTAGGATTCCTTACAGCGGAGCAGACTTGCTTCCCTGTAAACAGTCACTGCTGTGTAACTATTCTGTGCCTGTTGGTCAAGGACTTATTTTCCCCAACTAATTGTTTAATTATTGTTTCAGCAACAAAGTTGCCAAAGGCCCCGGAACCTCAACTCTGGAGGACAAAAGGAATTTACCCCTCTGTTTCTGCCCCCTCCTCCTGGTGGCCAGTATCCATATCATTGACAAGTAGTACATGAGGATTATATTTATGTAACAAAGAGGTATTGACATTTTTGACTTAGTATTGCCTCAGGTCCAAATCCTCAAAGTTGCTTATATTATTAACTCCCACTGATTTCAATGAGTAAGGTTACTTGTATTATTTAAAACTAGCTCCCTTGCATTAGAAGGTATAGAATTAGAGTGAAGTTAGTCAATCCCTGACTGTGACTATGATTGGCCATGTAGGCCTGTGTAATGACACGAAGCACTATTCAAAATAGATCTAGTTGGTTAGGTGCATAAATCTATGACCAGGACTGATGTATCAAATCTATGACCACAAAGGGTATGGTCTGGCAAGAATCTGCCACTGAAGCTTATATGCAAAGATGCAATAAATGACAGAGAACAGCAGTGCATTGTTACACGTGGCAAACAAATACCCTTTCCTTTTATCTTGTGAAGAATAGAAATTACTGTCAGAATCATTTGTGGAATCTGCCTCTAGTACAAAGTCTCTATGCAGTGATGATGCTGGTGTTTGCACACTGAAAGCATTTCCAAACACAACTGCAAGCCCTATTCCACTAAAAGAAAATGTACACGATCACCCAGCACTGGCTTACCTGATAAAGTTAGAATTATATCTGAACTACCCATCATAAACTAATATGAAAATAATGGCCAAATCCTTATCTCTAATGTTTGTTTCTGTGAAACTTCAGAAGTGATTTTTAGAGTAGTAAAGTCAGTTAGTATTATGTTGTATTCTCTGTTAAGGCAAATATGAGCTGAACTTCTGAAAACCTACACAGAGGATAATTCTCTCTACTCATGATGCACATCCTCCTGCTGCAGCTTTGGACTGCAAAGAGTCAAAGCTATCTACACTTGTTGTACCTGTATAAGCCTGTCATAGATAATATGCCACACCTGTTAAGTTTTTTAATTTCTTCACTCTTTCTACATACCCCTTAGCTCTATAGTGATGCTATCTAACATTATTCTTTCTTCATTAGGACCTCAAATGTCTGTTCCCACAGCAGAGGGACCTAATTTCTCATCTGCATAACCAAATCTTTTCCCTTTGATGACTTCTGTGGAAACAGAGGCAGAGAGGCTCACTTGAACAAGTTGCATTGCTCATAGAGGTACAGCCCTATAGAGTGAGATCACTGCAGCTGTGCTTGTTAGCCCTAACAGTGAATACCAGCCTATCTCACCAGTTTCCAGTGAGTACAGCTGGAGTATTTGTTCATCCAGAGGAGGCTGGGAACAAGGAGCAAAAAGAAAAGAAATTGAAGTTTGCTGTTTTGCCCTAAGTTTTTATTCTTGATTTTCAGAAATTTCAGTTTTACCTAAATCAACAATGTGAAATGTTGCAATGGACCACCAGGTACATTTAATACTCTTTAAACCTACTTTTAACGTTGTATTGTTAAAACATTTTCAGTTAATGCCTGAAGAATTTCAGAAGTACCTCATTAGAATGAAGAGTTGCAATCCAGGGCTCTCTGTTTAAATCAACAGTTCATATTCTTCTTCACTGTGGGTACTTGAAATTTACAGATACAGACAAGCTAGTGTTTCAGCAATTGAGTCACGCTATTCATCATAGAATTAGGCATGTATGAAGGTGTCTGCAGGACTGGAGCTACGTCATCTAGTGATTAGAAAATAGTGGCCTCTGGGTCTCAATTAAACATGGCTCCAGCAGCACTAATCAATGCACAAGGGGTGTGGTCTGAAGCTGAGATCATGTCTGCAGCACAAGGTATGGCTGACATCACTGTGCTAAACTGAGGTGTGAGCACCCTCTGCTAGCTGAATCCCTCAGTTTATCTGCAGTGAGGACAACACTACTGTTCTTCTCCCAGTCTAACATATTTCTGTTGGGAAGAAGTGAAGGAGAAAAAAAGCTTGGAAATGGATGGCAATTGCACATGTGGAACTACTATCATGACACCTGGTCAGGAGCAGGATGCTCTGCTCTTGATGATTTTGATGAGTAATTGGGGTAAAGGTTGCATCTCTTCAGCAGTCCTAGTGATAAGCTTACCAATACAAACAAGGCTACAAGGCTGGTATAGCCTGCTGCAGATGACTCTTTTTTTTTCTTTTCTTTTCTTTTTTTTTTTTTTCCAGAGCAGCATATACTTACAGTTGCATACTAGTTTAGACACAGCTTTAGTTAATTAATGCTTGAAAAGCACTGAAATTGAAAGGTGTTATGCAAATGCAAAATATTCATCAGATGAAAAGCCTGAATTCATTTTTTTCAGAAAAATGTTTGTTTTGTTTTGCTTTGTTTTGTTTTTGTGTGTTTGCAAACGATTCATTGCTTGTGTTTGCTGTTGTAAAATATTCCTATTACCACCCTGTCTTTCTTTATTGGGATGTCTGCTTTTTGGTCTCCAAGGAATTTCTTAAATGCTATACATGCAAATTTCAGCTTACAGATGTGCAAATTACATAGATGCTTTTCATCCCTCGTAGGCTGCATGCTGCAGAAAGGGTGTAGATTTGGAATCTGCATGCTGGCACAGTACTGAAACCACAGCTCACTGTGGTTCTAAAGATATTTTGGTTCTAAAGATAACTAATACATCAAGAGCAATCAGATCTAACATTTTTTTAAAATGATTTACACATAAATGGTGATGCCAAGCACCCTGTATATGAATAATAAATTTAAGTAAAAATAGTTTTTTTGCCCTGCTTAATGAAATCTTCTGAAGAAGGAAGATAAGTAAAAATAATAAACAAATACAGGAAACACTTTACGAAATGAGGTTTTGATTGTTTTTTCTCATGCTACAGCAGAACTGTGGAAGACTGTCAGTGACTCCTGAGGCTTCCTCTTATGAAAACTGAAAGGTTACTGATAGTTAGAAAATCTGTTACGGTCTCCTGGTGAGAAACCCGTATCATGCTAAATCGAAGGTATCAGCATGATCTCACTGATTTACAGTAATAATAACATGTTGCTTCTCTACTGTGCACAAAGGAAATATTCCTCTGCATTTTTAACACAAGGTAGTTTCGTGGCTTATGATTTCTAAGTAACTAATTAAACTGAAACTGTCTCTTGGGTACAAGGAAATAGTGTGATTATTTAAGAAATCTGTGAAGGTGGCCTAAGATACAAAATAGAATAATTTCAATAATTTCACAGTGCAGGATCCAATTCCTACCGACATTATATAACTGCAATATAACAATGAATACTACATATATTTGGTTGCCATGTTCCAGGGAAAGCTGAGGAACAATTGTTGACAAAATCAGAATATTGTTGGAAAAAGGCAGTCACCCTTCTGAATTCAGATCAATTTCATTTTGCTCTTTCAATTTAGCACAAAATTTCCAAGCAGAATCACTCTGATAAACAGTGGATCACACGAATATGCAGTCTTCAATAGAGTTACATCAGGCTGTTCACCCATGTCCATTGTATATATTACATGCTGAAAGTTGCATTACAATATTCATGGTTCACTGGAGACAAATGAAAAATTGATTAAGTTGGCTATTTGGAGAAAATATGTAGTCAAGAAATGACAAAGATGCAGTCTGGCCTGGAGATGCACTGCTGAGAGGTGAAAGTAAGCAAGAGGTGTCCAAAGCATAACTCCCATGACACACTGTGGTGGCACTTCTAAACTGCACTGCTAGCTGGTATGAAGATACCAGTAAAAGAAAAAAGAAAAGGAAAGTAGGAGTAGGAGGGAAGATAGTTTTCTTCCAGCCTATTTTATCTAAAATAAATTTTCCTAAACAATGTCCAAACAGTTACACATACATATGACTGGAAGGTTCACAATTTTAGCAGTTCATAACAGTTTTAACTGTACATACATATAGCTGCATATATTCCATACTTGCTTTGCAGTCATAAAGACAGAATCTATTTTGCCAGCAGAAGGGTTAGGGAATCTCAGCGTCTCAAAAATGTAATGACTATGTTTAAAATAAAAAAATAAAAGAAAAGAAAAAATGGGTCTTTAGATCATTCTATTGAGATGGTAACACCTAAAATATTCTATGATTGGAGCACTGTGGGCCTTTGGGGTACTAAGATGTTGTTGCTATTTGAAACGTCAAAGTATCATGAATAAAAGCCTTGCCAAACATGTAGTCCTCAGATGCAGAGGCTGCACAGAGTGCCACTTTCACAGCTTCAGACACTGGAACTTTGAAACTTAAAGAAATGCTTTCTTAGCCATTAGATATGTATAAATCTGTGCTGATTTGCAGCTCATTGCAAAATGTGTCATAGATTTGCTGTGTATTAAAACATAAAATCTAATTCAGATAATAACATGATTGCTTATAGGTTTTTTTTTTGTTTGTTTTCTACAACAGTAAATTTTAGTATCATTCCATTGGATCTTTAATGTTTCCTTAAAGTGCACAACCTCACAAATTTCAAAGATCCTATGACAGAATGCCTAAAGGAGATGGAGTTTAGAATGGAGGGAATGCTTAATTTTTTATTTACTTAGGAATGATCCAGTGTGTGAAATGTCTTCCCTTACTTCCAAGTTTTTTTATGATATTGTCAGCAGCAGCACAGATAGTCTCCAGAGTCTTAAGATTTTCAGCATGTGAACACAGCACCAAAATTTGAGCATCACTGTCCTGAATGAAAAACCCTAGACATATTTTGTGACAAAGAAAGTGATACTGCAGACTTAAACTACCTGGGAAATTCATCTGCACTGTCTACTTTATGCTTCAGATGTTCTCTACTTTTCTCGAGCTGACATGATAGAAATTAATGTTCCCAGTTTTATATCAAGCAAATTAATTTAAACTGCTGATAGCCAAACTGCTGTAGGGGCAAAGCAGCTTAAATCAACTAAATTTGCATCTGATATGATGAACTAGTATCTTGAGCCAGTGTGCTGTTTAAAAATTTTATCTTGTGAAATAATTCCTAGGTGAATGAATCTTTAATGATTCATCTTCCAATTCTATACTTGTTACAGCTCCCACAAGGTTTGGATACAACATCCCTCTCCCCAAACAAAAACCACACATGAACACAAAAATCTCAGACAAATTAATACATTTAATATTAAAATACAAACAGCCTGAATTGGGTCTCATTTATTCTCACTGTGCTTATTTTTGTTTCTAAGGCATAAGACTGCTAACTGGAAACAATGACTCTTCCATATTATAGTCTCCAATATCTCCTTTGGCAGAGTGGTTCTCTCCTTTCTGGTGCATACAGCTTTTGTGTTAGGTGTCATCCACATGTAGAGAGTATTTTTATGTTCCAGTGATGAAGTAAATAAAGATATCTGTCCTTTAATGAATCTACCATTTGCCTGATAGTTTCACTATCTTCAGATGCCTCACAGTTGTGAATGGAGATGATTTGTGGGCCTGGATAGACTGTTTAAATCACGTTGAGGGCAAGCAGATAAAGTGAGATTCCCAAGTGGACCAACACTAATGAAGAGCTATACATGCTTTCTCTAGCTGAGAAATACTTAGGAAGAAAGAGGGATAGAAAAAGGTCTAAGAAGGATTTGTTTTCCTTATAAAAGCTTTTCTGGGACATTCCTTTGCAAGAGCCATCTTTCTCATCAAGAAAAACTTCATATGAAGATGACTTGTAGAAGACAAGGTGATTTAAGGCATTAATTCTTGAAAGGCTTAAAAATACTAGTATACAAGGAGTAGAAAGAGCTACAGAGGTAGCAAAGAGTTAGAAAAAGCAAATACAGGAACATCTGGGAAATAGAAGATAGTTTAGTTCTACTGGGAAAAAAAATGTGATTGTCCAAACTCAGTTGTGCCTGATCCAGGGCATCTGAAGATAATACGTGAAGAACATTCAACGTGATGAGAAAGCAAAGACTTTTAATACTGAAATTTCTGCTTTTACATTTCTCTTGGGAAAAACAAAACAAACAACAACAACAAAATGACAACAACTAAACAGGTGAAAACAGAACAATTGTAAGAAATATTATGTCTCATAACATAACATACAGTCATTTCCTTGGAATCATGAATATTAGAATTCCAGGGTTATTATTTTTTATTTTAAAGCAATTAGGTGATTTTTTTAATGGCAGGAAAACTGGCAATTGCTCTCTTCCTGAGGAAAAAAAATAAAACGTCACTCCTATAAATTCCAGTTACATAAGAATATGGGCAATTACACTACTGAGGAAATCTGTGACAGAGAGTAGGCACTAGAAAATACCTATGAAATATGATTCTCATTCATAGAGCTGCCTGAACTGCAGAACACCCACAGAGCAAAATGAACTGCAGATTGGTCTTTCTACATCAAGGAAATAATAGAAAATGGGACTGGAAGATGTGAGTGGCCATCTAACCTCCAAGCTAAGGCAGACGAGCTGTAGCTGAAACTTTCTAGCAGACTAGTATAGCCCACACAATATGATAAATTTTTCTTTCCTTCCTTCCTTCCTTCCTTCCTTCCTTCCTTCCTTCCTTCCTT
>JAOWBP010000001.1:36282144-36297032 GCA_028571105.1 Tragopan temminckii
TAGAATGATTTAACTCTTGGTGCTTGATTTCATTTGAAAATAAAATTACATTCCCCTGAAAATTTTCAAAAAAATAAAAATTCATAAGCCAATGGCTAGTTGTAAAAAAAGAAACAAAAAAACCTGCCTGCAAGACTTATGTATATACTGTATTTTCTTACATGTGAGCTTCTTCACCGTATCATTTGAATAAACCAGGATAAGAAATGAGGCTGGAAAATACATTGCACTGGTCTGGTCCGGTAGTTCTTAAGTTCCCACGTTCTTTACTGGCATGGCAGATCGCAAACAAACCTGTTTGCCACTGGTTTCTCTAAAGTAGAGATTTAATAGAGATTATTTCCCAGAGACAAATTTTAATGCTCTTTAAATAGTTCTTTTTCTGCCTGCCAAACCATAATATGCCCTGGGAGAAAACCCTGCAGCTATTCTATTGCTGCTACTGATTAGAGTGGAACTGTGACCGTAAATTCCACTTCCATCTTTTCTTCTCTTTTACTGTAGAGTGCAATCTCAGGTAACTAAAAATGCTCAAATACAGTGCACCTGTTGATAATACAAAGATGTTTGTTATATACTTTTACATATTGTTTTACATCATGTAACTTACTTTTTAATGGCTTTATGGTACATATACTGCAAGTGACGTGACACCTGAAGTTGACAGAAACAATAGATGATGGAGACATTTTAATTCTAAATGATAGAATTTTAAATTACTATTTCAAATTAATTAGTATAAAATGTACTCTTTCTTGACAGTAAAGGCATAGTGGAAATACTAAAAAGGTGTATGAAACTACTTCTACAAGAGATAGATCATTATTCCATTTGTTACTGAAATAATAAATTATTATTATAATTTTTTTGTTGGCCTTTGCTAGTTTTCAGTCTTCATTAGAATAGAACTATGGTTCTGATTTGAGAGACTAGTTTTAGGATGGTATGTATGATAACTGACTGGCTTTGTGCCTGAGATTAATCTCCAGTTGAGGGCAGTTACCATTAAATTGTATTAATCATCTTTACCACTGACTTGGTAATCAACAGCAAGGGAAATTCAGCCAATTAAAACAGACTCAGTGGTTCTCATCAATAAAATGGAAAGAAAATAGAAGGAAAAAAATACGTTTATGAAAGCCCAGATCTAATGCAGTAAAATGCAGTAAAATCACTTATGTTTCCGGTATTTCGCAGAAAAATTCTAGCTAAATAGATACTTGTGAAGTATGGCATCAAATCTATGCAATATTATGGAAATATGTTTTTTTACCATATTCTTTTGACTTCACAGACTGTTGACAAGTGTCTACTGGTCTTTTGCAAACTACACTTTAAAGTCACCCATGTGCTGAATACATCTCCATATTTAAAAAATTACATTCATGCTTTCATGAACTGCCTTCAACATTTAATATAGCTTATCACCTTTCCCTGCTGTTACACCTCAATGAAGATATAAGGATCAAGCAAGACCCTAAAAAGCTTGATATATCTTCCTTCTAAGATAAAGTCCGAGAAGCCTTTTGGAAGATTTAGTAAGATAACATAATCTGAAGTATCACAAATATGCAAATGATTACCTGCTGACTGTCTTTTGCATAAAAAAGATACATCTATTCCCAGCTTCTTAAGTGCTAACATGAATCCACCATTTGTATGAAGACTGTCTTGAACTCAAACAAAACCAAAATGCTATTAGTTCAAGTAAAAAAAAAAAAAAAAGAAAGAAAAAATGTATATTTGAAGGAATCATTATTACTAGAATAGACATTTGAGATCCCTACTTACATAAATTTTTATGAAATCTTGAACCCTCTGAGCTTGAATGCCTGTTCCTAACTCTATATACCCAGAAAGTTTAGCCTTCTTATCAGGCAGATGAGGCTCCAGCTGCCTAATAGTTTCTGACTTCCTGACTCAATTATTGCATGCAAGTCCTTACATTTATAGGCATTAGCATACATCACAGAAAAACTTAGGCTGTAATTCACATGCTTAAAGGCAGAAAATATTTTTATCTTTATTTCTTCTGTTACATTTTGAACAAAATTCAATTACTGTTCTGAAAAGGAACCACTGAAGCACCTATGTAGGGACAGTGCAGACCTACTACATTTTATACTCCTGATACTTTCACATATCCCTCAGTGTATTACCAAAGTTGTCTGGGTACCTTGTGTGTTATTTATACTGCTGGAAAACAAGTGGTCTCCCTGTCTTATTCTCTGTAGAGGAAGTCATTAAACAAAACTAAGGACAGTGAAGTACACCAGAAAAGGCACTGTAACAAGCCCTCAGTTCTCTGCATTATATCTCAGGAATTCTGTAAGCTAAGTCCAAGTGTTTTACGTTGTTGTTCAGTACCTTGGATTTTGCTTGGTCATGAATCTTTTTCACCTGCTTTCACTAGATAAAGGCAAGATTATAATAAGCAGAGAACTGAATATTTGTATTTATTTTATTTTAATTAACATTTTGGAGGCATTCATTACAAAACAGAAACAGCAAAAATTATATTAAAATGTATTGGAGCATCATTCAACCATAAATTGAAAGAAAAAAACATGAATATTATCACTTGAGATTCTCTGTAGTTTTCGCAGGAAAATGTACTGTCAAAGAGGGAAATATTCCCAAGCTTCTTAGTTTCTTAGACAATTTTTAGTTCACTTTCAGTATGTAAAAAGGTATGGGAAACCATATATCTGAGTCATATTTCAGAAGCATGTTCAACAGTGGAAATAAATATATCATATTCACTTCATGAATTCTTCATCATTAATAATTTTTAGTTGTGATTCATATGGCAGTCTCTTTTGTTCCACCAGGTACCTCCCAGATTTTTTCAAGTGAATTTTTAAAACAGTTTATTCCTTCTTGTCAGATATAATTTCTTTGATCTCTCATGTAGGTGTTTTTCCAAAACATACCTTGAGCGACTGTAGTTGGTATTGCTTAGACCTCTATGGAAAATATTTCACTCATTGAATGTCTACCTGAACATTTGTGTTACAGTCATCTGAAACTGTATTTTTGTTTGTTTGTTTTGCTTTTATTTATTTAATTTTTGTTTATTTATTTACTTTTTTTTAAACATACCCTCTTCAGTGATTTTCCATAACCGATAAAACAAAGCTGTGTGATTGTAATACTTGCTATAATAGTAAAGTAGATTATACGAAAGTAACATGTCTGCACTGTTCAGAAACTGGATGTGATCTAGAGAGGCCCATGTTCAGTTAAAAAATTATTTCACTCTTGACTGAAGTTCTTAATGCTTTATAGTCTTATTCTGGGAGCTGGCAGCAGTGTAAGTCAGAAGCATGCGTATCCAAGTGAAAATACTTTGAAGTGATGCATGTTATTAATGAGAATTAGACTCCCTTGACTAACAAAGTATGCTTGTATACAGCACTGTACGATTTTTTCCCTAACCTCATAAGTAGCAGCCAAGACCAATTGCACATAATGGAGACTGCAATTTAGGTATTTTGCTAATATATAGAGAAATGTTCCTTAAAAAAAGAAGACATACATCAAGGTAACGTAAAATAATAACTTCAGATCAAAAAGATTCTAAAAGTTAAGCAGGAAAGCATAATAAATTTCTCTAGTCCTTTTCTTTTCCAGTCCTATCCATCAGCAGTCTTGTTTTCAACTGAATTCTCACTTGCTCACACTGTACTGCTCCTGGATTTTATTCTTCATTGCAGTTTAGCTGGGGAAGCTCTAGTTCATATTTATTTCATATACAAGTAGAAAGAATTGTATTGGAAAAGGCTCTTCATTTGGCAAGAAAAGCTCTGTGTTTGCATTTCACAAATATTTTAAAACAGAGTAAAGATTTTGAAACTTCAGTGGACAGTTGCTTTTCGGCTAAATTAACTTTTGTTAATTAAATCAGGCAATCTGTAAAGATGTCAATTTTGTTTTAAATCTGCCACTACTTTTCAAATAATTAGACTAATGGATGCCCGACTGGAGAGCCCAGATAAGACATGAGCCCAAATTGAAAAATGTAGAACTTTCTGAATAAGATTTGAGATTATTTTTCTTCTCAAAACAAAATACTGTTTGTTATCCAAGCCCTAATAGAAATTTAAGAACATAGCAGTTTTACTAAAAAGGCTAAATTACTCTCATTTTGAAATTCATGCGTGTACTAGTTGTATACTGAACTAATGATTACAGTCAGAAGGGAATTTCTTGTAACTACTGTTATTAGTGATGAGAGCTTTTCTTGTTTCTTCTTCACTTATCTACATTTTCTTTCTTTTAGTTTAAAAAATAGTTGCAAATATGCACAAATCTTGCATATAATACCTCTTTGTTAGAAAATTTCCTTAAACAAACAACAGGTTGTGTGATTACTCAATGTTCAGCTAGGTAAAAACTGCATCCACACACTTACTTAATGCTGTTGGTGAGTAAAAGGCAATATCTGTACTAATGTAACACCTGTATTTAACTTAACACACTCAGGACAAAGAAACAACAACATTTCAATTCATAGGCAGAGTATAATCCTAATATATGCCTCAAGGGCATTAATTGCAATTAATAAACAGGAATTTGCTATTTGACTTTTGATTGGAGATTGCTGGTTCTACTTGAATGAAACTAATCTCTATATTCAGCACTAAGAGGAATACAATTTAGAAGAAATAATGACTAGGGTAATAAATAGATAATAACCAAGGAAGTGGCAAAGACAACAGAGAAGGAAAACAGTGATTGAGGTAGGAATTAGGTTTTTCTAATGATAATTAAAGAAAACTACTTCAATAACTGTTTTAAAATAGTGCCATTAAAAAGCAAAAGTTCTTATCATTCTCTAAAGGTTTTAAAAATCAAATTGCTCCGAAATAATGTAAACTATGGGTTCAAATTATGGTGACATTTCTCTTTTTATTTCTGTCTATCTGTAACATCTCTGAATTGTTCCATTGTGGACCACCCAAAGACAGCTGATCTCATGAGGTGTTTCAGTCTAGCCACCAAATACATTTTTTGCACAACTCTGTTTTGCCTTTACTCCATCTTCATCCAAGCCCCTAGACCTATTCACATCACTTAACACTCATGACTTTCCAGTATCCAGAAACCCTGGGGCTTACAGATTCCATAACACTGGCTCCAGCTTCACCAGACTACTTGCCCTGAAGCAGGGACTCTGTTCCATTTCTTGGGGAATTTTGAAATGACTGCTATTTGTTCTGAACTGGGGAGGAGCATTAGTTAACCACAGGCATCTAGCTTGGAATCTGGCACTGGAAATTTATCCACTGGGTCTGACTCACTGTCCTGATTTACACCTATGAATTTATATTATATTAATTTCCATTTGTGTTTTTGTTTGCACCTGTGCAGAATGACTATGAAATGCTACCTTTCTGGTTTGGTAACAGTTTATTTTTCCATTGTGTATATCTACTTGGGGGGTAAGGCAGTGGGGAAACAGTCTTGGTGTTTTTAATAAAGGAGTTGTTCTAATTTCAGTGCTCTAATTATTGTCTTAAAGCTTGACAGATGAAAAGGACTTCAAACAAACAAACTTGTTCCGTCCAAAATGCTTAAATGTCATACGTTACCACTCAAAACAAAACAAAAGTTGCATTACATTACGTACCGTGCATTTGTATTTTCAGATGAACAGAGCAAAACTTTCTTACTGGAAAGTGACCCTGCTAAATGTCTGCAATCTTATCAACAACATGAACAACCAGGTGGGGGAAACGGTAGAGGTAGATGATGAGGATCTCATTTCTGGAAGACAGTTCCCCGCTGCTCTGGATGGCTTCAGCTTGGAAGCAATGCTGACAGTATATCAACTCCAAAAAGTTTGCCACAGCAGAGCCTTTCAGCACTGGGAGGTAAAATAAAGTGTCACAAATGCATGTTTCAATGACTGTCACACTTTCAAGCTCTGTTTGTCGTCACAATGGTCTTTTAAATTTCAGATCCCAAGTGTTCCTCCAGATCTTAGGTGTTCTTGGCTTAGATCACCCCATCACATTGTCTAAACTATCCTATGTTTTTGCTATTTTCTAATATTTAATACTGATAATATGCCACTTAGTGAAACAGTTGTGACTTAGTATAGTTTCTGAAGAGCTGAATATCTGTTTTGGATAAAGACATGTGAACAAATGTGAAATATCCTTAACTACATAATTTCTCCACTCTTTGTAACTATTCTAAGGAGTGAAAGAAACATATGAAAATGAGCCAGAGCACAAAATTAATATGTGCTTAACAGACATGAAATTACTGCAGATTTATTCAAGCATAAGTAAATTTACACAGAGTTTCTGAAGGGCACTAAGACAAACAGGATTCAAAATACATACATGCCCAAGTATACATGTAATTTTACCAGGTACTCTGAACTTTTTATAATTGCTAGGAAACAAGTAGCAAGGGAACTCCTGATTTTCTGTCCCTCCAAACCTTAAGGTTGCTACTCCTAAATAGTAATTGTTTTGTGATCCACCTGTGATATGTACCTTAGTGTAACATTCACATAATCACACTGGACAGAATCTATTCATGCTGTAAAAAAAAAAAAACAAACAGCAAAACAAATATATCTCAATATCAGTACCCGCTTTCCAGTAAACCCAGATTCTTCAGCTATCACAGTTCATGGGCAATTTGACTGAGTCCTGATCCCCTTTTGCCTGCTGAAGCAGAGTTATATGTTTGCTTAGGGTTCCCAGTCCATTGTACCATCTAGGATGACCCATAAAAAAGACTGAAGCATCTTTGAGAACCAGAGTTTTCTGAGGATTCTTCGTTGGTACATCTACTGTTGAAAAGGATCTACCATAGAATCAATCACATGCCATAGCCTGACTTAATCATGGCTCCTTATTTTATAGTTGTATCACCTTTTGTGGTGGTTGCAAAGCTCCACTTCTAACAATACTGCATGTGAAATTTAAAAAAGATTCTTCTGTATCAGACTAGGAGCATGGTTATCCAGTGCAAAAATTTCTAAGGCACAATAGAAGGAGAAAGAATAGAGCTAGAGGGAGAAGAACTGAAGAAGACTTGAAATAAACACTTTATGTAATGAAACAAGTTATTGCGATCTTACTCATCCAGGACTGACTCCAAACTCTGTTGAAATCATGAGTTTTTTTCCATTTATATCAACGTGATTTAGATGAGCACTCATTTATTAAGTAATTAAGTGACTAACAGAATTTGATTGCTTAGAAAAATACTGAGGTGAGTCTAAAGTGTTTCTAGTTCAATGTCTTTCAACCTGGCCATGGAAGAACATGGTAAAAGAATGGATGAAATAGATAAAGCAAATATGAATCTGAAGAAAATACTTTAAAAACTATAAATAAAAATCAAATACAGTTAAATAGCATATTTTAATTGAAAAAAAAATGGCTTTCTTGTACTTTATTTCCTTTCTTTTTACACATTTTGATTTTTAATTGTAGAAATTCTATGATAAAAATATTTCTCAAAATCTGAAATTAGCAAAGAGTGGGTGTTTTAGGAGGTTTTTAGGATAAATTAAGCATTACTGAGTGACAATGATAAGGAAACTTTAAGTCATATTTAGCTCCAGAGTGACATACCAGGTTTCCTATAGTTAAAATCAATGTTCTTATTAGTTTCAGTAGAATTTAAATATCACTTCCATAGGACTCTACTTGTCTGTACCCAGATCTTAGAGAAATGTCTGAGTTTGGGGCAAAGAAAACTTGTGGAATTGATGATTTTCATTAGAAAAAAAAGCCATGATAACATCCTGTCTTTTCTTACATCCTTACAGTTACTTCAGCAAGACGCTTTTGATCTAGAAAATTCAAGCCAGGAGAAGGAAATAATGAAAAGAAAAAATCCCTATATTCTGAAACGGCAACTACATGTGAACAAAGCTAGAAGACCATACATACTCAAGAGAAGTTCATATTACTGATGCAGCAGAGGAAAACAATGTGTATTTAGTTTATAGGTAACTGTGTGTTATAGTTATCTTATTTAACTTTAAAATCATACCTGTGTGAAAATATGCTATGGAAGATCATCAAGATGATAACATAACTGTGTCTTTTTTGCAATTGCTGTTACTTGATTGTGATTTTTTTCCTACTTGAGATTAATTAGACCAATACGTTTTCAAATAAATCTAGTTTCTAAGCATGATGTATTGTACACAATTGAGATTTCAACATCTTTCCAACAATATATCAGCCTTTTCCTATTTTAGAAAGTACACTGTCATACACTGAGAAAATGGATACCATCCATAAATCTTACTGAAATTCTTAAAAATTTCTTACTGAAACACCTCAAACATGTATAGGCTTGCAAGTTTTTATATGATACAGTAGTCCGACCTGCCACAGTATTTTATATATTGTCTAGTTATTAGGGATCAGATCTAAATAAAGAAGGCAATATGGTCCACTATTAAATGGTAATTTCAAAATTCATATTTGAAATGTCCTGCTTGTAGGTGAATTTAAGTTCTTGATTCCTAACTTGTCTCTGAAGAGCCATAATTTAAGAAAATACAGTAATGAGACTTAACAAGCTATGCTGCTGAGAGCAAAGGCAGATATGCTTCAGAATCGTGGATATCACTGGTTAAATAAGGAAAAGAGTTTAAATAATCAGTAAACTAATTTATGGTGTTTACCTAATACATGAGTGCTCAGGAAAAAAATAAAGACAAAAAAATAAAACATGATTCATGCTCTTGTGGTGTTACTGGAAAATCAGTATACTATTTATTCAGTTTCATGAGAAATTCTGGAAAAATATTTAAAAGAGGATATTAAGTAAGAAAAACTTAAATTTACTGTTGAAATTCATTTCCCTTTCTTCCCTCTACAAATTCATAATGTCAACAAGTAGTTCCAGGAGTTAAAAATAGTCTCGGAATTCCACAGACACAGGGAAGATTTCAGCATGAAAAGAGGTGTTTTCAACCTGTTTAGTACTCAAAAACCACTGAAAATTCACACTCCATCCATCCCTAAGTGTCTGATCCTTATATCAGATTTGAGATCTCATGCTCCTGAATTTCAGCTTGAAAAGAGTCTGAAAGAACTGAATGAAGCAACAGTTGAATTAGAGTGACAGTCCGTGATCCTTTCCCAAGGGAAGCCTTGATTCCCAAACCAGGAGACAAAAAAAGCAGGAATAGACATTGGTTTTGAAGTCTGCCTGTTTTCTATTTGGGATATTTCCTCAGAATGTTCCAACAAATGGCCAGAAGAAATCACTCAAGGAATTACCATATCCTCTCATACATCAGATTTTCTGTCAAGTACTGTTAAACATATAGAAGGATACACATGTAAAAGCATACCCATACCAATAGTTATACCAATTTTGATACCTGGAGAGGGATTTTTATTTTTAACTGTAAAAAGTATTTTCACTACTCCAAAGCTGATTCTGTTTTCTTACTGAAAATGTTATTAATCAGTTTATTTATTAAGTAGGCACTAAAAGCATGCATTCACAAGATATAACTGAGCATACACTAATTACTACAATAATCATAATTTGAAACAGCTAAATATTTAAGCACATTTTCTTTCAATGATTTAAATGCTTAATGAACTTAAGAGCTTTGCTTAAATATGGTTCTAGTAGAGTCATACCCTTTAACCTTTTTTTAATGAAATGCTTGTAGAATTAGACTAGTGACACGGTATGCTCTCAAGTGAAGAACATCCCTCTTTCTAAAAACCTACAGGCTCTGTAGTTCCGTTATGACAGCTTAGATTCCAAATTACCTGTTGATCTGTAGTAACAAGGCAGAATGGAGCTTGTTCTAAAATTTACTGCAAGCAATATATGAGGGAAAAAAACCCCTAGATGGTCTTCAGATGATTATTTTGTAGAGAACAGGAAAAAAAAAAAGTTGCCAAGCTATTTTTTTCTGTGTATTCATTTTAAAAGCATTAAGAGTTTTAAAAAGTATTGTAGAGTAATGTGACTGTCATCTGACAGAAAATGCTAGAATTTTCAGAAACAAAAGCAAGCATCTGTGTTTCATTTTGCAGGTGATTTAGATACTCAGGGTGATGGCAGTGGATCTCCTAGGATGTTCTACCTGTCTAGTGGAAATAACCCTCTGACTGTGTGCTTGTTCCTTGCAAGTCACAGCAAACAGATTAGCCAGGTACTCTGGCTAAAAATGGCTTAAAATAACCCATTTACTTTCAGCACACTGAATCCATGCAGGGTCAGCTATTATGTGTCACTGAGGGTGGCAGCTCTTAAAGTGTGATGGGGTAACTTGTTAAATTGATCCCTAGCATTTGATAAAGGTGTTCAGGGATCTATGAGAGGAGTGTCATTCAGAATGAGAGGAAGTCCTAACTAGATGAGGATACAATATCCCTGACTGTAGGACGGTCAGTAAAGGTACAAAAGCTAGTGCTGGCATTTCATGTTATTGGTCACTGGTGAAAAGCAAGCATTAAGATGTTAGAAAACACACCAAATCCTCATGATTAAGTCAGATAAACAGAGGTGTAAAGGGATGTTTTGGTTGTCTGGGAGTTCTTTATTTTCTTGAAATTTCATTTTACTTTTAGTTATTGCTGCTTCCAGCTAACCTCACTGCTGTGGAATTGCAAACTTTCTTTAACCCTCCTTTTCAGATGATGCAAGCAAAAAACAAATAGGCCGGCAGGCATATTTGTTTCTGTTTCACTCATTATATCAATGAGGCTCTCAGGATGTGAACGTTGGCCCTAGTTGTGTATTGCCTGTGAAAACAGTGTTGTATTTAGAATCATAAAATTATCAAATTGATCAGGTTGGAAAAGACCTTAAAGATCATCAAGTTCAACTGCAACCTAACCATATTACCCTAACAACCCTCTGCTAAATCATGTCCCTGAGCACCACATCCAAAAGGTTTTTAAACACAGTTCAGAGATGGTGACTCACAACCACCTCCCTGAGCCTATTCCAGTGCTTAATAAACCTTTCTGTAAAGAAGTTTTTCCTGATATCCAACCTAAGCCTCCCCTGGTGCAACTTGAGGCCATCTCCCCTTGTCCTGTATTTGCAATAACAATGGGCAATGAGTGGACTTCAAGACAGAAGAGGCCCTCACAATATGAAAAGATTTGTAAACTCAGACAGACTTTATTTTTTCTTATTTTTTTCCCCTGAAATTCAGAATTGCCTCATGTCTAAAAGTGTTGTTTTGAAGACCATTAACTCAGATTGTCACAATAGCTTAAATAAATTACTTTGATGTGGACAGTTTTATTTTCCAAAAGGCAGTTAGTGAGAGATGTATTCTTTGTCTCCATAGAAGAGAACATTTTTCCTACCTAGTCCATTACTGATGTTTATAGATGAATAACTGTACTATTTTTTCAGAAATTTGATACTTAATTATTTCAGATATTCCTCAGATATTGGATATTGTCATGCAGACTAATTGCATAAAACTCTGAGCGATTTCTAATGTAGAATTAAACATAACTGAGATTTAATTTGATTTGGTATATTTTTCAATAGCTATCCTCTATAAAAACAAAAATGTCCTATAAAAGAAAAGTTAAGCATGCATAAACTAATAATTTATAGTTTCTGAAACATGTCTTTCTTATTCTTTAAAATAAATAACATAAAAAGTAATAGTTACTTTTTTTATCACTCTATGGTGATAAGTCTTTAGCTTTCTTGTGCATTGTTTGTGATATGTATCTTCTGTTTTCAGTCTTTCCTCAGTTGAATCTCAGTTTTAGGAAAGAGTTCAATGGCTGTGGTATGAACAGAGTAGATGAAATGTGTACTTTTCAGATTAAATAGATGGCTGATTTAATTCTGTGATGCTTGAATGTGGCTGTGCTTCATGATCTGCTCTTAACACACAATATAGTCATGATAATTTGGCCTCGATCTTAGGCTGACTGAAGGCAATCATAAAACAGCAGTTTCAGAGAACCCTCTAAGCAAAGGACAATGACTTCTGTGACATGACAGTAGGAGTCAAAAATCATGCCTTTCTGTCTAGTAAACAAATAAAGTTGTGAGAGGGGCTGATCTCCTCAAGAACCTGGAAAGTAATATTTTAGTAACTACAAAACTGAAGCATTGAAAAGCCATGATTGCAAAAATCTGCAAAGTTGCATAAACAATACTGACTTCTAAATAAAGTATTAAATAGATCTCAAATGATTTTTATTTCTTTCTCTTTACTGTACTGCCAAGATACATAAGAATCAAATTTGTAAGCTTTGCCAGCAGGAGAAAGTGAACATATTTGACTGCCTTTTCTCATTGCTACTTAAATTTGAAATTTCCATCCAATCTCTCGAACCTAGCTGGTATCACTTTAAAACACATACACAAAATACAGTGTTGATTATCAGGTTTCAAAAACTGCCAGATTCAGGATGCTTGGATGGGTCTGAGAAATACAGTACTCAGGCAACGGTCTGGACTAAAATGAATGTCTAACTCTTCTGAAGTAGTAATGTTGGGCAATGACATGGGAAAATCCAGGAGCTTTTGAAGGGAGGTCAGATATTAAGAAACATAAAGTCTTCAGAAGCTTCTTCTTGTCCAGCTAGCGTTTTCCAGGTAGATGAGAATGCACATGTACAGACATTGTTTCAGGAAACTCCTTCTAGGCCCTCTTACAAAGGAAAACTTTAAGACTACACGATTGCACTCAAATTACCAAGGTATAGCATTTGTTTTTTTACAGTCCTATTGGGTCAGATACTAGGTTGTTTTGACTCAAAAGATGAAGTGCAATATTAGCCTAGCACTATTTTTAAGCCTATAAGCTCAACTGAGGGATATGAAAGTTCTAATAAGAATGGTTTTAGCTATTTTACTCTTGAAATTCAATTACAGAAGTGTTTTGTAGGATGTGTTTATTTTATGTCTACATAACGGGCTTCTCAGACATTCTAAATATTGCATCCATAAATATCTGCCAGCAGCATGAGTACACTGATCCAGAGGTAGTATCTAAGCTGCTTAGCAAAGTGTTGTCACAAAGTATGTGAAAGAAAAACTGATGTGTTTTGTTTTGTTTTGTTTTTTACATCAGCAAATCTTATCTTTAACTGGAGAAATTCTAAAAGACAATCATGTTATCATTATTATTATCATTATCATTTTTTTTTTCTTTCTGATTTACCATTTAAAAAATCCAAGCTGCATAGGAGATTTTTGTAATCTTATATTTTGGAAATTAAGACATTTTGTATTTTTTTTCCCTACATATATTTAACTCAAGGTCTAAAATAAATGTGTACACACACACATACACAAATATGGGCTGCATCGTGCCTTTTTTTCTTAAAGGAAGTTATTCATAGAGCAGTGTGTCTTGGGAATCATTTTGTTTGTTCTAATATGGTACAGTTCCTTCAACAAAAAATTTCAAATCCATAATGCTTTAATGCATTTAAAGACAACTGTTTCAGAATATAATGTTGTAAAGCCTTTTATTACCAAGTAAAAGCAACTTAGCTAATTCAACGTATAATCCTTGTGGTTAAAAAACAATTTGCCTTCTTGAAAAAATGGAGATTAAAGATATCCTATTTTATAGCAGGTATATAAGAAATATTAGAAATAGCTTACTTAATAGTTAACAGTTCTTGCATGAATTAAATTACTTGATTATTTTTGTGTACTACCAAGCCTTTAGGGTATTTGTATAACATGTATAACCAGTTGTTATGTTTTAGTACCACATTTACTGATCTTTTAAATAAAGAACAGTTTGGAACAGACAACAAGCCTTTTATTCTGTGCAAAAAGTAGGAAAGAAAAGAATGAAAAGAAGAAGAGAAAAGGTAGATGCCTATATACTCACAAATGGATGACTGAATTAAAATTATTCCAAATTTTGCAGTAAATGAAGTATAACTTACAGGGACATGTAACTGCACAATACAGAGGTACCACGATGCTCTTTCAGTCTCATGTAGACACAATCAATAATGGCACAAATTTCTCAATGATTGTCTTTAATATATAGAAGGCACTGAAGTAGTAAGGTTGCAGATGCTTTTGCAGATGAAATCCTTGATGAATAATTAAATGACATTTTCCTCAAAATTTTTCATGTACTGAAGGTAGTTTTTACAGTATAGTTGTGCTAAGTTAATATTCTTTGAAAAATACATGAATTACAATCTTTATAATTTCTTTTTTAAAATAAGCATCACATCTATCTACACTTCACCTTTGTGATTTTACAGATTTCTATGTTAGTTCAGCTGAAAGCATCTGTTAGGGAATAAGCGAGTGGGAAAATGTAGATAACTAAGGATCTTAACAGAAAAATGTGAGAAGATATTAACTGGGTATTCTTTCTATCTAGCTTTCTTGTGGTTTAAGACCAGCAGGCGGCCAAGCACCACACAGTCACTCTCTCACTCCCCCTCCTGAGCAGAACAAGGGGAGAAAACATTATGAAAAATCTCATGGGGTGAAGTAAGGATATGGTGATTGTTCATCAAATACCTTCACAATCACAAGAGATTCAGCTTGGGAAAGATTATTTATTTATCAGTTAATTCGAGAGCATTGAGAACTAAAAGCAAACTAAGGCTTTCCATGGACTGTGCCCCCTTCAGGCCTCAACCACTTCTGTACAATGGGCACCTCAATGGCTGCATGTATAGATCTGCTTGTCATGGTGCCCATGGACTGCAGGGGAACATCCTGCTGCATCAGGGGCCTCTCCCAGGCTGCGGGGAGCTTCTGCTCCACTCCTGCAGCATCTCCTGCCCACCTCCTGCGCTAACCTTGGTGGCTGCAGGGCTCTGTCTCTCCCATTTTCTCCGTCCTCTCTCCCAGTTGCTGTTGTGCAGCAGTTTTTCCCTTTCTGAAATCTTTCCCAGAGCATACCTAGT
>JAOWBP010000001.1:36303574-36327089 GCA_028571105.1 Tragopan temminckii
TTTTTTTTTTTTTTTTTTTTTTTTTTTTTCCCTGGCTGCCAGGCTCCTGTGCCATGGCAACCCACATGTCCACTAACCACTTATTTAGGGAATTGAGGTCTGATACCAAAAGATGTTGGAAAACTGGCTACTGAGTGATTTGAACAGGCTTATAGCCACGTAACTTACTCAGTCTTGGACATCAGAGCAAGCCAGCAAAAGCTTTCCAGGGTAATTGGGACTCCTGCTGAGCTAGTTCACACATTCACAGCCAAACAGTCAGCCTCTCTGCAGGTTTCTACTGGAGCTTTGGCAAGACCAGCAACTTTACAGAAGTGTTTCAAGGCCAGACAATTGTCATTTTTTTGATGGAAAAATATTTTCTTATAAATATTTTTATGCTTTCTTATAATATTTTGACCAGACCTAGTATCATGCTGTGGATAAAACTATAATTGACTTTATGAATAAAGACACTTTATCTCTTAATAAAATGTCTCTACAAAGCTGGAGGGGAACTCTGCCGGCATGAACCATCTTTGGTGGTGAGCTGTCGTTTCCCTACCACTGTGCCAAGAAAGAAAAGATCTTAACAGTGAGGTTAAGGTAAATGCTTAACATGCCATATGTTAATAATGGCTGCTTTACTTAAGTGATGGGGCGAGATTTCTGTAAGTGAATCTAAGGATGACAGAAGTCATAACTGTACTCAGCATATGTGCGCATCTGCTTTCCCACTTGGGTTCTGCCCACTACTGGATTCAGCCCATTACAATGCTTCCAAGAATGGGATTTAGCCTTTAATTTTTTTTCGGTATCCAAGTTCAGATTTTTCTCTCTCCTCCTACCTACCGAAATCATCAAAATCGTAGAAATTATAAAGTGGCTTGGGTTGGAAGGGATCTCAAAGATTTTCAAGTTCCAACCCCCTTGCTACAGGCAGAGTTGTGAACTGCTAGATCAAGTATTAGCTCAGATTGTCCAAGGTCCCATCCAGCCTGGCCTTAAACACTTCTGTAAGAGCTCAAAGCTAATTTTTAAATAATTAATCCTTTGCTTCTGTAAAATCATTAGAAGTTTTCATTGTCTTTTTTTTTTTTTTTTTTTTTTTTTTTTTTTTTTTAAAAACACCCTCCTCTTTTTAAAAAATTTCAACTCAATTAAGTTTTAAAGTAAAAGCCTGGAATAATTTAATTGCTTTAATTAAAGTAGTGTCATCTTCATAGTGTACCTAAGCACATGGGACAGAGTTTACAGTTTCACTTCCAATAGAAAATTAGTTTTAAGCTATATGGCTGAAGGAAAATGGAAAACCTATGTCAAGTACTGCATCAAGTTCTGCTGAAATAACTCAGAAGATGGTATAATTTTAGTTTCTCATATATTTATGAAAGTAAAGATTCAGTCTATCGTATCAGTATTGAAAAGCTTTGTAATACCAAATATTGCCACTTTATTAAGTAACTGCTCATTCCATATTGATCACATGGCAATGAGTTTCACAAAATAATCATGTCATATCAATAGGTTGCTTTGTGGTGAGCTGCCGTTTCCTTTTTAAAGCTAACATGACATGGCTAAATGATATTGTTCCACTACCTAAATTTTTTTTGCACTACTGGACAGAAAAATATTTGTTGAGGAAAATGCTTTCTTCCTTAAAGAAATTATTGTATGGCCTACACTACTTTTTAAATTATTGGTTTTTTTTTTTTTTTTTTTTTTTTTTTTTTTTTTTTTTTTTTTTTTTTTTTTTTTTTTTCCAGTTCTATGTTACTATTACATTTAGCACCATTACACCAATTGCTTTACTAATTAGCATCACATCTTTTAATTATTTTTTGCCTGGTTGGAATAACCTCAGTCTTTCTGATCTTCTGAAACAAATGCATGAGTTTTTTCCCTTCTGTCCGCAAGAGTGGTAGCCTGAAAAAACAGGTCCTACATTAAATATTTTAGTAGCACTGTACAAATGATGCTATTTTTCTGTATACATTTTACATCCCAATATTTTTTTTGTTTGTTTTTAGACTTGTAGAAGGCGAATGTTTGAGGTTGTATCTGCTGTAATTGGTGTTCATTCAATCTTCATTAGTAGATAGAGGTCAAATAATGATAATTAATAGGTGAAGGATGACAGACTGGATCACTGAGTCTGCCTTCTTCTATAAGGGAGATGACAATTTAATTAAGGCTAAAGCTAATTTTCCATTTAGCAACCAAAGAATTCAAAAGACAAATAACGCACTTCCACCTTTGATAATCTTCTCCAAAGACAAACCACACTAACCACTGAAAACTGAAATAAATGGTACAAGTTAGAATATGTCAAATGTTATTTTGTAGTCATTTTTTAATGCTTTTCTCTGCTAGATGAAATATCATCTAAATTAAATTCTTTCCTCATTCACTGTATAAAATATTTAGTCTCAAATCAGAATGAAATCCAGATTTTTTGCAACGCCAAATTCTATTTGGTAAGAACTGACTAATGTGCTCTGGGGGAATGCATGGCATGAGGCAGGAAGAATCAGATGTGGTGGCAAGACTTGAGGGTATGTTCAGGGGAATGATGTTTTAGGCTTGTGGCGAGGAAAATATGGGGCTTGTTTTTACTCTGTGATTAGGACCAGAGGTAAATAGGAGTTTGCAGAAATTTGGCCTTAGAAGGAAGGCTACAAAGGATTAGCTGTGTTTCACATAGCTGACCATTCAAGGGTGAGTGGTGCTCAGCAAGTTGAATGACGAATGAGACAAAAGACTGCTGATCCAACCCAGATCAATCTGCTCCTAGTATTCACAGGATATTTTGTTCTGTGGACTTTCAGTATTCTAACAAAGAGTTCTGCCTCTTCTTCTTGTCTTCTGTGCTTTGTACAGATGTAGAAATTGAGGGCTGAAGAGGAAGAATTTGAACATTTCTTGTTGCTGCCGCAGAGGTAGAAAATAGACAGCATTAGATGCCTGAGATGATAATCATGAGATTATGTTGTTCTTTATTTATGTCCTCAAAGGAAGGAGAAGTAAGAATACTCTTCCACATTTCTTTTCAGGAAAGAAAACCATTCCTGTGTAATGCTTGAGAAATCAAAACTTCCTGTTCATAACTGCCTCAGTAAAACTCTGATAAACTAAAATAAGTTGGTCTTCTGCACAATATTTTTCTCAATCCTTCACCCCTTAACAATATGTATATTTTCAACAATAAAAAGTATTATTCAAATCCACATCCCTGGAATGACATGAAATGCTGGAAAAGGTATGAAATTCGGTTGTTTCAATCTGTAAAGTGGGAATGATATCAACAGAATTAAAAACGTATGGCCAGTAGGTGGTACCCTTATTCCAAATTAAAAAGGAGACTTGAAAGCTGGAACACAGCATTAGATGAAAACTATGACAACTTTTGCTCACTCTGTAAGAGCTGTGAACAAGGCTGATGAGGGCATGGACACAGCAGCTGTATGTGCAGAGGGTCTGATTCAGTTGTTGAGAAGCCCTTAAGATGGAATTAAGTATTTTGTAGTTTTCAGTATTATGAAGCTTTGACAATTTTGGAATCAAGCTTTTATCCATTCAGCAACTTCATAGTCACACTAAGTATGCACAGCTCCGATTCTGAATTGCACTACTGGTAAATAAGATTAACTTAATAAAACTAAAAGCTGTTTAAGAATTTCATAATTTGTGAGAACTATATATATCTGTATCTTAAATGAGACAATTTATTATTTTTGACAATTCTGAGAACACAGAAGGAATTTATGAAGAGAAGTGAGTTTAATAACATAGAACATTAATTAGTCAATGTACTGTTCCTTGCACACAAACACATAAAAATATTACAAAAAGTCAACGTTTGTGAAATAAAAGCCTTGCCCAAGACATTACGGTAGAGTGGATAGCCTTTGAAGCCTTGAAGCCTTTGAATCCTCAAGTTTTTGTTTAATAAATTGAGACTAGAAAAATTGAAACCTCTGGCAGTAATTATAGCTTTTATTTTTGGAAAAGTATAGAAGCAAGCATGTTCAGTTTAGAACATCAGTCTGAATACTCTTTGGGGTATAGGTGACAGAACTGAACTAAGAGTCAAAGCAGTTGAACACTGAAAGTCTTTAATCCAAGCCTGATTTCAGTCCCTTACAATCAAAATACCCTAAGAAGTTGCCCTTCTCATTTTCTTAGCTAAACGTAGAATGTAATAGTTCTCTGGAGAATGGTTATCTCTCTACTGATTATAAATGGTCTTACTCCATCTGCTGTAAATCAGATGCTTCAGTTTAGGCTGCTTTAATATTGAGGATTATTGCTTTATTTTTGTTTATAAATCCTGATAGATAACAACAATACTTGGCCTCCAGATGACACTTCTGATAGCTGTTTGTTTCTCATAACATTTAAACAAACCTGAATCTCAGATATCTGTGATACCCAATAATATCTAAAATGGCAACGAACATCAGTACTAATGAAACTGAATCCTATCCAGAAACAATTACCAATTTTCCCCATTTATTGACCCCAAGCAAATAAAATTCATTTGAAAGTGCTTATACCTTAAATTATTTTTTCTTTTTTTCTTCCTTCTCTTTGATTTTCTCTATTTGTAATTAAAGCCAAGATCAAAATGGAATTCCAAGTGTGAGAAATTTTGAGTACAACACCTTTGGTATTTTTTACATTTATATAGAATAGAAATACATATAAAAGATCTTGCTTAAAAAAAAAAAAAAAAATCACATAAATTGAGTAGCCTGATAATAAACAGACTGACTTCATTTGAAAATACCTTCTGAACTGAACTCAGCTTTGGGCATTCCAAGATGAACATAACTTAGAACCTGCCCTTCACACTGAAAACTTGAATATAACAGCAGTTGAGATTTGATGACTCTAAACTTAACTTCATAGGTCTCATTAGATCATTTCTCTTCAATCAGCACCAGAAACTATATTATTAGGAAAGAATATAAATTGCTCAAACATATATATCTAAATTTTCTCTAAATTACTCTTTAAATGAAGGAAAAGTATTCATGTGGATATAAATTCTACTGGCTCTCTAGTTTTGCTGTTCTTTCCTGCCTTCTGGATCCACCTGATATTGATTCGTGCTGTAGCCCCTCTGATTTCTCTCAGTCTCTACTTGCCTCCCAGTGAGACTGGCTGCATTTCCTAGAAGCTTTTTCCTCCACCTTGTCATTTTTTTTTAAATTACTCTACTAAAGGTCATAACTTTTGTGACCAGTCTGCTATGAAATCGAAAGGATTGATGTAGTTTTATCCTTTTTAGCTTCACCATCTCTCTCCCATCCTATAGTGGAGATTTTTGATGTATTTTTTAAAACTGAAATCTCCTGTCCTTGCACACAGAAAATCAGAGTTATTTTACAAAGCTATGCAATCTGAGATGTCTTTTTCAATGTTAAAATAATCAAAGAATTTTGAAAATTACATTAGAATACTGTACAAGAATGAGTTCAGTTCATCTTCTGTTTTCTCTCTCTGGGATTACAACTATGCATAAGAACATACTCCTCTTTGTTTTCCCCACAACATTCTTTCCACAGTCCCATGACTTTTCATCTTCTCACTATAAAACTTGTTAACTGGCAGTGAAGTTTGTCTCTGATTATCTTCTGTTCACACTCTTATTTGTCTTAATGTAGTTGTCTTCATATAGTGGTGAAAAGTGTCGAATAAACTGAAAGTAGACATACAGACACAGAAACTGAGACAGCCACCAAGGTTCCATAACAGTCTCTGTGTCTGCTCTCTGCAGTCTCATGCACTTGATAAACAGTTATCCACTGACATTATGTTATACATAGTTATTTCCATTTATGCTTTTATGTATATTAAGAAGTATATTCATAATATATATGTGTTTACAATTTTTTGGGAAATACTTAACGTACTAAAAAAAATTAATTTGAACTTTTTTCTTTCATTTTTTTTTTTTTTCCATACAATTCAAACATGTTTCTTTGGTTTTCTATTTGTAGTTTTCTTAACCCATACATAAAGCTTCTGTTTAATACTCTGTTGACTTTAGAAGTCAGCTACCGACAGTGTTAATCTCTTTGTCTATGGAGATGGAAAATCCAGAGCTGGTATTCCAGTAAGTTTTAAAATTTATGTGTGTCAAAGTAACTTTTCCAAGTCAGTATGATTTGAGATTGTGGAAAATGCTTGTCTGTGAAAATGGTTAGTAAAAATGTAACAGGAGACATGAGTGAAATTGAAGAGAATTTCTTTACAAGTATTGCTTTTTAAGATACACAACCTAACTGACTTTTTTTTCTTATTTCAATTACAGTTTATGTAAAATTATTACAGTTTATATAAAGCTAGACTAGTGAAGATGCAAAACAAACAAAAAAATATTTGCAGCTGAAGAATGTGAAGACACCGAGACCTGGACCCTGTTTGGACTTTTGTTACAGTTTTATTTTCTGGTTTTGATAAATCCTATTAGAGTTTCTGTGCTTTACTTCATCTGTTTGTATTAACACTTTTTTTTTCTTCCTTCTGAATATGTTTTTTTTTATCTTTTTAGATCTTCAACAATGAGATTATTATGTATGTTGGTACAGACACTAAAGTAAAGGGGTTACAAATTTTACAAGGACTATAAACAACTGCTGATTCAATAAATACACAATGTCTTCTTTCTGTCTAACTGAATTCTTTGAGCTCCATTTTGTCAACTATGCCAGGACAAGCATACGTACAGCCAAATGGTAACTGATTGGGTCCATATTTTATTCTTCTCTTTGATTCACTGCCTGACTGTACTGGGTAATTGTACAAGCAATATGTAGGGAGGTGGTGCAAAGATGGGGACAAAAGTGGGAGAGAAAAACAAAACCCTATTTCAACTTACGGAAAATCATGCTAAGTGATTTTTTATGAAATTTTGAATAACTCTGAGCTCTCAGTGCTATTGCAATTCATCCCCACTTCTTCCTGCATCCTTTCATTTGTAGCTGTAAAAGAAAGTAACAGATCATTTTGATACAGGATGCATTTCTTACAACTAATTTCCATTCTGATAAAAAAAAACAACAAAAACAAACAAAAAAACAACAGAGAAAAACAACGGAGAAAAACAATCTTCAAAGTGAAATAGTTAACATGTCCTCATCTGACTTTCAGTATAGCCAAAGAAAATCCACCCAAATAAAGAACAGTCAACTAAACACAACAAAGAAAAAAGAGAAGCGAACAAAAAAAATACCTCAGGTTCATAACAGACAGTGATTGCTTGAGCACAACAGAAAACTAAAAGAAGGACAGGAAAAAAAAAAAAAAAAAAGGTGCATTATCATTTAGGAATGCGTTCCAAACAGGAGCCTGATTGCCAAAACTCTGTTCTGAGGTGCCATATGGGAGAAAGGATCAGTTTTCCAACAAAAGGGATTAAAAAATCGAGCAGTTCTATTGAAGGCTATAAACAGTTTTCCTAATTGTTTCTTTGTGTCTCTCAGAAGTATGAGGAGAAAAAAAGTTGTGAAACATTTTGTCTTTAAAGACCAAAACCTGAAAACCAAGTCTTTTGGCAGAAGTGCAGTGAAACCACTTAAGCTACTGAGTGCAGCCCAGATCGATGCACACCCCATTTATGAAATTCTGATTACCATTTTGAATAAAGACTGTTTTAGTAGAAAGGTTTAGCCATAACTTATATGATGAGGAATGAGATTCGAAATACTTGAGAACAGTTTTCAAGTGCTTGGGAAATCTGCACGAAAATACAAAAATGCTTTTGTAAGAGTGGATGGAATTAAAGCCCGTTTTTTACTCTGAGTTAAACTAAAGATCTTCCCCTTAAAAATGTTTTGGAGCTATTTTATTAACCTGATTCTGTTGAATTATAATGAAAACTTGAAGAACATAAAAAATGGAAAAAAAATCTAGCTTCTGTTTTTAATTGGTATTGGAAGTAGTTATTTGCACCACTGTAGCTGAGGTAAGCGTCTGGCCCAAAAATCACACTGGCACAGAGAAAGGTTTTATTTCTTTTAATAAGAACTAGGAATTGTTCCAAGACAGTCTGACTACTGGGAGCAGAGCGTCTGACCAAAATATGCTCACCAGATGGTAGATGTTTCCTTGTGGATAAATGCTGAAAACTGTGCAAACTGTGAAGAAAGGGTGGGAAGGTTCACTCTTGTTGGTTTCAGTTTTTAGTTGTCTCTGCAGCTAATAAATGTGAGAGGGAGAAATAAAGCTAGATTTAATGGAAGAAGAATATGTCATTATTTATTGCTGAGATATTGTATACTACTAAGTAGGGAAAATTCACAAGCCCTTTTTTTTCCCTCTTATCTTAATATCTTTATTACTTTGCTATTCCAAAACTCACTACAGTTAAATATAACAGGTCCACAATCAACAACAAGGATTGTTTGCTATATGGAAAAAAAAAAATAGTTTTAAAAAGAAAGCCCATCCTACTGGCCTGTTGGAAACACAGTACAGTGAGCTGCTCTGCCAGTCTCTGTGCACTGATGTGGCAGGATCTGCGGTGTCTTGAAGCCCAGACTGGAATTTGCTTGAAAAATCAATGAAGTAGATTTGTACAAAGGCCCTGCACCGAGCAGTGGCTTTGCTGCTCCTCTTCATAACTCCAGCCCCAATGATGTGACTTCAGACAAAGTGAGCTAGAGAGTACCTCTGCAAAGAATGGTGCATTTTGACCAGGAAGCAAGCTGGCTGACATGCCAGATGATTTATAGCAGAAGTAACTCAGCAAAGTACTGTAAAGTTGACAGAAAAAATTTCACTCATAGAATTACATGGAATGGAATGAGAATCACAGTGAGAAGGCAGGGCAGCAGGAGAAAACATTTTTAGCTTTCTTTGTACTGAGCTTGAAATAAAGACATGTTCTAATTCCCTTTCTCATGCTCTCCTCCTCTTATTGCTTTCAATGCATTTATTTATTTATTTATTTATTTATTTATTTATTTTTATTTATTTATTTATTCTTATTTATTTATTTTGCTGTTGTTTGTTTTGCTTTTTTTCCCACCCTGTGAATATGTGTCTGCAATATGTGTGAGGAGTGGCAAAGTCTGGATATGAAGAAGGTAATGGAAATGAGTGATGGAGAAATACAACTGTCACCACCTTTGCCCTTAGAAAGTCTGTTTCTATGAAAATAAATAAATAAAAATAACTTCTAGTCAGTGATTTTCAAAGTTTCAAATGAAACATTAACGTCTTTCTAATATCGTCGTCTCTAAGTCTGTGGAAGATAACAGTTCAATATTTAGTAAGTGTGAAAAGATATATATTTATTGAACTGAATTCATTCATGGGGATCCAGTAGAGGTAAGGGAAATATAACTGTAGAAAGAGACTGGGTTTCTTGAAGTAGAACTGGTGAAATGCAATGCTTTGCTGCTGGCAGAAGAGGCGAAAGAATGTGAAGGGAAATTTTTCAGTAATTTTATTTTACTTATGCATTCTTTACTATGCATTTACTTATGCACTCATAAAATCCTGAAACAAAGATACTCTAATATATTTTTAAAGACAAATATTTTTTTTAAAATGTATCTATGTTGTTCCTAAATTATTTTACCAAAGTTTTTATTCTGAAGCTATCGTAAAGAATAGCTGTTTTTCCACAGTTCAAAAAGAAATTAACATTAAGGTCCCAAATATAACAAAATAATAAACGTATGTTACCAATTGTTTATGGTCAAGGTAAATATATTAATTATAATCAATAAGCAGGAAAAGTAACATCCATTTACAAAATACATGCAAAGGTTTGTTGGGTATATGTTGCCCAAGTGATTGTATTCTATGGAATTGGCTTAGTATCAGAAGAAAGAGTGATTTGTTGAAGAAAAGTTAGTTTTCAAATTGTTTTTAAGACTACTTTGATAAAAAAATGGTTTCTTTCCTTATCCAGAGAGTTTAAAGGTCTTTGGTGCAGAAAGTATTTATAGATGTTGTTACAGATAGATAGCAGCCTTAAGGAGAAGGATTTGGGGATGTCGGCTGATGAAAGAAACTGCTTTTGCAGCACAAAAAGCAAATAGTATTCTGGGTTGCATCAAGAGAAACATGACCTGGAGGGAGATGATTCTGCCCGTCTACTCTGCTCTTGTGAGACCCCACCTGGAGTAATTTGTCCAGTTCTGGAGCCCCCAACACAAGAAGGGCATGGAGCTGTTGGAGCAGGTCCAGAGGAGGGCCACAAAGATGATCAGAGAGCTGGAACACCTCTCCTACAAGGACAGGCAGAGAGAGCTGGGGCTCTTCAGCCTGGAAAAGAGAAGGCCTCCAGGAGAATGTTATAGCAGCATTCCAGTACCCAAAGGAAAGATGGGCAGGGAGTCTTTATAAGGACATGCAGAGATAGGAAAAGGGGAAATGGCTTTAAACTGGAAGAATGTAGATTTAGACTAGATATTATGAAGAAATTCTTTACTGTGAGGGTGGTTGGACACTGGAACATGTTGTCCAGAGAAGTGGATGTCCCCTCCATGGGGGGCGTTCAAGGCCAGGCTGGATGGAGCTTTGTGCAACCTGGTTTAGTGGGAAGTGTCCCTGCCTATAGCAGCGGGGTTGGAACTGGATGACCTTGAAGGCCCCTTCCAACTTCTGTGTGAGTTTCTTGCAACTACTTTATTAACACACATACATGCATACATGCACACATTAGCCTAAAAAGCCTCCTTGCCTATTTTTTGGGGGGTGTTTGTTTTTGTGTGCGAAGAGCAGTTAAACAGTCCCGAGTAAACATTGTATCTCCTTGAGGGAATACACTGCATATCTCATTCTGAATCCTTCCAATACCACAGACCTTTTAAAAAAATTGCTGGCTGTTTTGTGTTATTTATCCCCCAAATATAAGAGTTTCTGGTTAAAGTAAAAGTACTCATTTCCAAAAGAAAATGAGAATGTGCAGATGGGAAAGAGCTGAGGTATTAGGAAGACAGGAGACCACATGTTGATATTAATATGCAGTTTTTAGTGGAAGAAGGGAAGGAACATATGGAAGAAAATGCGTCTTTGAAAGGTAGCAGACAACCACTAGAGAGAAGACCTGTTTGGGGCTTCTTTTTTTTCTTCCTTGAAAGACTCTATTTAGCTATGTGGAGGAGAGAAACCTGGCTCAATTTGCAAATGCAAAACCAGGCTGCTGCCAGGAAACATTTTCAGGAGTGATTAACAAAGCCAGTTTGCTTTACTAGATTTTCATGAAGGTAAAAAGGTATGCATCTGATTGTGACACAATCAAACAGAGCATCCTTTGCTTTAAAGCAAAAAAAGAACTAGCACTTTTACTTTAAAAGGGTGTCTCATTGTAGAATGCTTATTGCCTTCACAGGAGATGTGGCGTTTAAATCTATTGAGCACTGACTAAGCGAAAGAAGTAATTTTGAGAAATAAACAACAGAAACTGGCCCAGTTTCCTGAATGAAGGTGAAAGGATTTTGACAGTATTTACCCACTAAGATGTTAATTTATTCAGTACTTAAATTAAAGAGAGGGGGAAGGACTGCTTGTATGTGTTGCTAAATTGTAGCATGAAATTAGAATTGATTCTGAGGCTGCAGATAAACTGAAATCTCACAAGTGGTGGCAGCACAAGGCAAGAGACTCCGTATCAGCACATATTGCTGTAAAGGCATAATTTATGGCTAAAGCCCTCTGCTGTTGCAGGTACAATGTGTACTTAGAAAAGGCAGAATATTTTAAATATCAGCTTAAGATTTTGGTTTGAGCAGGAGCTCTAAATCCAGATTATCAGAACAAGCTGAAGGTACGTTTGGGAAAGGAAAGAATCCATTGACAAATTTCTTTTCTTCTTACGTCATATATATAGTTTTGTCCCAAGTTAAACGTGTAAATGTAGTATATATGATTAAAAGAAAAGTGAATCGTAACATGATTAAAGAGAAGGGCATTAAGCCATTGAATCTTTTCCAATCTTACATTTATTTTACAAAATATTCTGGATACCATAGTAGAACGTGAACTGTTCCTTGTCACATGTTCACTTAGACATAAGTATTCCAGTGCTACCATACAGCAAGCTGGACAGACAGCCTGTGTTATCCTTTGTGTGTACTCCATCAATGTGCATGCCCAGGGCAATGCTTTTTAAAGCTGAATCTATTATTTTTATTGAGATGGCAAAAAAAAAGAGCAGTTCTGGGGGACATCACAGGCTCACTTTTACTGTAAAAGGGATAGTACAGTGATAATACTCTGACAAAGAACAACCCTTAAATAATAAGTTAGTTTTAGTGCAATCATACCGCAGAAATATACCTGGCTGACCCCGTTGCTCAGCAACACATACCTTCTCTCCATTGCTAAAGACACAGTATTTATTTAACCTTTTCTTACCATCATGTTACTCTCATCTCTTCTGCGCGAATTGCTACAGATAGATGAAGCCTGATCACAAAGGAAACCTTGAACCTGTTTTTAAAAAGTTAAATGCATGATTTTTTTTTTCTTGTTAACGTCTTTTTTAATGCCCTCGCTTCATGCGGTTATCTAGGAAGAAAAAAGAAAACCCTCTCTAATTATGCTAAGGGGAAGAGACCAAGAAACTAAGCACTGTGCTTTCACTGGTGTTAAAAAAAATAAATGTGAGTGTGTTCAGAAACTGGAACGTTTCATGCAATACAAACACAGTATCTTCGACTGAGAATTTGCAGACTGAGATCTCCATGGCTGCCAGTCAGGTTTCTCTGAACTGGAAAGAGCAAACCCGGTGTTAATGAGTAAAAAGCAAAGAGGAGGGAAGGCAGCTATTTAACCAGCTGAACAGAGGAAATAAGTGTCAGCTGTTGATGTTTGGCTTTATTCATTAAATGCGAACCTCTTGCATAAGTCTAGCAAAGAGCCAGAAAAGGATTTAATTCATAATGTAGCCCTACATAAAGTACTTTCAAGTTCAAGAGGGAATTTTAAGAGCCTTTTTACTGGCTTTAAGGGTAAAATGGAATTTTATTTGAGAGTTTGTAGTAGGCAATATGAGAACTGAAAAACATCTAGAAATAGAGCTAAAAAAATAGCTTAGATGCCAATTCAATTTTATACCAACAACACCAAATCAGTGTTTATGGAAATGTTATTGTAGTTAATCCATCTCTGTAGTTAACTCAATACTTAAACTAACATATAATAAATAATAAGATTGAAGGGGGAGGTTTATGTTTCTTATTTTAAAGCTGAACAAATTATTTTCATAGAAACTGCAAATTAAAATTTGTGAAGAAGACACTGAACATCCCTTCTGTGAAAAGTAACTACAGCAAGTAACTACAGCAGCAGTGCTTCTGATTAGAAAGTATATTTAAATATTTGGTTTCTGTGTATCATGTCTTTATGTAGTTTTATATGCATTATGTTTAGTTATACAAAAGGGATAGATCTCCTGTATCTTTAGTTATCTAGTATTTGAGTATTCAGGCCAAATGACTTTCATAGCCTTCTCAAAAGAATAAACAAAGATAGATGGACCTTAGACATCTATTGTACACTGATGTGATTCCAGACGTGTTCCTCCTTCTCTTCATTTATAACAGGAGCAGCAATCTGGCCTTGGTCTCTATAAGCCTGACTGTGTTACTTACAGTTAGAGGTCCTGAACCCCTTAGCAACACAGGATGCATTTGCTGAATCAAAATTAGTAAAAGAGGCAGTAACTTAGAAAATGTAGTGCAGAGATAACAAAATACATCTGTTTGGAAATTATTTGGATTTCATCCTTCTTAGATGGCTAAAAAAATAAGGGAAAAATAAAAAGATAAGAGAAATATTAGCTTCTATGCAAAAAAAAGAAAAAAAAATTAACATGTTCAGACTTTTATAGGTCAATACTATTTTGGTTAAAGAGGGTAGAAATTTTATAGCTTTTATTTCCAAAGTCTGAGAGGAGAAGTATTAAGCCCCTTGTTTTGCCTTATCTGTAAAGCTCTTTGAGTGGTGGAGACGCTTCGATACACTTGTCTTAGTATACAGAATATGAAAACAAAAGTTCTTAGTTTGTTTTCATTATAATTCATCCATATTTTCCACCTGTTTACTGTAAAACATTATGCTGTATCATCTGAGGATATGACTTTGCTTGAGTTCATAATTCATGTTCTGTATTACTACTGATAATTTAGCAGTTACTGAACATACAGTCACAAAGGACTGTAAATTTAACATGAGATGAAGCTAGTAAAAAATACAATTTCCAGCGGAATCTCTGAATTGCTTTACAATGAAAACTACTTGCATCTGCAGTTCTGCAGTTTAAATGATGCCTATGTTTTCTTTTTTTTTCCTTTAGTAGCTTTTCAGTTTTAAGTTATTATAATTTCTTCTTATTTCACTTTTAATAAATCAGTAACGATCAGTATCCGAATTTCCTCTTAAAAAAGAAAAAAAAAATTGGTGCCTAACAAAAGAGAATAAGCAGAGTGTAAAACAGAGCATCATGTTAAAAATGTCAAAGCACTTATCTACAAACAGTACATTCATTATCCTTGTGATAATAAATACAGCAAATATGCTAAAACTGACAGCTTTTGTCTTTTGAGTTTGTTTGTTCTTCATAAAACTAGGAACTCAGTTTTTCTTGTACTTCACAAGGAGCAGTATTTTACTTCCCTAGAATTCCCTATATCAAAGGGATCACACTATTTGTAGAAAGATAGAAGACAAATTGGCTTTTAATTAAGAAAAGAAAAAAATCCCAGGGGAATTATACAATAAGTAGTCTAGTCCCAAACAGTGCTAATAGAAACAATACATGCATGTTCAGTTAAGAATAGACTGATCAGTGTGTAGAACACAATGTAAGATTTTCAGTATTAGCATTTCAGTGTGAAAATACTGACATTTTGTCCACAAATAAACACAAGAAACACACTAACCAACAGTGTACATCAATGAACAGAGACACTGCCAATCTTTTGTTTCATCAGTGTTTTTATAAAAAAAGAAAATCCAAACTTTGAAAAGCATCAGTGAACATATACACTTCCAGTTATGTATTTCTCTTTCTGAAGGCAATCACTTTTCTTAACACATGAAGATATACCAATTATATCTTTCTGAAATCTGTCTGAAGACCATCTAACACTACTTTTTTTTGGCTTTTTTAGACAGAAAAAAAAGTTGGCAACAATTTTCATGTTAATGAGTTGGGTAAAATACGAATTACTTGGAGGAGGAAGTGGAATGCACACACTCAAGTGAATGCTCAGACATTCTACAGGACAATGTTCTTGGTTCTCTTGAGTTAAATGAATCTTTAATTTTTTTTTTTGTTTTCAAATAAAATAAAATAGAAGAGGAAGGCATGCCTCTCATTCCCAGAGCATACTGCTATCCACACTGAGGCAAGCTTCCTTTGAGGGCATATGCTTGACATTCATTCGTGGATTTGACCCTCACGGATGGTGCAGGAAATAAAACTCAGTACTAGTGTTTTAGAAAGGAAAGCAGTTGTGTTCTGCTCTCAAAGGAATGGTAATATGTACTGTGACTCTTTTTACACTCAGCAAGCTGTAGATCAGAAGGTTACAGTCTCCTAAATCCAGAGAATCAACAAATTTAGCATAAGATGTTGGTCTTGGTGTTTTCAAGCAGCCCCCTGTTCAGCTGACATGTCCAACTCCTCCCAGCTGTTGCAGAATGACCAGGCATCAAATGCCAGTGTCTAGGCCTCAGTTTGAAATTGCATTTCTGAGGGTTAGTTAGAATACAGCTTAAAATTATTTTGTTTACTATAAGCACAACAAAAAATGTATTATTAGGTAAGTTTTTGCACAGTTGAACTGATTATTTTCATTTCTAGTTCATAAAATACTCTTTAAAGCTTTTGTTGAGAGCATTTAATGTTTGAAGATTTAATAATGCTTAATAACGTTGAAGATTTGTTTGGAAATACTGCATTTCTGAGTAAAAGTAAACATTCCTAGTCAGCCTAGTTATATTTGCTTTGGCACTAATAGCTGACAATCAAGGAAAGGAAATGTAGAAAGCCATTTCATTTAAACCCTCATGTTACTGACTCATAACTAAATATCAGCTACTTAGCTGGCAATCATGGGAAATCACAGTTAAAAAATATGTCCTTTTAAAGTTTTTATAACCATTTGAGAATGGTACATATTTTTCATTAAGAAAGATGTGATATTTCCCTTTCCAGATTGGACATGTATGTTGCTTTTAAGATATCTTTCCATAGAAATATGAGAAGAATAGAGATTTAGGTGTATATTAAGGAGAAAAGACTCTTCTTAAAGGCATGGATATTTTTTCAAGTTATATGTAAGCATGTACAACAAGGTTTATTTAAAAATGTACCTTGCCTCTGAGTAGGAGATTTTCCAAATGTAGACTTGAATTTAGCAGGATTTATGAATCAGGAAAAGCAATATCATTGCTGTTTTGTGTAGATTTTCAAATAATTTACTTTTCTGAAATAGCTACGTCAGGTTTGGATGTACTGAGTACAGTAGTTAGTTCACTCTTGGTCAGTGCAGACATTCTTGAAATTTAATCCTTGCCTCCCAGGTTTAACTAAAATCCATACATGTAATTAGATGATAACCACAGTATTCATGGGTTTGATAATACAGTGTCCATCTGTGTCACATTTGATATTCCTATGGACTTTTTAGTGTCTACTGAGAATGTCTGCAGAATTTCTTAGAGGAAAAAAAAACACCTGTAGATTCTACTCATGCAAATATATGTGTGTAATATAAGTCACAATGCCATATAGCCTCCCTGTGTGATACACTGGAAACCCAGAGATGACATTGAAGTCTTTAGGACTGAGGAAACTTTCTGCTTATTGGCTCAAGCCAGGCAAAATAAATTTGTAGGGAAAAACTTGAGGCCATTAAAAGATGGCAACAGGACCAACATGATAAAATTTAGAGAACGATAGGAAAAAATGATCAGAAACATATTAATTGCTCCTTAAATTAAGAATCTTCATTTTGCATGTGCTCTGTTGCCTAGACATCAGCCAGTAAAGAACGGTGTAGCACTCACTTCCAATTGCTTAACCTGGTACACTTTACATTTGTATCATGTATAGATTGGATTGGATGTGTAAGGAAGGTGGAAAAATTTTCAGGAAGAATACTGCAGCTATGTGCATAATTTTCACAGGAATTTCTGCATCCATTAAAGGAACAGATAATTATGAAACTTAAATATGTTATGAAACTGAAGATGCCTAAGAGAAAAAGTTTGGCCTGGGGGTGCCTTGGTTTGATACTGACATCTGTACTCAAGCAGAATGTTTTCTTACTATGAGGAGTTTTATTTGAATGAGATTAAATTGTTCCCCTAACTAATATAAAACATTAGTAGTATTTCTTTCACCTAGGAAAAAGAACAAACAATATTTGCTGAGACAGAATAATAGATGCAATTATCTATTTTTCACATAGTAATCATGTCAGATTCATAATTTTACATACATTCCCTTTTGAAAAGAGTTTTCAATGACAAGCCACAATATTTGCTTACAGTGCTCAGAATGAAATTTCCAATTTCAGGACAGACATCCTTGCCACAATTGCCTTTAAAAGAAACATATCACCAACTATTTTACAAACGCGTACTACCATAACATTTTAAATTTGAATGTGCATAAGGTGGAATCCAATTTCCATTCACAACGTAGTGGTCATAGCTTTAAACATTTTGGTAATTATAATATGTTTTGTTTTGATCCGAATAGTCCAGAAGATCTCTCTATAAAGAGAAATTACAATTAAAAAAAAAAAAAAAAAAAGAGGATTCAAGATCTCAAGAAAAGTTTCAGAACTTTGCATTTCCTATAAAATTCAAAATTTTCAACAAATAAATGCTTGTATATTGCCTGGCCAAACTAGTAAAAAATAAATTGCTTTGATAATTTTATTGTTTCCCCAGATTTCATGTGTCTCTACGAAAGAGTTGGAAATAAATCAGTTTATCTGGGAAATGGTACCAGTTGGGACCCAGCTGATTGCATTTAATGTGTACTTTCTCAGGTAGCTTCGTTTTATTGACTTGATGTTTGAGAAGTCCAGATGCTAATGCTCCTAATGATTAACCACTCTTTTTGACTTTTGGTAACAAGAATTCTCATGCAGCTAATATCAAACAGAACTTTGTGCTCTACATCTGTCATTTCAAAATTCCCATTTTTGAATTCCCCTAGTCTCAAGTACGTAGTACATTTTCTCCCTATTTTACTCCCTACAATTTTCTCTCCTACTTCCAAGGCCCCATGACGCAAAATGTCATTTTGCCGGTCTTCAGTTCCAGTGATAACTTTAATCTTACTGATTTTAATAGGCTTTTCAAATACAATCCCATAAAAGTCCCCCGTAGAAGGAGGCTTGCCCCAGAAGTACTCATCAATGCTGCTGTAAGCCTTGCTTGCTTCGTAGTTTTCAAATACATTCATATTGGTGTGCAAGTTTGCAGGTGGGTTGTCAGGGATATCAAATGATTCCTCTTCAAAATCGTCATCCTTTAGTTTGTTTTCAGCTCCTTTGTAAGATGAATAGTATCCCATGTGCTGGAACAGTGATGGCTTAAAACGTATCACTTCCTTTTGAGCTAACAGCCCACGAAAGTGGATCAGCAGCCAATCGCAAGGCATTTCTTGGTAAAACATCAACAAAAAATGGGCCAGGCGTGGGAGGTCATGGGAATGGTAAAGCTTTCCAATATACCCCAGTTTGGAGAATTCCAAAGTTACCCAGTAGGATCCTTCTCTTGAGGTAATCACTTTTTTAACAGTGGTCAAAAAGTTCTTTGAACAGCGAACGTCATCTTCTAGCATCACATAATAGTCAGAAAGATTAGCACAGAAGTTAAGCAGGAAAGCATAATCAACATTTTGTTTGGATCGAAACTTTACGCGGTCTTCTGGGTCATTGTAATTTCTCTTGAGACCATCCAGTATTGGATAATACTCCTCAGGGACATGAATAACTATTAGTCTGCCTGCAATTATGTGATGTGCAAATTTCTGTGAAATATCCTGGACCATCCCTTCACACCAGGCTGAATCAAAATCTGCCAGCTGTACTACCACTGTGATTTCTTTAAGTTCCTCATAACTTGACTGTTCAAATATGGACTTGATGGTCTCAAGCAAGTAGTTTCCTTTTTTCCGTTTCACAGAAGATAGCCCAATTGTAAGATATCCTGTACAAAAGAGAAATCAGACAAAAACAGAGAATCTGACATTGCAAACGAGTTTCAAATCTATCATCTAGGGCTGTGTTAATGTTAAATAAAGCTTTAGAATGGTGTGTGAACCTACTGAGATGTATGCAGCAAAGAATATTTATTCCTTTTTCATGAAACAAGAATCATACTGCATACTGGTGTTAAATGGACGAGATCCAAAACAGTGTGAATGTGTATGCCGGGGATAGGAAAAAAATTCACAGACCCAAATTCAATGTTAAAACTATGAAATCTGCTGAGAGAAAGGTGATTATGATTTATGATTCACAAAAAACTTTTGAAACAAGACACTGTGAAGTACAGCACCAAAACATGAGCTAAACTTTTATCATTTTAATCACTATACAGAACTAGTTCCATTTATGCATGTATTTACCATTTTATGAATGTTGCAGGGATAATTTCTCTCTGCATTTTCAATTTTAACTGAACTTGTCCAATTTTCCCCTGTTGAAATTTTTTCTAACTCTCTTTCAGAACTCACTGAGTAAGCATACGTAAGTCCCTTTTGCAAGATGTAATTTGGACATCATTTTGAAATAGAAGAGAATTTACCACTATATATCTGTATTTCCATAAGCTGTTTTAATGCTGCTACGTTTTTCTGGGGAGAGATGCATCTTCATTGTAAGTAAACAATTTTAATCTCTGCTGTTTTGCAGTTATTACTATTACATATTTCTTTCCTGGCAGTCCAAATCAGTACTTTCAGATATTTTCTGATGTATCTCTGTTTTAACATAAAAAATGCTAAGACTTGATAGTTGAGTCTGCCTCAAATTTCTTAAAAAAGTGGTTTGTAAAGGACTACTCTGATATGGTGATGCATAGTTTTCCTTGAGTCTAAATTCCACTTAAAATGTAATTGTACAGTGAAGTACAATCCCTATGTAGGCATGCTGCCTACATAGTCAGAATTTTCTCAAATCTCATTTGAACAAAATATATCTTATAGATTTCTATGAAGATCAGCAAGTCACAAGTGATTCTATTTTACTGTCTGTGCTTGGACTCCTGAGTCCTGTTTATGCTGGTGAAATGATTGATTTGGAAGGACTCCTGGATAAAATTGAAGTATGTCTATATTTCACTTCAAGATGAAAGTCTTGAGCCCTGCTTGAAGTCAGAATGAGAATATACTTTGTTTGACTGGGAGAAGGCTGGGAGAAGAATCCTCCTCTATCATCTCCATAAATAGTGCAACTCCTATGTCCAGTTATCATAGTTAAATGAACAATTAATTGCAGCTGCAAGACAGATCCAACAGGGCACCTGAAGGCTGCATCTGATCCCAGTCATATTGATTGTACAGGCACAGGCTATGTCTAGTCTTAGGGAGTGGCTGCAGAGAACCATCATCATGTGCATAGCTCCCAGTTCCTGAATCATCTCTCCCAGCTTTGGAGAAGATCCACAAAAATATCCATAGACCATCTGGGGCTGCCTGCAGGACAGCTTATGAGGCAGGCATGTGATTAGAAGATAAAGAAGTTGTAGGACACTCACTGCTGGGGCTGAATTAGCAGCTACCCAGGAACTCCCTGTGCAGAGATACCTGTCCCACCACACTCTGAGGTCCTCACCATTTAACTAATTTGTCTTGCCTGGAAATACCACAGAAACTACATGGATTTCACCCATTTTAAATTACCTCATTTCATAACATTCAGATTGCAGTTACTTACTTTTCCTTGGCAAAGGGGTGCCAGCTAGGTAGCGATAGGAAATGTTTATAGATCCTGAGAAATTAGACAAATCTTTGTACGTGTGAGCATAGCGCTCTGGGTTGAGCTGGTGCGTGGCTGTTTCTCTGATTAATTGCTTGTCCCCTTCCTATTAGTGGGAAAACAAGAAGAATGGGAGAGGGAGAGAGATAGAGAGAAACACATTTATGAATGCTAGCCAGAAAGGCAACACAGACAGGCAGGTTTCCAAGAATAACATTTTTCAGTGTCAGCTTTCTTGAAAGCATGTAGATGTTACCTCATTTTTTAAAACCCATTACTGAATACCACACATTTTTGGTTGCAGGAAATAACTTTTCAGATCATGGTAAAAAGAAAAGAAGAAAAAATTGTTTGGACAAAAATTCTTTAAATGGTGTTTTTTGAAAGGTTTTAGATCAGTTAATTATCACAAAAAATGCTGGCATACACAGAACAGGGAAAAGAGAACATCAGTTCAAAACACATGAGATAATTTTCCTTGAAAGAAGTGGTGGAGGAGATCTTTTTGAAAATACTTTCAGTGATTAAAAGCAAAACAGCCCAAACCAACCCTCAAATAAGAAAACTATCAAGCCCTAAAGAGAGCATAGACCAGTTTACATCACCACATTCTCTCTCCCCGTCCCCTATTCTTGTTTTTTTTTTTTTTTGTTTTGTTTTGTTTGTTTGTTTTCTTTCAAGAGGCCTCCTGAGCTTTAATGAAGTCACACAAGGGAAAGAGAGACTTCATCAGCAGCGAATCATACATTGAACCTTTCCCTCAGTCCTTAAAAAAAGTATATAACAAGATGCAGCACCATAAGACTGTTTACAATTTACAGTTTGATCCTAGTCTGATGACAGGCCAATTAAGAAATTAGTTTCTTTCTTCTATTACAATGTGTTACTATGCTAAAAAATGTCCTGCCCTGTCATTAAATGAAAGCATTGTGCAGCATTAGTTCTGCTTCTAACAAGAATAACAGTAAACAAATTTATGTCAAGATGCATTTTATGGTGAAAATAAATATTCCTGTAAACCAATCCCATGTACATTTTAAGTTTACTATTTTTCTTTCATAGAAGAGTAAATAATTGGCATCTGAGTTCAGTAAAGATCTTTTGGATAATATCCTGCACTGTTATGCTCTCTAGTGCTGCTATTATATTTCACATTTTCTCTTAAGTTAGGTGAAGAAGGTTTTATTCTAGGTTAAAATATAAATCAGTGGACTGGCTTCAAACCAAAACAGAAAACAACAACAAGCAACAACAATGACAAATGCACAAAACAATTGTTCTAGTACTAGTATTACTTTTTCAAAGTGTTTTTCATTAAGGTCAAAATGTCATTTGTCATTCCAAAAGCAAACACCAAAATTCTTAATTTCGTAGGATGTGAGAATGGAAACCCAACTTATTGCATAAAGTTTAAAAATAATTTCAAATTGTAAATGTCAAGACAAAATGTTAAAATGAACTGACCACACAAAAACAAAACAAAACAAAGAAAAACCAAAAAGTTTTTTCTTTTTACTTTTGAAGGAATGCCTCTTATGGGTAGATTTTGCTGTTCATTCAAAAAATGAATGGAAAGCAAAACTTCCTTAGATATAGGATCTGTTTTGTTTTTGTTTTTCTCCTTCTGACTGCTGTGGAGAGATCAGTGAAGATGAAGAGCTAATTATTCTCTTTAGCTGTCTTCTTTCTTTCTACGATAGCTCTGGCTCTTCTTTCTTAATTAACCTTTAGAACATGTTCTAGTGTTTGCTGGATCTTGAAGGATTCCTGTAAGTGTCAGGATAGTCCAAAGTGCTCCATTTTTATGTACATACACTGCTCCACTAAAGTTTCTATGTCAACTACAATATTACTACTGTTTTCACAGTGCCCAAATAAGGCCTGGTATTCATAGAAGAGTTAGGAAACCATGCTTCACTTACAACTCAGAGTATGTAGAACAAGTCACAGTATCTCAACAGAGATATAGCAGTATAAGTTATGTTAATTCAGAATGTTTTCTAAATGTTTGGATGAAGTGGCACTCACACTACAGCAGAACCACAAGCATATATCAGCACTGTGTACCATCTATTAAAACAATTTAAGAAATTCTCCAGGTGAGCCATTAATTTCCACAGTCATTACTTTCTACTTCCACAGCAAATGCCCTGCAGAGACCAATGAAAGGGTTTATTTGGACGTGCAAGATTCTCCTTGTGAAAAAGGAAAATCCTCCCTTCCTATGCTTTGCCACAGTGTATCTCAGTTTTAATTTGTAACTTCCTGAAAGTCTGCTGGTTTCATCTTGCATGTGGTGAGAGAGGTACCAGCTGTCCGAGACTGGGAAGAGAAACTGGGCAATTACATGCATACTCTGTCACTTATCTACAGGAGATCTTCCAGCAGGAAACAAGCTGTAGTTACAAAGTCAGAAGGCCTCCAGGACTCTGAGAACTTTCAAATTCTAATTTCCTGAGGGACTCTGGTTAGCTTGCTGTCCTCAAAATCTATCCAGAACTGTGTCTCTCCTCACCACTAACACTAAAGCTGCTTTTTTTTTTTTTTTTTTTTTTTTTTTTTTT
>JAOWBP010000001.1:36327189-36343210 GCA_028571105.1 Tragopan temminckii
TACCTCAGCAGAGCACACACACTAGTAAATTAACGGAGCTGTCAGACATGGTCAGAAAAGTTGAAAATGAAAATAAATAAATAAGATAAAAAGTCAACAGCCTGACACATTTGAAAAATGCTTGATGGACCATAAATGTATCAAGAGATCTGGGAGAACTGTCAGGAGATTTGGCAGGAGACTTGGCTGGGAGATACATGAATGCAAACATGCCAGAACTGTGATGAGAGAAGCAATGAAGAAGAGTGAATTTCTAAAAAAAGGGGGGAAAAAGAGCGAATTAAGAATAAGACATGGAGCCATCTGGGGAGTTGGCAAATAGGATAGGAAAAGATTTCAAAAACAAATCAAGAGGAACGCCATTAGCAGTGATAATAAAAGCACTTTCAGAGACATCTGGGGAACTTTGAAGCAATTACTGAAAGAACAAAATACTGCTAGGAAAAAAAAAATTGATAAGACAGGTCAAATTGAATCACAATGAAGAAATCATAAATAAATCAAACAGTGTAAAGTCTTAGTGCTAGTGCTGTTAGAGAAAGCATTATATCGGTAATGGAGTAACATACTGGAAGTATGAGTTATCTTTTCAAAAGTTCAAAAAGCACTAGGTTGGCCTTAATTGCATTCACAAAGTTAACAATATTGCAGTGGGTAATGCAATGAATAAAATGTTTTTAATTAATATCACTAGTAAGACATACATTGTTGTGATAAATTCATATAAGCATTTTACTATTTACATATTGCACATATTTCATATTATCGTATTGCTATTAAGATCCAGCAAAGACTTCACCTTCCACAATATTGGGAAGTATGTACTGCCCCATTAGATGAGTCAGACAAAGAAGAATCACAAAGCCATTCATTAGTTCAACTTAAAATCAAGAAAGAGGACTGTCTAATTGTATCACAGTGCTATATGTTTAGTCATTTTATTATTTGTAAGTTCCACCTTTTAGGCTATCATGCCCTTCTACTGGGGCAAATCCAACTTCTGATGAACTGGAAATTCAAAATATAACTAATACTTCAGATCATACTTCTCATTCTCCAATGAGACATGGGTACATATAAATTGCAGGTTATGTTACATTCTCAATAACCTACTTGTTGAAATTCTTAACAGACTTTTTGATTATTTATTTATTTATTTATTTATTGCTATCGTTGACTTACACTAGGTGTCATTTCCATCTAATTGTTCACACTGTAGCACCGAACCTAGAAGATTCAAATCTGGGAAACAGAATATGACAAAAATATAGAATAAAGGCAATGAAAAGAAATTATTCATACAAGAGCCTAAAAGTAACATGGAATTAATGTAGATTCTCTTCTATATATAATTATATTCCCTATCATCATGTAATGTAGTATTTACAGGTGTGATTTGTAGTATGGACTGAAGAAGGAGCTCCTAGCTTACATGAATATTCCATATGTAGGCAATTTCTACATTAAAACTGAAGGAAATCAAGAAATATGGGAAACACAGGATACATTTTGGCTTAGAAGGAGGTATCTTATAGAAAAGATCTTCTACATTCATTTTCTCCTATACTTAGAACAAAAAGAAAAGGACAGTTCAGATCTTACTGACACACCTGTGTGTGTTGTGTATTGATGACTTCACCAGGATGCATTTTTCTGTTAACTGTACATTAAAAGGAGGAGACTACAGGAATTATGAACATTCGCTAGGGATGTATTTTATTGTTTGTTCCAGAATTTCTTTCATCTAAGAAACTTACCAAAACATAACCATCTTCAATGTACAAGTTCATGAACAGCAAGCAAATGACAAGGACGCCTAAGAATGACACTGCTGATCGTTTCCGCAAGCATCTCATTTTATCAAAATATTTCAAGTTGTGTCTCATATGAAGAAAGGCATACGGTAGTGTCACCTATGAAAGAAAATCACAGTGTTACAAGAACTCTTCATCTACCTGATAGGTACGAGAGCAAAACAATATGTATCAAAGCTCTTCAAACATACATAGAATATACTCTTTAAGGTGGAATTTATTTCATGTAATCTTGGTCATCTTCAAGCTAGATCTATAATCCTACCTATAATTTAACCTTCCTTTTCCAGTCAATAAAGAAAAGCACACTTTATCCTACCCATTTTAGGCTGGCACTATAAAAACATTGTGACAGGAGAGCATCAGCTATTCAGTTCCCCCTGCATAAATTTCTTAGATTCCATCTAGATGACTAGCAAAGATGATTTGTACCTGTACTTCCTTTCAAATACAGCTCAAGCCAAAAAGCCAGGAAGAAGTTATTGCTCGTCTCAATATTCTTGCCAATGGGAAAGGTCTGGATACGCCCAGGCGTGAATGAGGTACCTTTCCTGCAGAAAGGAGGTAACGTCAGGAATCTGCAGCACCCCTCAGCCTCAGACACTTGTACTAGTATGAAAAAAACTTCCATCGGAGCTGTTATTTTCTCCACTGATTATAGAAGAAAGATCAGTGTCTATCTTAGACTGAACATATATATCTATCGGAATGCCCTTATTACCCCAATTAAACAAATCAAAGAAAAGAGGCACAAAGAATCAGGAAGTTCATTAGTAGAGTTCAAGATCAAGAAAGAAGGCTGTCTAATCATGTCACAGTGTTACGTATTTATTTTAGTGATGTTACTATTTAAACAATATGAAAGTCATTCTTGGATATCAGATCACAAACATTAACTTGTTCTATATGTGTTTAACTACTTCTCTTTGAACTACATTTGATTGAAAATTGTCTGACCACAAACTAAAATAAAAACCACCCAGATTCCAGACTGCACTGCTCAAATATTGAGGAATTCTTAACTGAAAAGTAGATTATAAACTCATTGTTTATGTTTTCACTGTTTTTAAGTGCAAAAGTGTTATGGCTGTTGTTCATAACAATGTATGATTTGTCTATAATATTTAATATATTGAAAACATATGAATAGAGTGTAAAGATCTACTAATCTACATGAAGAGGTAAATAGCACTACATGTGCATGTTTAAACTCTGTATTTAAATACCTTCATTTTTTAAACCGCTGAACATCTAAACTGACAGAAAATGTATCCAACTATGAATTCCACAGAAGATTTATCATGTCAAGTTGATAGTTTTCTGGACTACTGATGAAAAATCTTTAAAATGTAGAATTCAATCTATATTTACTTTGCCAAATTAATTAAATATATCTGACAGTTTAAAATATGAGTCCATTAGACTCTAGAGAAATGAGAGGTAAGTACATCAGGTGTAAGTAGCGCAAAAATGTAACTGCTAAGTTTTTTGCATATAGATGAATTGCCGTGAAAGGATGCTGGCTGCTTTTAATATCATTGGCTTTAAAATCACTATGTTGAGAACAGTAAGAGCAACTTATATCTTGCACAAAGAAAAAGAACCATTAGTGAACAACAAAGTATTTTTTCATAAATTGGCCAGACTTATCCCCGTTTATTTGAGGGTGGGCAGAATGAAAGCAGACTGATCACCATGAATCTGAATAAGTCCAATGTAGGCATTTTTTTAGGTTACAATAGCCCTTTGAATTTCCTTACCGTCTAATGGAAATGAGCACCAGGAAGGAGCTATCAAGGCCATGAATCTTCAAACTCTTGCCCTCCATCCACTGACCGCACAGTGATTACTGGGGATCTGTGGATTCAACAGGCTGTCAGAGGACACCATATCAGTTGTGGAAATGAAAGATTGCCCCTGTTCTAGATTAGGCTATGAAACATATGTACATACATACATATATGTTTTTAAACTTACATATATGTATATATAAAAATAAATAAATATATAAAAATATAAATAAATATAAATACTTTTTCTCACAGTGTAACTATACCTTTTCAAAACAATACACTCTTAAAAACTGATTAAACTAACACTGGAAAGATTAGATACTGGCAGTTCTTAGAGAATGGTGTGAGACAGCCTGACAGCTGAAAATTCAAGCAGCAAGAGACAGAGTGCTTAGAACCACTGTCAGCTTTAGGGGTATCAGAGATGCACTGCAGCTGCACATAGAGAAGTTTTCCTTTGGAACGCTTGAGAATAAATAAGTGGCTTTTCAGACACAGGATGACTGTTCACATTGCTGATTGCACTGTGGTACCTCCCTTGTCTTTGCTCTGAGCAACTTGACCAAAGTCAGTAAGTGTGAGGAAGGTGTTTGTAACTATGTTTGCTGGTTATATTTTCTTCCTTTAAGGACCAGCAATTTTCATTAGATAATCACTTTGTTGAATTAGGAACAGACATTGCTGAAACTACACAAATGAGACTGGAGGAAGGCCATTATTATTAATGATAATGGAGGACAATGCAGAAAATGGAGGATAATGCAGAAAGATAATTGTTCCATATGGCCAACATTCAGTAGAAATTGCTTACATTTCTTGTGTTGGTTTCACACAAAGTCATTAAAATGTTCTTGATTGCAGATAGAATCCTTGAAACTGTTGAAATTAAAACTTAGTTCCAATGTTGATTTTTTTACGCTCATAAAACTTACAGGATCCTACCAACTCAAGGAACTACAGAGAAGGACATCCAGTTGAGATGAAACCTCTGCTGACGGCGCTTCATGGAGGAGACACAGCTGCAATCACTAACACCAGATGTCAATGCAGATGCATGCTTGTCAGCCTTCAACCTGCTCCAAAACCTGCTTCTTCCAACCAGTTTGTCTGAATGTACTATTTGACATACTTATAATGTAAGCCTTCAGCTAAAAATATCCAAACCTCATACATATGGAATTCCTTACATTTTCCTAGAACTGCTTTTTCTTGCATCACTATTTCCAATCTGTAACACGGCACTTTGAAACACTACAAAAGTGAAATATGAAAGGATAAAAAGATAGTGGTAGGCACTGCCAGTCATCTTTTGAAAAAATAAAATCAGAACTTCTCACAATGATCTTTCTGCTGTTCTCTAAGACCATTTGAGCAGAATATATACCGTCACACAAAACTATGACTCTGAGATTGAAAAAAAAATGCTTCAACTTATCAGTTATGAAGCTATAACTTTGCCATAGGATTTTATGCTTTCATTATTCATGCACAATTAAGTAGATATTAGAATGCTATAAATGCAATTTGTTTCATGAAGCTAGCATTAAGCAGTTAAAATGTAGCTATTAATACACATGCATGGATTCTAACTCTTTTCCTTTCTAGACAAGATGTATCATTTTCTTCCCTCTCTTTAGACTCCAAAACTCTTACATTTGTATTCACACATGCTTGTGCTGTTATGCATAGTAATTTAAAACTATAATTCTTGTGACTTTCTAAGACGATACAGACATGAAAGGACAATGAACTAAAATATGCAATCACATACCTTGCAGAGAGAAGCTGTTTTTTATAAGACCTGCAGAGGTGTGAAGGCTTTGTAAAGATCAGAACTGATTTTCACATAATAATGTTATGCTTACTCTTGCAGATTTTGCAACACTCAACAGAATTTTTAAAAAATGTTTTAGAAAGCAAATTCTGAATGCACTTCTAGTGATAGTATGTTCCTAATAGCCAAGTCTTTGAAACAGACAAACAAAAAGTTAAATTTAAATTTAAAGCTGTTAAAAGTTTTAAACAATTTTCAATTGTGATGTCTAGGTGACTTTTTCCAAGAATAAAAAGTGGCTAAAAGCAAAGCTTCTTCCTTATTTTCCCCCTTTTCAGAGGTAAGAGGATATTTTTTCCAGCTCTGCAATAATTTCTATGTACCACACATATGCAATTTCACTGTGACAAACCATTTCATGTTCAATCTTGTCTAATTCTTCATGACTTTCTGACAATACTTGCCACATTTGCTTTGTACCACTTTCAGAGATTACTGTTCAATTACCTAATCAATTTCCTTTGCTTAAAAGATAAATGTTAAAAGGCCCTCTGGTTTTCCTTTACACTTAAATATGCCAAACTAAACATAAACTTACCTAACCAATACGGTGGATCTACTTGTATCTACAAATGTAAAGAGGTGCAGCAATGACATCATCTATTATGTTTCGAGTCGCCATTCCTGGATGTGTTTAAAAGCCATTTGAATGTGGTGCTCAAGGACATGATTTAGTGGAGGGTTGTTATTTAGGGTAGTATGGTTAGGTCATGGTTGGACTCGATGATCTTTAAGGTCTTTTCCAACCCGACTGATTCTATGATTCTATGATTCTACTCTGGTTTGCTTTAGTGCTGTGTCCTAGTAGCTAAAGAAAAGTTGCATACTTACAGAGGAACTGATGGATGTCAGAAATGACAACTTTTTTTTTTTTTTTTTTTTTTAAATCTATTTCCAAATCGGGCATGAAGTTTTGCCTGTCACTAGTCTTCCAGGACATACAGTATACAAGATCTATTACCATGTTAATTATCTAAAGAAAATGCTGAGATAACATTTCCCAAAAATCATGACTGGATTACTAAATCCTTTATGAACTTTATTGCAATCCTTGATTTGACTAAGATGCTCTGAATTAGGTTCTTCACTTCTGAGCTCTGAGACATATAATTCCACCACTGTATAACTAAATTGCTTTACTTGCACTTCTTGATGCTTGTCCAATTTGTTTTTCATATTTTCTGTTTGGAAGACTGCACGTGATGCCTCAAGGGTTCCATTCAGTCCTCTTTACAAATAGCAAATTAAGCACAGGAAAAAATAAAAGGAATTTTTTTACATGATTACTATTAAATTCTGCATGTGTCATGGTCTTCTTAGATAAGGTGAAACACAGCAAAGCAAAAAAAAAGGACATTGAACCCTAAATTACCATATATGTTTGAGCTACAGTTTTTGGTGGACTAGAAAATTATAATGGATAAGTTTTTGCTATTTCATAGAGCTCAGACAGACTCACAGCAAAATGCACTGTCTATCTTACTGAAAGCCTGAAAATATGGATAAAATGTTTAAGGCTGACAGGCAGGATGTTTGCTGTCACTGGCAGCAGAAAAGTAAAAACTGTTGTGAGGGAAAAGAAGCTCTAGCTCAGAATGAGGCTAACAAATCCAGATTCTAGAACTGGAGTTTTAAGCTGGCAATAAGTACAGTTTTTAGATGGCTAACTGTTTTATTTTGTACCTCCAAATGCTAAAATTATCCTAGAGATTGTCATGTCTTCTGAAACTTATATTCCATATAGAGAAAGTCAAAAAAAAAGATGTAGAAGAATGGACTACTCAAAATTTTGTATATAAAATGTAGAGTTTTAATTCAATATACTATTGGAGGATGAAATGTCTTCAGCTTCAGAATGACATAAAACAGAGCAACAAAACTTACTTTAGCTATAGGGCTCTGAGCAAAACGTAAAGTAGATCCCTTGGTGTGGAGGAGTCAAGTCTAATCAAGGTGAAGAGGTGACTAAAAGTGAGAAGATACATTGATTTAGATGGGAAATTACTATCTAATTAATCACTGAATGGGTAGAAGAATATACCACTGGATATATTTTATCAAGTATGTTGTGGTGTGAAAGATGGATTTTAGAAAAATTGTTATAGGTGATGATTTGATGGGATGTGGAAAAAGCCTACAAGGCTACAAAAAATGGCAAGGAAATATGAAAGACATCTTCAAGTTCTGATTCCAAGAGACAAAGTAAAGGGAAAAAAGAACAGTATAGGAGTGAAGTATGTTCACTGAAACATCTAGAGAAAGTAACCTTAGAAACAGGTGGAGATTCAAGAGCAAGGGTTTAGGTGGCATCAGAAATAAGGCAAAAATGACTCAGTATTGAAATTAGCACTGGAATTAAAAGATATTCAGTAAATTTATCAGTTTACTCATCAATGAATAAAAGGAAGACATGGATACAAGCACTGCCGTATTCAACAGCAAGTTCAAACTTTCATGGATGATTATCATGTACGACATTTGCGTAGTGTGTGAATGCAGGGAATATTATAGCCTCTGAGGCAAACTAAATTCCTTGAATCCATTAGACACCAATCTGACTATACTAGTGGGTATACTTATACTATACTTGTCTAAATACATCCCTACATGTTTCAATACCTTCACTGGAATCACAGTCTGCATTAGTTAATCATTCTGTAAACTAATCACTCTGTAAGCTAATTTTTGGCTCAGGGTCGTACAGTTTCTTACCTGAGGTTTATGTTATGAATTTGTCCTTGGCCATAATCAAGTACTTTTGATGTCATGTTTGTAGTAAACAAACTATCCAATCTTCCAAATTTTGGTGGGAAAAGCAGCATAAGCATTTGACAAAAAAACCAATTAAGAATCATCAGAAAAGTTGCATTCTGACTTTGGCTGAATCTGATCATCTAACAGAAATGCAAGTAACTTCTCTATTCATTTATAATCCTGATATGAAGAGAAGAGTCTCCTTGAAGACACATAAGTATATGACTAATTTGGTCCAGTCATTGGTGAATCTCAAAAAGTGATGTTAGCCACTGAGCTGTCATAATCCTCCATACTCATCTTGCTTCACAGTTTCTATGGCTAGTTGCAACATGGCAGAACCCTGAGAGGTTTTATGTGCTGTGGAACAAGGAATATCTTTTGTGAGAAGTCTGCGCTTCTGAGGAGCCATCCCTTGCATAGCATTCTATGAACATATGTTAGATACTGAAAGCTATTTTAGCATGGCATCTTTACATACCATTTCACAGTACTTCCATAATAATGTGTGTCTGGAATATCATGATCAAAAAGCAATGATTTTTTATTGGGTGAGTTTGTTCAAATATATATATGTTTATATATATGAAATATATATATATATTTACAAATGATAAAATGGCATTGCTGGCTCCTTTATTCTCTAGTTAAACAAGATTTAAGTATCTCAGATTAGAGAAAAATCCAGTTTGAAATGTGACTAGGTGTTATCGAGCAACTCCCAAATTCATGAGATTCTGAATTATAGTTTATTATTTGCACAAAACCACGTATCTGTGAAGTTCATGGTACCCCTGGGAAATAATGTAAAATAGATTAGGAGATTAAAAGTGAGAAAATTGGTTTTCACTGGCTTTGTTACTAATCTTTTTCTCAGATAAGTGTTTCATTAAGACTTTCCACTGAGCTCCCAGATAGCATCTTCCTGATCAATAAACTAACTCATTCTGTGAAAAAGGTTTAGAAGACTACATATAGATGTGTAAAAGTCAATAATTTGGTTATTCATTTTTTTAAAAAAGTTCCTCCTCAAAAAATCTTAATAAATTTTGACAATTAAACATCTTTAACATGAAAATAGTTATTGATAAAAAACTGCAGTTTGTTGTTGATTATTTTAAGATATTTGGTACGCTGAACTACACACGTCATTGCAAAAAAACATAGTACTATGATAATTTCTTTTCAGTATTGGATATCTAATGGGGGCAAACACATCCAAAATTTGTCTGATATCTCTGAAGCTATTCATAGATATGCAGGCTTGTAGCCTCGATTGCATTTGTTTATTTTTTAACCTGAAAGAATTAAAATGACTTTTTCTTTTCTATAGACTGTGCTATTTATCAGCTAATCTAGACATGACCTATTCTGTATATTAATTAATGTTGATTGTATAACCGACGGAGATAGTTTTAGATGTATCATAATATGTGCAACATACTATCTTTCTCTGATGTGCAATTAAGTCATGCAATCTAAGCAGGAGTTGTGGTGGGAAGGGTTTACAGCTGCTGCTGCAAGTACCATTTGTGCTTTTGCATTCTGAGTCAGTTCTGCCTGCTGAGTTGATTAGATACCATGCAAATAGATCCTTCACAGAAAGAAAGCCTTTGGCTCTCCTGAAATAGATCACGCACACTAGCAGCTTTCCATGGCCACAACGATGATTTTGATCTTAATCATCAGAGTTCCTGTAGGCTTTAGAAAAGTATTTCTAGACAGAAGTGAGAAGAATCCTGGGTTGAATAGCTGCACGTAGGATAAACAGACATTGATCATTTCCTATCAATGAAGGTAAGTAGAATGGTTTCTCATAGAGCACATGCACTTATCAAGTTGCTTTCTCTCTGTCTCTGTGACATGTCAAGTAAAACTAGTTCAATTCGTATAGGAAACATCTCTCCAAAGCCTGCATACTTTTGCATGCACTGCTCTGTAGTAATCTCTGACATCCAGATTGCAGCTTGTGCCTAATTTCATTAAACTGGTGTTTCATTACTCAAAGGGATAGTAGTGATACAGACAGGATTGCTTCCTCTGTCTCATAATAGATTCTTTCCCAGTTTCTTCAGGAGAAGCTTATTCCAGTTTGCTCCTACCTTCAGTTTATCTGTTTATTATATTAAGTGGTATTTGTTAAATTGAATCAGAGATAAATTTTGTAACCTAAAAACCCTTTATTTTTCCAAGGGTTCACTGATAAACAAATATAAATGTAAACCCTGAAACATCTTCAACAAAATAGCTTGTCAGGTATGGAGGGCAGAATTTTTAAATTTGTGTATGACAAACATGATAGAATCATAGAATAATGGGATGGAAAAAACCTTCAAGATCATCAAGTCCAATCATCAACCTTACCTGTAGAGTCCCAACACTAAACCACATCCCTCAGTACCATGATGATGATAAGTGAAGACTTAGATTGCCTTTTCCACTACTCTGTATGTCACTTATTATTGGTGAATTGAAAAGATGTCATTAAAAGACAAGTTGCTGTCAAACTTTCTGATCCTCCAAAAAATAATAAAAAAAGATTTTGGTTTTCTTTTTCCCCAATTACAGTCTACTCTCTGAAGAAACTGTAAAATATTGCTTCAGATTACTGACAGGAAGTTTTTATTTATTTTGCGTGTCTTACATCACAACAATATTACAAAGATATGCTTAATAATTAAAACAGTTTTTTCAATTTAAGTGAATGTACCACAAAAGCAAGTTAGAGCGCTCTGGATTTTTTTATACACAGATACAAAGAAGTTTTCTGAAATCTGGTCAAGAAGAAATTCAGTAAGTATTAATGTGCACTTTAATAGACTACTTTTCTCATTTTTGTTATACCAGTAACAATAGTATATCTAGGAGAGGAAAGGGAATTTTAGAGTTTAGGGAAAAAGAAATACACTAATGGAATTGTTCACTAATTATTAATATTGTTCACTATCATTGTTCCCTTATAAGGGAAACTGGTTTTGAGTTGGAGGGGGGAAGATTTGGGTTGAATATCAGGGGCAAATTCTTCACAGAGAGAGTGGTGAGGTGTCCAGACAGGTTACAGATGCCCTGTCCCTGGGGGTGTTCAAGGCCAGGCTGGATGGGGCCCTAGGCAGCCTGGTCTAGTACTAAATGTGCAGGTTGGTGGCCCTCCCTGCAGCAGGGTGGACTAAAATAAATTTGATTTAATATTCTACAGTGTATACTCATTCCTAGTTTTGCCATCTTATATGTGCAATAGCTCTCTTACTTTTAAACAGCTCATGAAATCCAGAAATGCTTTCTATGGTGAAGCTTATATCATTGCGTACAAACTGCTTTGCTAAGACTAGTTCCTTTAAAGCACCTACCTTATGCTGTTATTCTGAATCAGGTTTTGTAAAGGCCTTTCTCTGTCACTATAAAGCAGACAAATCAGGGAGGCTAACAGCCTATGCAACATTGACATGAAACACTATTGCAGGTGTTCTCCAATTCTCCAATACCCTATGTTTTCTAACCAGTTATGATGCAAGTAACTTTAGCCTTGCTTAATGACAGTAGAGAGGCAATCTTTTCAAACAAGGCTCCCAGGAAACACTAAACAGAGGATCATGTATCTCTGTTGACTGATTCTAGCTCCTCAGGTGACATTTTCAGCCCGTTGTTCCATTATGGAATTTTGAGATATAGGCCTGTTAGACGTATGTCGTATTGTTTGTGAACTCAGTGTAACTCTTTTCATTGTTTTCTTAGAATGACATTCTCTTGACCAGACACATGCACCTATGATGGGAATGTCTGAACTAGTCATACTTTTGCCTCTTCTGTATTCAATGCAGAAAAATAAATGTTTGTACATTGTGATTCATCTCACTCCAAAGTCATTTTATAAAGTATATCAGATTAATTGTTCCCTAAAAAGGCCATTTCTCTTCACTGGCTACAGATAGTTTGAAATGTCTGGATACAGATACATAAAGGAAGGCATTTCACCCATTCTTCCCCTTAATAATTCCGCTCTTTTTTTTTCCCTTTCTTGTCTTATTTATGGAATCACACATATATAATCTCCCACTATCTCCAGATCCAAAGCAAGGATCTACTGCATAAATCAACACCTTTCCATACATATCCTAATTATAACAATAACAGAAAATCAAATAATACTTCTTCCCTTGCTAAGGTACTATATCTGGCATGTCTTGGCTGCAGTAGACTGCTGGAAGTTATCTTCCTCTTAAAAAATGACTTTGGTTGCCTATCCCAAGGCAGCTCCCTTTATGTGTCTCACAAGCCAGTTCTCTGACTCCAGGTATCACTCTCATGCTTCCCCCTGACTTTAGCCACAATACAGTTTCACTGCTAGTAGAATATCCAGTCGTCAGATTCATCACAGTACAGCACACAGAGGACAGACTGTTACCTGCATGCCCCACAGTAGGATCCTAATGGCTTTACTACATGATACTTGAAAGCAGGAGATACTCATTAAAGGGTTTAACAGCCACAGTGGACTTATGCCCTCAAATTGTGTTAATGGGGGAAGGAAGTAAGGCATTGTCTGTGTATCTTTGACTCACCAACATTACCTGACAAGATCAGAAAATCCACTTCATTCAGTGCATTCAAAGGAAGCATCTGATTTTAGGTGGAATAAATTCTGTATACAATGGGACAATAAGGCAGAGAGCTGCTTCATTTCAAGGCAGTGAATGAACTAATACTCTGATCTTGCCAGGTAATGTTGAAGAGTTAAATATATAGGACACCTATTTTGCATAGCATTCATCCCGATTCTCTTAATTCTTCAAAGTAACATGATACCTTTTGTGTAGCACTTGTTATAACCCAAGAGATACTGGAAAGGCAATGCTTCTGATCACACTTAAATCTCAGTTTCTTTTCCCAAAAGAATCCTCTAGTCATCATGGTGGGGTAAGATGTCAGGTGCCCCAACACTGTATTTTTCTGTATTGTCATCTGAATGGTGATATAGCTTTGCTCAAAGCTTCGGGGTTTTCAGGATTTTTGGAGTGGTAGTTCTATTATTCCCTCTGAGGAGGAAATGCCAGTATTTCCTATCTGTTTTTAGAATTACACACACTGACATAGAAGTAGTACATTTCTTGAGTACATTCTTGCTAGCACCTGGAATAAGATTAGGATTGTTCATTCTATTAATATTGAATGCCAACTAGCTCAAAAGAATCAGTACTTAAACAGGACATTAATGTGATTCCTTGTTATCACAGAACCAATCACAAATAAATTACTTTATCAAGATTGCTTTTAACTTTATTAAAGTTACATATATTTGTAAGCTTGTGTCACCTACTATCTCTTTTGTTAGTAACTTTTCAAAGTAGTATATATTAAAAAAATTGTCCAAAATCCAAACCCAAAATATAGAATATATATGAAATAGTTGAAGTTGATTTCTTGAGTGAACCTCTAGAATACTAAGGTGATTTAACTAAGCATTATCTTACAGAAACACCAGCTTAGATGATTAATATATTTGAGCCTTTGCAGGAAAAATAAATAAATTAGTTTTCACTTTTTTTTTTTCTCCCTGATAGTTTGAAGCCTCACAATTGAAAAATTAAAAAAAAAACAGTATATTTTAAAAGCTGAAAAGAAAACTAAGGTGCTTGCAAAATAGTTTTCAACAAGATCTGAGACCCTTTCTGCTAACCATATAAACAAAGAAAGAATTTGACATTCTTGAGAAGCATGAAATCCCAGGAACGAACAAATGAATTACGTTAGCAACCGTGTCAAAAAATGATTGGATAGCATTATGACTTGACTGGACTCCTGAGGTTGAGTTGAGTATTAGCCTCGTTAAATATAAGTCAGGGGAATTAAATCAGGCTACTACTTCTTTATTATTATTTTTCCCCTGGATAATCTACACAGCTGTGAGCAAAAATATAAAAGGAATCAAACATTATTTGTGTTTGAGTATGCTATATGGACTCCATGCAATTCCAAAAAGGTCCAAAGAAATTCCAACACAGAATTTAAAAAAAAAAAAAAAAAAGCTCCTTCAATCTTAGTAAAAAAACAAAAACAAACAAAAAAAAAAACCGTAACAATAGGGGGCAATGTGAAAATGCTTATGTTCATGCTTATTTATTTATTTTTCACATATTGAAGCTAGTACGAGTTGGTCATGTTTGAACTGAAGTCAATAGGAAAAAGTCTATAGCTTGAAACACACTTATAGAATCAAAGGAATTTTTGTGCCAGAACTTGAAAATGAAAAGCGACTCACAGATTTAACATTTTTAGTGGTTTTTATCACTCATACAAATGACTTAAAAGTGTCTTCAAAGTGAAAAATCAACTTATCTGTGCTATGTTTCATTGTATCCGTGCATTAGTTTTACAAAAACAAAGCTGAATATCGCACTAGTTTTATGTTTCTGTTGCTCTCCCTTTTTTTATGTTTTAAAAATATAAAAAATAAAGTGGTTATTTATATGCATTAAACATATTATGTATTTTAAATGTGGACCAAGACAATTCCTCTTCACTAACTGTATCACAGGTAAGACAAGAGGTTGGACACCCATGGCTTGTAGTATCCACACATAGCATAATTTACATGCTTCTAATGTTAGAGGAACAGAAAACAAGACCTCATATGGCGGTCTGCAGAATTTAGCCTCAAAGAGCTTAGAGGGAAAAAAAGAAAGAGGGAAAAAAAGGAATGCTTCTTCACATATATGATAATTTTGAGTTATTATTGTGCTTAATCAAAAGTAGTTTCTGCTTTACTTTCTGGAAAATTTCATTTCCTAAAGGAAATGATGGGCAATCAAGAATTATTAGATTCCTATCATTTTTATCCATTAACATCAGAAGAAAAAGGTTGCATATGTTTTTCCATATTTTAAAATATTTTGAACAGATAGAACTGTTACATGAGGAGTAAGAACAATTTTAAGTCTCTGATAGTTGTATCTTAAGTGTGCAGATACCACACTATAAAACTATGTTCTCTCTTTTCTTTCGTTGTTGTTTTGTAGTATTTGACAGCATTTTCAGTAAGTTTATGCAGTGGGCAGACAAATTATTTTTCATTAGCAGAGAAAAAGATGATTAGAAATACATGTAGATCATGTATAATCTATAATCTATGATCCATACATTTCATTTTGATTCAATGCCTATTTTCATACACTCACTTCTTTTTCATATTGGGAAAGAGTCCAAGAGTGGAACATGTATCAGCAAGCACAATAGTGAGATATATTGCTAAAATATGATTGAATTCAGCATGGTAAGTTATTCTTTAAATGCCGTTGTGCATTTTTATTGCCTAGTTAACCAACATTCATTTTACTGCTTAAGAATATAAGTATAACTCAGCATGTTTTAGCTAGTATTTCAGGAAGAAAAATACTGTTTCTCAGTAGTTGTGATATTTCTCACAGGAAAAAAAAATAACCAACATGTAAACTCAAATTGTCTTTTTGTGATTATTTAAAGAGATTTTCAGCAGTACTACTATGCAACCCAAAGGAAGAAAAAGTATTCAAAGATAAGGTGCATGATCTGAATGGAATGTATAATTGCATGTATATAAAATTACATGTAATTAAACAAACATTTCATTTAAGATGGTCTTGTCTAAGACTACAAATTGCATGTGACAGCAGAGGTATCAAAGGCCATTTATACCTGCATAGAATATTAGGGAGATCATATAGAACTTAAAAAGGCTAGGTATTTGAAATACATTTCAATCTTTTCTATGACTTTTTTTTTTTTTTTTAATGAAAAATCATAATTGTTAAACATAGCGCATATTCAACATTCCTTTAAAAAGCAGTTTCTAT
>JAOWBP010000001.1:36358564-36375818 GCA_028571105.1 Tragopan temminckii
CCTCTCCTCTCCTTTTTTTTTTTACTTTATTTAATGAAGATTATAATTTTTAATTTATTTTTAAACATAATTCTGATGGAGATCAATATATACATATGCATATATTATTCCATGGCATATATGTCTATACACTGCAAAAAAAAGAGACTGAATATAAGTTAAAAAACTGTTTTAATTACTTTTGGACTTAATTTTCTATGAGAAATATCTGCATTAATGATCTTCAGACAAGTTTTTAGTAAAGGAGATAAAAAGGCCATTTATTTTAACTGGCACATCAGAAGAATTGAGTAAATGATCCATAACATAAAGCTTCAATATATAATTGTCTAGGCTTACCAAGAACACTGAGATGGACTGAGCTCTTTTCCATAGTTTTAGACACTAACATTACCATCACACTCCTCTGTACTTTTTTGTCTTTCCTATGAAATAGTAAAGTAGTTCAACATAAAGCACAGAAGTAATAAGTTTTAAATTAAGAAACTACCAAGAAAAACAAAATAATTTTATATAATGCATCATTTATATAATGCTATCTGTGATGAGATATGTCCTAAATATTCTGATTTATAACAATAATAAAGATGTCTCATATGAACATTTACTGAATGTTATATTGTGAGAATATAAAACAAAATTCCCTTAAGATATCTGCTGTTGTAATCCACTTGCTTGTGCTGGTGGTTTTTCCTTGGGCTATTCTAGCTGGCCTGCTGAATCAAGGCACAGAATTACAAACAAAATCTTTTTATCATGAAAGATTATTTCTTTTTACCTTTAGGCACTGAGTTTATTGTAACTTTGCCCTGTGTTGCATTGCTTAGCTTATTTCTACATGATAAGGGCTGTTTTCAAGCCATGTATTGATCCAGGCTTTACTGATGAAACTGTCCTTATGTCCTTCATCTCCACTACTGGAGTCTTATAACCTCTCACAGGCATGCTGTTGGAAACTGTATTGAAAGAAACAAAACTGAAATGGTTATTTCTTTGTCAATAACCTGTGTGTTTGGAGGAATTCAGCTCCATGGTGTTCTGTCTGTGGAGAAGGGTTTTTTTCTACCTCTTTTTCACAGAGATACACTGCAGGCAGCAACCATTTCTTCACAGTGGACCTGGAATGTGTCTCCATGGTCTATCAAGACTGTTTTCGCATGGGAACATTCAGTGATTCTGGCAGGGAGTCTTGAAGGAATATGTGTAAGAAAGGAATTTTTTAATAATACAGAACTCTGCTCTGAATGGAGTATCACAGAATAAAATGAAGGTACTGTATCATGAATGTATGTCACTCATCAAACAAAAATCAAATCATAGTATAGTATTTTAGTGAATGCACAAGGAAAAGTTTGTGAGAATCAACTATGATAGGAAGCATTAGGCGTAGTAAATATCTTCTTTTCTTTTTAATCCTTGACAGTATGTCATGACAGAAATCATGAAGGCAAGCTTTAGATAGTACTGAATCGGAAAGTGAATATTTTCGGATCAGCAGTGAATCGTAAATGTATGTATGTATATATGTACATATGTATGTGTATACGCATAGCTATGATACTTGTAGAAATTTATGTCAGTTCTTACTACATATACTTGTGTTGAAATATGTATAACTTTTATTCAAGTTGCTTTGGCTTCAGTGTCATACATTTTATATAGTGACAGAACTGTGAAAGATATGGGGAGATTTAACCCAAGAAAACTGCATTAATACCATAAACATATTTAACTAAATACCCAGTGAAAATTAAAAGAACACTTGAAATAAGAATTGGAATGTAACCTTGAGTGTGCTATAGTTCTGGAATGATCAATGACTTCAATTAAACACCCAGTAATTGGAGAAAGAAATGAAAGAAAAATACCTCTTCAACAGTGACTCACCCTTTGAACCAAAAAAAAACCTGTAGTGAACAAGTGATGACAGAGAGAAAAAAGGTTTCTTAAATTTTAAGCAAGCAGAATTAGAAACCACAAAAAAATAAAGAACACTGAAAAGAATAACTGACAAACCTGGAAAAAAAAAAAAAATGCTACAACACTTAAAAGAGAAAAAAAAAGAGGAGAAACAATTAAAAAAAAAAAAAAAAAGGAGTTCTCCTGTTTTTATTATATTCTCTGTTTCTAAGAGAGAGATAATAGACATACAGGCAGATAAAATAATCCAGTTTCTTACTATTACACACACAATTACGTTAAAAGATCAGTAATAGTGTTGAAAGGCAAGCAGCCAAAAAATTAGGAAATGTCTCAACTGTCTCTACCTATTCACTATCAGCTTTGTCCCTGGGTCCCTGGGATGTAGTTAATATAATACTAATATAGTCACAAGTTGTTTTGTCTCAGTTTATCCTAAGGGAACAATGATCTACTCTTTATTTCTATAATTGGTGAACAAGAAGCCAACCTGTTCTGCTGCACATACAAAAGCTAAGTGATTTCCAGAAGTTAGTCTGAACATCAATTTATTAAGAGAGATATATAGATTAAATTAGAACTAGTAACAAAATAAATAAAATAAAATAAAATAAAATAAAATAAAATAAAATAAAATAAAATAAAATAAAATAATATTTGGCAAAACGTTAGTCCAGAAAATCCAGTTCCTGAAACCTTAAGCATAATATTGTTTAAACTAAGTATGCCTATTCAAAAATGAATGTGTGAAGATGATAAACAGCCTTCATTTAAGTTCTTGATGCTGAGCAAACACAAGTGCAAATAAATTCAACTGTCTATGCTAAGGATTGGAAAATCTTACTATTTTGAACTTGGTTTTCATAGATCTTCATATTAGTTGAACACTGAATTAAAAACAATATTAAATAGTTTTTCAAGTACTGTGTGTGGTTTAGAAAAATCTTGTTTTAGAAATTTGCTTTAAGCTTAATTTTATTATTTGAAAGACACATAGAGCTTGTTATAAATTCAACTGAAGTATCCAGTTTTCATTCTTACAGACTCACATAATGAACCACTGAAATCCATTCACAGAATCACAGAATCACCAAGTTTGAAAAAGACCTTCAAGATCATCCAGTCCAGCCATCCACCTATCACCAATAGAGATACTCACTAAACCATGTCCCTCAACACAAACTCCAGACATTCCTTGAACACCTCCAGGTCGGTGACTCCATCACCTCCCTGGGCAGCCCATTCCAGTGCCTGCCCACTCTTTCAGAAAAGTAGTATTTCCTAACGTCCAGCCTAAATCTCCTCTGGCTCAGCTTGAAGCCATTCCCTCTAGTTCTATCACTAGTTGTATGAGAGAAGAGGCCAACCCCCAACTCACTACAACCTCCCTTCAGGTAGTTATAGAGAGCAATAAGGTCTCCCCTGAGCCTCCTCTTCTCCAGATTGAACAATCCCATCTCCTTCAGCTGCTCCTCATAAGGCCAGTGCTCCAGACCCTTCACCAGCTTTGTCGCCCTTCTTTGAACCCTTTCCAGGGCCTCAATGTCTTTCTTGCAGAGAGGGGCCCAAAACTGGAGTTGAGGTGCGGCCTCACCAGAGCAATTCACTTTTGAAGAAATGTGAAGTGCCAAATTATTGAAGTAAGGAAAGAAAAGATATCTGGTTTTACACCTATTATAACATAAAAAAAGGATAACCTATCAAAAACAAAATTTTGCATGAGGACACGATGTTAGTAAGACGATTTTCTCCCCAGATTCTACAGACTTATTTGCACCTCTGTAACACAAACAATTTCAAATAGTCTAGAGCAGGGCTTCCTTGTATTTCACACTTCATACATGAAAGATTACAACAGCAGAAGAAAAGATTATTAGTTATGAACATAGTTCAAAATATTATAAAACTTCCTTCCCGAGAAGCTGAAACTTTCATTCACAAAATCAGTTTAATTAGATGTTGATACAATCACATCTCAGCATCTAGGAACTTATCAGTGCTAGCATTAGCTGGTATTAATGTCATGTGAGATCTAATGAAGCAAGCACCCTGGCTGCTCATGGAAGCAAGAGAGAGAATGCATTCACTACCAGTGTGTTGCATGGTATTAAACTTCCTGCTGTGCTTTGCTCAAATGCTAGCAAAACTTGCAAATTTTCTAAAAGCTATGTTATAATTTTCTCTTTGATTACTGCTCAAGGAACAAGAACCACTGAATATTTACATGACTACTAATTGATTATGAGCACCTCTGTTTACTTATATGTCATGGCTACAGAATATTACAGCAGTAACTACACTGCCAGCAGACAATATGGCCAGGCACATGTATGCCAAGTCTCATGACCTTGCTTTTTTCCATTCACCTTGTTAATGCTAGCCTAAATGTAATTTGAGATAATGCCTTTTTGCTGTCCTTGATTCAGGTAATTATGCTTAATTTTTTTTAACCAAAACCTTCTAACTACTGATTCAGATATTGAGAAACAAAGAAGAAAAACTGTTTCAATTCCCCTTCTTCATGCCACACATTGTTTTCATGCCCTTCCAACCCTTCAGAGAGATGACAGGCAGCACAGAGGTTGGGGGCAAGTGTGCAATTTATCTCTGCTGTTCTTTACTCTCTTCTTACTGTGTTGTTCTGTCCCCACATGGGTTGCCAGTGAGCAGCTTAAAGAAATATGTACTAAAAAACACAATAGAGTAAGCTTTGCAAATTATTGATGAAGAACTGTGTGGGAAAAAAAAAAAAAAAAGGAAAAAAAAAAAGAATAAATGGAGTAGCTAGAATTCTATTACAGATGCCATAAATGTTTAGAAATATTGCAAAAACTTTTATAATAAATAAATGATTCCCAGTTTGGTAAAACTGTTCTCAACCATTCCCTTGTGAGACCCCACCTAGAGTTCTGTGTTTAGCTCCAGCCCCCTCAGCATGAAGAGATGGACGTGTTGGAGCAGGTCCAGAGGAGGGCCATAAAGATGATCAGAGAGCTAGAGGCCTGTTTTATGAAGAGAGACTGAGGAAGCTGGGTAATTTCAGCATGCATAAGACAGGGCTCTGGAAAGACCTTATAACAGCCTTCTACTATCTAAAGAATCCCTACAAGAAAAATGCTGTAGGACCTTTTATCAGGGAGTGTAATAATAGGGCAAAGAATAACAGCTTTAAACTACAAAAGGGTAGATTGGATTAGATATAAGAAGTAAATTCTCATATCTCTTATTCTGAGGGTAGTGAGGCATTGGAACAGGTTGTCCAGAGAACGTGTAGATACTGCATCCCTGGAGGTGTCAAAGACTAGGTTGAAGGAACTGTGCACAAACTGATCTAGTGGACTGTGACCAAGTCCTTGGCAGGGGGATTGGAATTAAGTGGTTTTCTTCCAATGCAAACCATTCTGATTCTATGAAAATTAGCTGATAATTAACTGAAACATTTTGATGTTTGTGCTTACAACATTTAGGTCACATTCTTCAATCACCCCTTATTAAGTAAAATCTACGGTGATTTAGAGCTTTGATTAAATAAAGAACAGTAAAACTTGGTCCTCGGTGAAGTACTTTGCAGAAGAAAAGGTACTCACCTACTTAGATGTTCAAGATTTATGTTTCATAAGTTTCAAGGCATGATCTGATTACGCATTTATCTGATCTCAGAGCTCACTCTTCTCTAAGCAGGAGCTAGGTTTAGAGACCTTGTAAGAGCTTTTCCAGATAGAATGATTTTATGACTCTGTGTTTTTAAATCAACTAAAAAAATTACCTAGGTACAAACAATTAGTGTGAATTCAGCTTCTTTGTATTTAACATGTCACATTAACACAAGAGGATTATGTACAGAGATGCATGCATGCTGACTACCTATATATTTCTTATGGGAGAGTTAGCTCTGCATCAGAGTAAGGGGTCTATGGATCATATTAGCAACAAGAAATGACACAGCGTGTTAAGAACAAACTTGAGTTTAGGCACATTAAATCTCTTCTACTTGAGATCTTGTTGTTGAAGTTGTCTTCTGAGAAGAACTGCATAAGTAGAATGGCACAGTCAAGCCTTCATGTACCTGAAAGATGAAGATTAACACAACCACTAAACTTGGTTTGTATAATAGCTTAACATTTAAAGGTGAGGTTTGGATATAACTTTTTCTTCAAAGAGAGGTTATTATTACCCATTCAGGGTACAGTTTGTATCATTTCACCAGTTATGTACAAAGATTGTTTTAGCATGGATATTAGGAAAAACTTCTTTTCAGGAAGAGTGATTAGGCATTGGAACAAGTTGCCCAGGGAAGTGGCGGAATCACTGTCTCTGGAAAAGGGAAGTATTTAAGGGAAGGATAGATATAGAGATATGAGATATGGCTTAGTAGGCAATATTGGTGGCAGGTGGATGGTTGGACAAAATGATCGGGGTTCCTCTAACATTAATGACTCTATGATTCTATGTCACAGTATCTGAAATGAAACAGTAAAATCATTCAAAAAGAAATCAAGTTCCAAGCACAGATCTCATTTTTCACAGCTGATGGTTCTAACTTCCTGGCCAGAGATCAGGGATGTGTATTGCTTCCTACACAGCTTCTCAGATTCAGTTGGAAAAGTGGAATATTGTATCAGCTTAAACACTTATCTGACTAAATAACATTTCCAAAGTCTTTACTTGGGAAGAATGTATACATATATATAACTGTAACTTTTGTGTTTTGCCGATATGCACCAAGAGCTTGTACTTCAGAAGAAACAGCCATGTTTTTGAATCTTGCATACTCAAGATTATTTTAGTTTCTGGTGTGTTTGGTTTCGACTCCTCTAGACCTGCATACAGTCAAGAACTGCACTTCTTTGAAGTTTGTAGATCAAATCAGGCATGCCTAGTAAGTTTAGACACTTACATGATTAGGTAGCCAATAAAGAGAAACAAATTTATGTCCCATGTTTAGTAAAAAGTCATGTAACTGCAATCCATTTTAGCCGTTTATATCTTTTACTTGGATTTCAATATTAATCCCAAACAATTATTATAAAACTATTTATGTATTTGCATTAAATTAATGTAAGAGTTACATTTTTATACTGAAAATGTATGTTGCTGCAGAGTATGAAATCACTGGGAATATTTTAAATCATTTGGTAAAGAAGAATCATCATAGGAAATTCTGTACTACAGTCTCCACATGGGAAAAAATGTTTTGTCATTCTGCTTAATTAATTGCAACATGGTAGAGAAGATGAGAATTTATTACAGAAATCTTAAATGCTTTTAACCTCTCTTTTGAAAGAGTATCAGTGGCATCTCAATATGAGAAAAACAGTCCTGGGGGAGACAAGCTCTTGAATACCTAAAAACTCAGAAAATCAATAAGACCTGTAATTATTGGCTCTGAGATTTAATGAAATGTAAAACTATAGTTTAACAACAAATTAAAACTCCATTAATGTTCATGAGTAATGAAAGAGCAAAAAATGATTCAGAAAGGAATAGCATTTTCCATTTTTCTTTTCCTATGCTATTAATTCCCATATAATTCATTCATATATATATATATTTTTTTTAATGTAAGAAGTAGCTGAGAAAGACTTTAAATGGTAATTTTAATTGGAATTTAAGACTTATTGTAAAGCAAGCCTAAGCACTTTTTAATACATCCCAGATGGATATAGTATTTTAAACTAGTAGCAAATTTCACTGAAAGGACTTGGAAATTAATATGAAACATTCTACAGGAAGGTTAATTGGGTTCATTTCTTGAAAGCACATTTTAAATTATCTAAACTCTTTCTTTATTTTTTTCTTGATAGAATAAAAAGTCTTTGAAGCTGTTGCCATTGGGCTTGATCCTGAGATTTAGAAGAATCCGACTGATAGCAATGGGAACTGGGAGACTGGTAACATATATGTGGATCACAGCAGAGTCTCAAAAGCATACACTGTCTATAGCAGATGAATCAGGCAGTTTTGACAAATACTTTCAGTACAATTATTGCCCTTCTTGTTTTACTTTATGATTACTGCTGGATAAGCTGTTCCATTTGCTATAGTCCTTTCCTGTTTTCAAACAATGCAAGCAACAGAGACTGTTTCTGTGAGACTGTTACACATATATTTTCTTTATATAACTCAAGCATGTTAGTATTTAATTTATTTTGATGGATGTTAACAAACTTTACAACAAAAGCTAATGACCCCATAGTAAAAAATCAGTCACAAGATATCTAGCCCACAGATGTCCTATAAACGTGCAATCTGTCTACATACTTAATGACACCTACATATTGTAGAATGTAAATACTGTATAATTTTATTAGATAAAATACACCAAGTGCAACACAAAAGTAGTTTTAGATCTTATTTTACTGAAACACCATCTGAGAAAACAGAACAATGCCAACAGAGATAAATATTCTGCTATCAACTCAACTAAGCTGCAATACTAATGAAACAGATCAACTAGATTTTAGAATTCTGTGTGCATGTTTGTAAGTAGAAATGATATGATGTTAGAACAGAGTAAGAGGAACAAAAATTTAGAACAAGATTACAGTATCTAAATCAGTTTATAGAGAACCTTCATGGAGTATTTGCACAGAAATCTCACCTCTAAATAATCAACCCAAGTCCTTTATTCTGACTCAGGATGCTGGTTTGAACTTTCTCTTTTCCCCATGAGAAAGGCCCTTCTGGTGAAAGTTTCTTTCCTATGACTTCCTCAGTAACTAACTTCTAACCCATTGGCAAAAAAGCCCTATTTCCCTAGTGATTATAAAGGCTTGATTTTCTGTCAGGTTTTGAAAAATGCATAAGGAAGAACCACAGTTATTTCATCTTCCTCATGGGAAAGAGGAAGAGAGTGCAATAAACATGATTCACGAGACCAGGTAAGGCTGGATCATTCATTAGAAAATTTTCCAAACATATCGAGATGAAGGTAATATAATCATAAATATTAATATTTTAAGCATCACTTGTTAGTAATGTTCTATATTTTTAGACATTTTAAAATAACTGCATTAGGAAAAAAATCAGAAATTACTGTGATATACCATTAAATGTTTGAGGATATACCGAGCGAAACTGTTCTCCTTGAATGATCTCTTAATCAAGTTCTCCTGTGGAGTTTCAAGTTACTTCATTCTGACAGAAATCTGAGGGACAATAGAGGAGACAGAGAAACCATATTTCAGTAATGAATCACTGCTGATCACAGCAGAATCTATTCCTACTGAAAACCAACATTTTTTTTCTTCCAGAGCACTTCTTGACGGAAATTGTCTAACAGACAGCATGTAAAAAATAAATTTGCACTGTACAAATCCTATGAAGTAAGATTTATAACTGCAAAAGTTCTTCTTAGCATGTTTAGGTGAAAAAGTCATATTAGACATAGAGCTACCATTTTACTTATGCCTTTTACCCCAGAGCCAGCAGTGGAACATAGAATCATAGAATTGTTTGGGTTAGAAGGGACCTTTAAAATTCATCTAGTCCAACTCCCCTGCAATGAACATGGACAGCTAGATCAGGATGCTCAGAACCTAGTCCATCTTGATCCTGAATGCCTTCAAGGATGGGGCTTGCACCACCTCTCTGGACAACTTGTTCCAGTGCCTCACCAAACTTATCATAAAAAGCTTTTTCTTATCTCAGTCTAAATCTCCCCTCTTTACTTTGAGGACATTTTCCCTTGTCCTATCACAATGGGCCCTGCTAGGCAGTCCCCTTCTTACTCATTGCCTTCCTTTAGATACTGAAAAGCTGCTATCAGGTCTTCCTGGAACTTTCTCTTCTCCAGGCTGAACAGTCCCAGATTCCTCAGTCTGTTTTCAAAGGGAAGGTTCTCCATGCATTGGATCATTCTTGCGGCCCTCCTCTGGATGCATTCCAGCAAGTCTACATCTCTCCTGTACTGCGGACTCCACATTTGGACACAGTACTCCAGGTGAGTACTCACAGAGTAGAGGGGCAGGATCATGTCTCTTGACCTGCTGACCTCACTTCTTTTGATGCAGTCCGGATTATGACTGGTTGGGCTGCAAGGGTACATTGTTGGTTCATGTCTGGCTTGCCATCCAACAGTGTCACCACATCCATTTTGGTAAGACTATGCTTGACTTCCACTCTCTGGGTCAATTTCACAACCAGTTTGTCATCCATCAACTAATCCACCCATCAAATCCACCTTCCAAATTTGGAGATAAATATGTTATGGGGGACCGCATCAAAGCCCTTAGTGAAGTCCAGACTGATGACATCAGTGGCTTCTCCTCTGTCCACTGATGCATTTCTGCCATCATAAAAAGAACAGTATTGGTCAGGCAGAACCTACCCTTGGTGAAGCTGTGCTGGTTATCCTATACCACTTCCATCTCTTCCATATGCCTTAGCATAGCTTCCAGGATGTTCTGCTCCATGATCTTCCCCAGCATTGAGGATAGACTGACATGTCTTTAGTTCCCAGTGTTGTCCTTCCTACCCTTCTTAAAAATGGGAATATAGAAGTCTTTAGAAGACTACAGAAGCCTACAAAGCCTTTCTTATCTTTCTTCCCCCCCCCCCTTGCCAACCTCAGTACCAGATGGGCCTTGGCCCTTCTCCCTATACAGCCTAGCAGAATCCCTATACTTCTTCCAGGCTACCTGTCCCTGCTTCCATTGCCTGTGCATTTTTCTTTTGCTCTTCAGTTTAACCAGGTCTGAATTCAGCCATGTCAATCTCTTGTTTTACTTTACGGACTTCCTACACTTGGGGATAGAGAGATCTGGTGCCCTAAGGAAAGCTTCCTTAAAGATCTACCAGATCTTGTTTATCCTTGAAGATAGATTCCTCGGCAACTTTGCTGACTAACACCCTAAACAGCTGGAATTTGGCTTTGCTAAAATTAAACTTCCTGATTTTACTTTTTATCTCTCTGACATTCCTCAAGAGTTTGAACTCCACCATTTCATGATTACTACAGCCCAGACAACCTCCAGTCCTGATATCACTAATCAGTTCACTCCACTTGGCGAGTAACAGGTCCAGCATTGCATCCTTTCTCGGTGGGGCTGTCTATTAACTGGCTTAGAAAGTTGTCCTACATACATCCCAGGAGCCTCCTGCATTACAAAGTCCAGATCATTTGTAGTATTTTGCTAGCATACAAAAATATAAAGAAGCCAGACCACTGAAGTTTTTTTTGAATTGATTACGTTCTCAGACATTGAGGTCAAGAGAAGTTTCATCTGATTATAGCAAATAGGATTAGGTTCCTAAAATATGTTTTTTTCTGATGCATGTTATCAAATGAATAAGCTTAACAGGTGATCCATAATAAACTTGTATTTTCTTGTTTACAATTGAGTTTTTCTCATTTCTTGTGTTGAATCTGTAGTTTACCACCTGTCAAGTTGTGACTTCTTCCAAAATACCATACATGCTAACTTGCCTTTCCCTAGATAATAGATATGTTAATTTTCACATATCTTTAGGCAGTCCTAATAGTTTCTTCCAATAATTTTTTCCCCAGTTTTAACTTTTCTCCTTGCTTCCTTGGCAATTTTACTCTCCCACACAACTTTAAAATACAGTTTATATGTAAATACAGTACCACATATTCAGTAAAGTATTTTTTTTCAGCATCCTTTTCAGGATGGTAATGTGTCCTTCACTTTCTCTATCTTGATGAAATTATGGAAAACTGGTGAAATTAGAGTCTGTCAGTTTATTACTGCCATTGATAGCATAAACAGAAGTGATAGCAGCTTGTAACATTCCCGAAAGTGGATGATTACAGCTACCTCTTCCTGGCATTTTGGACGCAATTCATGATCAGAAAGATTTGATTTATTTTTTTATTAAGAAACCTTAATGTATCAAAAAAACATGTTAAAAAAAAAAAAAAAAAAAAAAAAGGAATTAATCCTTTCAGAGATCAAGAAACAGAGTTCATTAATCCTTTATAAATATTATAGTTTCATAGAACTTATGTTTATTTTCTTATATAACTTTAAGGAATTGCTACTACCATGGAATAGCCTGTAATTTCCCTTCTCTGCATCTGCTGCACTCCCAAAATGACAAATGGGAATTATTCCTACTAATACCAAGGAAAAGAATATTCTCTAATGCATTGCAACCTTCTTTAATGTAAGTATAAAAAAAAATCCTAACACTTATGGCTATTTTATTTTTTTAAAGGTCACTCTGTTTGAACTTTACTAGAGCTACAGTACTAATATTTAATGATAGATATCTTGATCATAAAAATACTTTAAAGTAATTCATTATTAAAAAATAAGCAGTTACATTTATAGATATTTGTCTTCTTTCTTTTTTAATTTTTAATTTATTTAATTATTTTATAGCTGTTTACTGTAGAGCTGTTATGGAATGACACAAAATCCTTGTTCTTTTTAATTCTAATATTATATTTAGCACTAGCCCTGATCTTTTTTATTACAATTTTAGCTATCCAAGTCATTCCTAAAATTCCTCAACTTGATGAAGATATTAGATTCCAGTACTTGAAGGGAGTGTATAAACAGGAGGAGATACAACTGTTTAGTGTATAGTGACAGGTCAAGTGGGAATGGTTTTAAAATAAGACAGGGAAGATTTAGGTTAGATATGAGGAGGAATTTTTTCACTCAGAGTGGTGATGCACTGGAACAGGTTGCCCAAGGAAGTTGTGGTTGCCCCATCCCTGAAGGCATTCAAGGCCAGGCTGTATGTGGCTCTGGGCAGCCTGGTCTGGTGGTTGGCGACCCTGCACATAGCAGGGGGGTTGAAACTAGATGATCTTTAAGGTGCTTTTCAACCCAGGCCATTTTATGATTCTATGATTTAATCAGTAGTTCAAAGATTTAATCAAGAAAATAGAAAAAAATTATAAAAAACAGTGATAAGATTTCTTGATTACTTTAAAATTACTTCCTATGTTTCTTGAAGTTCTCATTTGTTTCTCTTTGACAACACTCTTCTGAATATTAACCCCTTTTCATTATTCCACTAACAATGAACTTTCAGTATAGGGAAAACAGAGTGCTTTCAGATTTCGTAACACACACACACACGCACACACACACAAACACAAACAAAAGGAAAGAATTTTTTTTTAAATTGAATTTAAAATAGAAAAGAAAATGAACTGTCTCAAGAGGCAGTTCTTTCTTTGGCAGCCAGGATTCAATAGACAAATATGGATAGGTCTCATAAACGTAAGTTGTAGTCTATCTAGAATAAAAAAGTATAGCCAATCATAGCAGAATACATATATATATATTTAGAGAACTGAACTATTTAGTATGTTGTTGTTCATACTTCTTCAATTTTATTTAAAGTTTTTATGATATCAAAAGTGTACCGGGTTTAGCTCCTAGTCCATTTGCTTAAATTGAGTGAAAAATGATTAGGAAACTGCCCTTAGGAAATAATAAGGCTTCCTAAACCGCAAAAAGATCTCTCTGGGACTTTAAAAATGATTTTGAGAATTCTTTATGACACACTCATTCTACTTGTTTGTGGAATGAATGTCAGAGGTGAAGAAAGACAGGGTCTTCATCTAGTACAAATGAACTAGTAACTGTCTCAGCACTGGAACAAGCTAAAGTATTTGAATGAGTGGAAAAGTTGGAATGATAATGGATTTACTACTATCTCTGACTCAGTTGGTACAAAGTATTTTTATCCAATATATATGACTTTGAATTAGAATTCTTTAATGACATATATAACTGACATTTACTGCAATAGTTAAACTGCAGCCCAATTCTTTGATGAATCCTGATCCAGAGTCTGGTCCAAAATAGCAAGATTTTGTTATATAATCCTATCCGGTTTCAATAAAATTCTAATCCATTATGCTAATATATGACATGTTCTCTTATTAATATAAGACTTGTGTTGATGCTATACTGCATAATGATTTTACTCAATCAGAAATTCTACTTTGTAGCTAATGTACAATAATAAAACATCCTGTAGATCTCTGCTATACCTTTCAGAGTCCTTTAGGAACGATATTGAAGGACATTGCCTTTTGATTGAAACAGATAGAATAATATTACTCTTTTTTGACCATGTTTAATAATTCAGGTCACTAGTCTGAACCATACTCAGTGGTTTTATCAAGCACAGAAAACTTTTCTTCAAAGAGACTACAGAAATATGGGCTTTTTCTGTTGAGGGAAAATTTGAATCTATTTCAGACTTTTATTTTTCACACTGCACAAGTGTATATGAAAACAAAATAAATGTAAAATAATCAATTCAAAACTGCATTCTTCAGTTGCACTCATAAATGTTCCATGAAGGAAACAAATAATGCTTTCAGGGCATTTAAAGAAGTCATCACAAAAAAAGCACATGGGTTTAGTTCAGGTCTTCTATGAACTTATTTTTATTGAGGCTGCTTTCTAAATAAATAAAAGCTGAACAGAAGGAGTTATAACCTTAACAGGAAATGCTTTTATAATTGTAAGCAGAGGGCTATTGAGATATAATTAATAGCTATTCAAAAGTAATTGGCTATTTTTAAAATTTCCTTTCAAAGAAAAAAAATATTTCTAAAAATTTCCAGTGTTCTGATAATGGAAATTCCTGATTATTATATTTTGAAGTCTTAAGTTGTGTCATATAATTCTGAAGTAGGATTTTTTGGGAAACCTCTTATTTTGCAGTCAGGAAATATTAAATTAATATGTGTTTGTAAGCAAATACCATTAACATATTTCAGAGAAAGACAGTTAATAAAAATACATCTATCTTGAGTTTTAAGGAAAAAAGGCTATGTCATATTACAGATTGCCTTTTTAGCATCAGAGAAAATAGATCTCAGACATCACTGAGATCTTGTGTTATAGCACAGTCAGCTCCTCAGAAACCCTTTGTACCTTTGTTACCCTTTGTAACATAGAAATTTATGGTGAGATTTCAGACTGTAAATATTTAATGATATTTCTGATGTTTTGGGACAACTAATATATGCTGACAGAGCCAGAATATAAGATCAACCAAGACACTCATTTTTCTGAAATTGAGTCCAAGAGTAGACCTCACAGCATTTACAATGACAGAAACCTCCAGGAAATTCAGTCCTTGTTTGGATGGTTACTTAGCTGAACTTTTGAGGATCTGCTTGCAACGTTGACAAAACTGACTAGACAGCTAGTTACCAACTGGTGTCCTGATATGTGAGCTGAAATCTTACCCTGAAAAATGTAGTAATAATCTAGTAATTTAGATGTTGTCTTTCCTAACATCTTTTTTATAAACTCTTTCCCACCAGACCATAGGCAACCTCCATATCCACACACAGTTCTCAGATTATTTAACCTTATTTATGATGTACATGGCCTTGTAAACGTACACAGGATTTGAGCTAATCTGTGCTGGCAGTATTTTACTAATGCTCATCCTCAGGCATGAATTGTAATCTGAGGACAGGAGTAACTACACAGACAGGCTTTTAGTTTAATTTATTTTTTTTTATTTGTGTTTTTATTTTTCAATTTGAAACAAAGAAACAAACAAAAATGCAAACTATGAAGAGCCAGAAAACCAGCTGTTTCAATAGCCCAAGCCACAGAAACATAACAAATATATGATAAGGGTTGTAAAGCCTTTTTCAGAAAGTGCGCAATGGAAATGTGGGAAGCTAGAATTCTCCCATGTCCTGAAGAATCAGGATTTAAGAGAAGCACATCTTTACTCAAAAGTTTCATGCTTTTTTTTTTTCTATAGCAGAACAGTTGCTTGGTAGGGACTAACATTAAGAAAACAGAAAGTCAAATATTAATATTAAAGGTAATATGTTTCATCTAAAGCAATAAATAGTTTATAATTTAAAAACAGAAGTTCAAATATGAGGAAGACTAAAACAAAACTTTATTCAAATTCTTTCATTTCCAAATGTTGTTTTTTATATTCATCAATACATAAAAATCACCAGTATAAAGAGCTCACTGGGTTTTCTTTCATCCTCACAGATGTGAAATTTAAAGTATTTAGGAAATATTGCATGAGTTGAAATCAGGTAAGAAGACTATGGAAACTTTTGGCTGGAAATTTTCTGATAAAGTCCAGTCAAATTAAAAAACAATATTTAACTAGGCTCCAGAACATTTTATTTAAATCTCTTAGTGATTTTAAGACAGTATTTTGAGATTCTGCATAGGTAGCTGACAAACCTGTTAGAGACACTGCAAGATGTCTATCGGTGGTGCAGGGCTTTTTCTATTCAGCACAGAAACAAGTACCTTCTACTCACCACAGCTGATTTCTATGAACAATATTCTCATAGTAAAAAGACTAATAGCAGCAAGTCAGCTTCAGAGACCTACAAAAATTAACCATAAGTGTCTAAGAAAATTCTGATGTGCTTGAAGTTTGTAAGAAAAAAAATAAGTATCTTTAGCGCACTTTGGACTAGGACATTTCCTCTCAACACTTTTCTTTCATATATTAAAAAACAAATTTTATTTGGCTTTTCTAGATGCAATATAAATCACATGAATTTCATATTTCACTGGAAATGTATACCTGGTATAAAACAAAAGCAAACAAACAAATGACTATTCCTTTTCATGTGATTACTAATATTCACCCTATTTTTGACCAGTAATGCACCTGAAGCCAAAATGTGCAAAGTTATTAAGGTTCAATTTGTAAAGTGAAGTAAATTTAGTAACTGAAATCCTATGGGCATTAATAATTGTTGACACAAATTACAGCATTTAAATATGTGACTGGATGACTGAACCTGAAAACATTTAAGTGTAATCATTTGGTTTACAATTACATGCCCATACTGCTGTTTCTGGAAATGACTGCAGGTGGAAAATGTTTTTTTTTTTGTTTTTTTTTTTAAGAAATATGATCCTTAATGTAATTATGTTTTAATATGCATTTGCAGCACATATCTATGGTATGAATACATAATATCAGTAGCACAGATTGTTTGTTATAGCTCTATAATGCCAATTGTGTTTTAAAATACCTGTTGACTGGAAAGTAGTAATTTATGCATGATGTGCAGAAGCTGGTAAAGAGACAGGCCAAAGCGAGTGTACCTCCTTTGGTAAATGTAAAAGGAGAATTGGCCTCAACGGATGAAGAGAAGGCTGAGGTACTGGAGGCCAGGATTCCAGAACTTCTCATGTCCCTGAGCCCTGCATCCCTAAACCTGTAGGTGGGGACCGGGGTGATAAATCCCCCCCAGCTGTGAGGACAGAGCAGGTCCAAGACCGCCTCATGAGACTGAATGTGTACACGTCTGTGGGGCCGGATGGTGTGCATCCCAGGGTTCTGAAGGAGCTGGCTGAGGTGGTTGCCGAGCCGCTCTCCATCATATTTG
>JAOWBP010000001.1:36388790-36410708 GCA_028571105.1 Tragopan temminckii
CTCCTTCTTCTTCTCCTTCTCCTTCTCCTTCTCCTTCTCCTTTTCTTTGCTACCAAGGCATTCTATGGGCTCATATTCAGCTTGCTGTCAGTGACAGCCCCCACAAACTCTTCAGCAGAGTTGTTCCCCAAGCAGTAGGTTCTGGCCACAGCTATCCTCTGTCACTGAAGACAAGTTATTACTCCTTTTATGGTGCAGGACTTGCTATTTTTCTCTCTTATGACACTGTCATATGAGCTCTCAACTGTCTTTCATCCAGTGTACGGAGAAGCTCCATGCACCCAAACTACTCTTTCATTCTGAAAGAATTTTGATGTCAAATTCCTTAAAGTTCAGGAGGCTCACAGCTTCTGGCACAATTGCATCCTCCTTTCTGCTAATTCACATTATAAGCTTTCCAGACCTGGAGTTGTTGTCAGTCCAATTGCATGATCTGACAAATCACTTTGTTGGCATTTCATTACATTGGTTTATTTAATTTTTCATATTGCTCCCACAACCTTTCTTAGATCTTCATGCGTCACTTTTCTTCATTATTTCAAAAACATGCCTCAGCATTTTAAAAATTATATTTCAGAAACACAAAGTTGTCTTGCTATACATGTAGTAAGTGATGAGTTCTCAATTCTTACAGAGAACTCTAGACATTGTTAATGTTATAATGGTGTAATTTAATGTAAAAGTTATCTATAGGCATATCTAAGTAATTTTCCCCTATTTTTCGTAAGGAATTTTAGGCAAGAACACTAATAGATAAACTGTCAATTTTGTCAGCATCTACAACAGTTAGGAACTATGGGCAGTAAATGGGTATTACAAATTTTTTTCATACTCTTCTAATACCTATTTTTATGTCTTACTTTGTTCTCAATCTTTGGTTTCTTTTTTAATGTTGATGTTCCTCAAAATGAGACTGATTTTAAAGACCTGCAGTTTGCAATTCATTATACAGAGAGGAAATTGTGGAATCACATCCTCAGATCATCCCCAGTTCTTTATTTTTTTGGTCTCTGGTGCCTCAGTATATGTCTATACATGGCATACAAGATATGAACATTATCTGAAATCTACACAGCAGTCTTCTGAAGGCTCACTTTCAGCTTTATATTCCTGTCATTTTTTTTTTAACTTTCACAAAGATTCTAAATTATACCTTCAGCTCATTTGTTTCCCCCACTTCTTTATCTATCATAGCAAGCATTTTTTTTTTTTTTATATAGTGTTCTTCTAAGCCAGTGATCTGAATATAAACATCCCTCGAAGTTTCTTTTATTCTTGATATCACAGTAAAGTCAGAAATCAGTAAATGCATGATTAAGCTGATTGGTAGCTACCAATGTCCATACTCGTTTAGGTTTGTCTTGAAGTGATAAGTTTATGAAACATAGTTCTCTTTACAAGTCACAATGTGTATGCGTTTAATGACTTATTCTCTCTTTTTCCCTTCCATATTTTGTAAAGACTCTAATTAACTAAGTGCAATTATTTTATATGAAATTATTTTTTATATTTTCACACTGCACCCACTGTTTTTTTGGCTGATTCATTTATGTAGAGTACCTGATTTTTTTTTTAAATGATTTTTGTACAATATCTTATATTTCATTTCTGTTCCACCAGAAGCTGTATTTATGGCTAACATTGTACCATTTTGCCTTTATCCTTAAATAGCAGATTTCTTCACTGATAGTGTCAAAACCAATAGCTGCTGATAATAGAGTATCATTCATCGTGAAACTAAGTTATATTTCATGCCTCACAGTTCTTTCTCTCCTATAAAAGTGTAAATTCACTTCCTTAAAAGATCTACATCTCATGTATCTTGTGAGCCTGTGATGTGTATGCCGTACTTCAAAACACAAGGCTGCATCCCAGTTCTATTCATGCTCTAAATAATCAGTTTTCCAATTCCCTGTCTTTTTTTGTTTGTCTTCTAATCCCACCTACCAATTTATTTTTAGTTCAAATTTTGGAGGACTTGAAATACTTAAGATGTTTAAAGAAAGGCATGGAGTTTTTGCTACGAAGAGATTGTGATTCACTCCAGTATATGTCTTTTATTTATGAGTATTATTCTGCTAGTTATATTTGGTTTTCCATACAGGAATGATTATTGCTGAATTTTCGTATTTCTTGAAATAAAGTGCAAGAATGCATTCTTAGCAGCAGAACTTACTCACAAGGTGGACTACTCATGAAAATCAGAAAACCCAAGACATTTTCCTTGTAGTAATGCATCTCACCTCATTCGAGAGTAACTCAATCATCTGAGAACCGCAGACACTTTAGGCTGATTATACATGTTTACCTAGAGTGTTTTTTTTTTTTTGTCTTTTTTTTTCCAGGTTTGGCAGAAATGTCTGGAAAGGATATGTTCGAATATAGGTACCGCAATATCTAAAAATAATAGAAGCGGCCGTATGTATTTCGTTGTTTTTTTTTTTTTTTTTTTTTTTTTTAAGAATAAAATGTAGTTTTAACTTGAATATACCTTTGATACAAAAATTTAGAACTGTGTTGTTGAAAAATAAGTATATCATAGCCTGTAAAATATGCATTTTAGTTTAACACTGAATAAATATCTGAATATATAACTGTAATAATACAATGAATAAAAAAAATTGTGAGAGCTTAAAAACAAACAAAAGAAAAAAAAAAAGGAAGAAAAAAATAAAACCCACAAAAAACATAGAAGCAAACAAAACCCAAATTTAGCAAAACTGAACAATTAAAAAAAAAAAATTAAACACAAAGATCTTCCCTCCTTATGATGTACATAGTGTGAAATTTTTGAATATATTTATTCAATCACAGGAGTCCTACAGTGTCTACAAGAAAAACATTTTTTGAATTTGTAATTTCTAAAACATGATTTTTACATAGGAGTATTAAAGAGTGTCCAAGAATGCTTAATAGAAATTTCTTTTTTACTGGGAAGGTGAATAAAAATTACTCTCCCTCACATGGTGGAAAAATATGTAAAGTTTACAGGAAAACTTAAATTTTCCATAAAAGTAATTTTTTTTTTTAAATTATATTTTTTTTCTCGTCATTTTATCAAATAATGCTTTGTTGATATGTGTAAGCAAATATTAATACTTTTAACACTGCTTGGAAAATAAGTGAAACAATAAGTTATTTTCTACACTTCAGAAAAACAAATTTATTCCATGTGAGAGGCAGGCCATGAATAGCTTTGGAAAATATTGCAAACAATTCAGTAGGAGACAAAACAGACATGGAACAAGAAATAAAATATTCAAGCAAATAAACAAAAACATATTCAGAAATTCGAGATGTGGTTAATAATAGTGAAAATATCACTTTCTAATCATCATATAAAGTGTTTTCAAGTTAATGAATTATTTTTAATTCAATAAACATAAGGAAATAATTATCCGAAGGCTAATGTGAGAAATGTGAGAAAATGTACATTTCAATATATTTAGATTGAGTTTAAATAAGTCTTTTAATTTGGTATGGAACAAAAATCTAGAAGAGGATTCTAAAAGAACAAAGGAGAAACCATCTAAGGAAGTGATTACATTTTTAGTGAAAATACTAATTACGAGCAGATACTTAGTGCCGTTTGATGATTTAACCATAGTTAATCATAAGCTTGAAGGGAAGATTTTAAAATTATTATATTAGGCAATCATAGCTTATGTCAGGATTTTTAGCATTTCTAAAATTCATTACATTGTAATCCATCATGATATGTCCAATCAGAAATTATTCACACTAATGTGGTTATTTTCATTTGTATTTTTATTGTCTGACTTCATATGAGTTTAACTCGCTCTGATGAAAAATTAGGATTACATTTTGTTCTTTGAAAGTGGATTCTTTTGTTATTAACAAGTATGTTACAGCAGTGCATACTGAATACAAATCTAACAGAGTAATATATTGGCTTGTAATAAAATCATTTCAAGCAGTATCTTATTAAGATGTGAATTTATTAGCAAAGTTGACAATATATTTGAAACCATTCACTTTATAACCTGCAAAGATAAGGATCGTCATAGGAAAATCATTAAAGTACACTAAAATTTTTCTATTAATTATATTGTTCATCTTTAAGTATGAATACTTTCCAGCAGTAGCCAATAAAATGAGGAACATCTCTTATTTAGTATACGTTGTACAGGTACTAGACTCACTTATTTTTTTTTCTTTTTGTAGCCATTAGAAATGATGTTCAGTGGTGCTTATTTGATCTTTTATATTCTTAGACTATCGTAAGCATAACTTCTCTCTTACAAATCGGACCTGATGCACAAGAAAGCAAAATACTCAGAAAAATTGTAAGAAAGCAGACAGTTGAAGGCATGTAAGCCAAGTTCCAGAAAATCACTCAAAGCATGGAACTATTCTTGTTAACTCAGAACATGTAGGGGACATTCCCGCAGGGAATATATTGTTAGCAGAAAATATTTCACTGATAATAAAAAATTGACTAGCTAACCCTCTTGAGCTAAACAGATATCTCTTGTTCTATCCATAATCCGTCTGAATCTGTAATTCTGTCCACAGATCTACGATGCTTGTATCTGACTCCAATAAATCTGCTTCTTTAGATGAATGATGACCGGGACCTCTGTTATTGTTCTGCTTCCCTTGCTATCATTTGTATCTTGATATATGTTTTTTCTGTAGAAATAAATCTAAAAATTCAGCTTGACTTACTTTTGAACTCTAAAAATCTTAACAGAAAGTCAGTGGCAGAATCTGAGGCATTAATTAAGCATAATGTAACAGTTAAGTATATCTCTTACAACTAATGAACTATCTCAGGCACCAATTATGAATCTCAGAAAAATTAACAACTTCTCTTGGACAGTCCTAGCAGGTAGTACTTAACCACTTTAATACATGACATGTGAAACTAAGGAAATGCATTAGCATAAAAAAGAAATGACTGTGCCATGTAGTAGAAAATAGCATGCTTTGTAACAGTGGTCAGCAAATCCAGACTCAATTCTGAACCTCATGTATTCAGTAGTCAGAAATTTCCAACACACTCTTTCAAATTTACTTTGTTTTTCAGTGATGATTTGATATATTACCGTATTCTTCCTTTCCCTTCTGTTCTCTGGTAGGCTGAAAAAGAATTCAGAGAGCCCGGAGTGACTAAGAACCTTTCAATTTAGGACTGTTTGTCTCTCCTACTCCAGAATTCCTTTTTCTTTTACTATTCATTCACTAGGGCATTACAGTGTGAGAAAGTGTTAAAGCTTGTATTTCCCGGGAGAGTCCTCTATTTTCTTCATCAGACAGCAATGAAAAATTTTGAATCTTTGCTCCAGCACTGCTTGAGTGCCTCCAAAACCCAAGACTTAAGGGTCTTCTAAAGGCATGCACATTTGGTAATCAGGCTAACAATTTGTGTAAGACTTTATGTCTTTGGTATGAGGTGACTTGAAAAAATCTGCCTACCACATACTGCAGTTATTTGTTTGACTGTAAATACTGTATACACATTCAAATTAAATACTTTAATTTAAAATATTTAAATTAATTAAATATTACTGAAAATCAGGTGTACCATCAATAGTTAATTAAATGTCTAATTTGAAAAAAAGTCATGGAAGAGAAGAAAATACTCAGTGGACACTGAAAAAAAAACACCACTGTGACTTGATGTCACATAATCATTATCAAGCAGAGCAAACTAAGAAGAATGTGTCTAAAACATGACAAGATAAATAGTTATTAACAATTCACTACCATGCAGAAGCAATGTAGTGATCACATATGTTTAATGTACAATGAAGGAATTTATCTTATTAAACTTGATGGCATCTACAATATAGAGAAAAGTCACAAGCATTGCACAGTAAGAACATAAAAACTTGCAGTCAGACCATTTTGCATGCAAATGCCCTAATCTGAATGAAATCAATGTCTGCATTTTTATACTGTTCTGAACTGTATTCCATTCTCATTGTTCCATCCTTTTTTTCTTGTATTTTCTTAGAAATACGTAAAAAAGTTCCTATCAGGAGGCTAAAAAACAGCTTGTACTCTTCAATTATGTCAGTTTTAAATGTTAATTGCTGAGTGATAGATTCTACTACCATTGAAAAACATGCCTGAAATGATTTATATCTTGTAATTTTAATAAAGTTTAGAAAGTTGAAATGTAAACCTAATGTTATATTCATTTGCATATTTTTATGCATATCTCAAGGATACTGAGATGAGAAGCCATAATATTCAAATGAACACTACATTATTCTTTCCATATAAGGAAAATCTCTCCACATTACAGTTGCTTTTTATTTATTTATTTATTTTTCCGTCCATAATCAAACAAATATAGAGTCAGGAGTCCTATTTATCATCTACGCTTTATTTCTAAAACCATAGTTTGCGTAATTATATTTCAGAAGAGGTAAACTCTATTTAATTTACCCATTATTTGTGATGTAAAGACATGTGAAAATTCTTTTTATACCATCAGATATAAGTTTGATGGAGACAAAATTTCCATTATAATATATTCAATAATGTAAGGTGCTGAATAGTTTAACTTCAGCCCAGCAAAGAGTGGAAGAACGTGCATCACTTAGTGTAGTGGAAGAAGTTGTACTCATCTTTAAATTAAGAAAAATATATTTTAAGAGGTGAAGGCAAATAATGTAGAATTGAACAAAGCTGCGTCCAATGCAAGCTCAAAAGAAATAATATTTAAGTAATAAATAACATATTTGTACTATAATTAATGAAACTAATTCTTTAAATAACTGTTATCATTCTGGTAGACCTACTAAAATTTGCATTTCTTACATTTTCCATTCTTGACACTCAAAAAAGGTTCAGTTCTAATACTGAAAATATAATACAAATATTATGCAATTCAATTATTTGATTGCTTTTCTCTTGAATATCAGAAAGTGAAAGAGAAAAAGTAATCATACAAACCAGCTGTTCACCTTTTGTATGTTTGTTTAAATAATTGTTGTTCAGACAAACTACTGACATGATCATCTCACTCTTGTTTAAGGAATGACCCCCATGCAATGGATTTCTCCAAACAGAACTAGTACTAGTGGAAAGTTGTGGAAAGATTTTCTCACAAACTTACAGTAATGGGTGCCAGATATACTGAAACTGAATATTGGAGAGAAGGAGAAAAAGAAGGTTTTTCATTAAGATTCTTTTTCATGTGACCAAGAGCAGCAAGCTCTAGTAAGGATTTCTTTTAGAAGCAGTTAACAAAAATGTTTTGAAATGCAGGCAGCCAGGCTGAGAAGATATGCAGCTGCCTATATTAGTCTAGCACCCTTAGGTTTCAACCTCAAACGCAGAATGAACACTATCTGGAAAATGGTTTAAAAAATGTTCAAAAAATAGAACAGTATGGATTCAATACAAACAAAGAGGACTGAAAAATATTCTCAGAGACTAAGAGAAAAGTAATCAGGAGAAAAGGAAATTACGAAGCCAGTAATTCAGAAGTTGTGAGACAGATTTTGTTTAATGTTTGAGGATAAGAAAAAGAAGTGTGAAATTTTGTATTAATAACATTAAAAGTTATGCATCAAGAGAACAGCTGGAAGAGAAGGCGTCATTGTTTTGACTGTTCTAAACAAATTGAAAGATTCTCTAACCATTGAAAGAAAAAAACACAAGAACAAAAGTAGCATGAGCAAGACAGAGATACACTTTAAGATGATACTTAAGATAATAGAATATTTGATATTTGAATTAAAAAAAAAAACAAAACAAAACAGGAAACAGTATTTAAATCACCAACTTTACTTGTGACTAATCAAGCATATGTATGCATTCCATGATTCAAGACAACAGAAAGCTGTAAGGTAGATTCATCTCTACTGTAAAAATCCAAAGTGTTATACCAGATAACTAAAGATTAGATATATAACTTCAACTTTTTTTCTTCAAAACCAAAAAGATTCATAGAACTATTTCCTTGATTTCCTGCTTGCAAGAATCTGCTTCTATTATGTAAGGCTACTTTTTAGTATTTTCTGACCTATAAGATTAAATCATTTCTGCTGTTCATATCATTACATACACTTCAAAAGCTGATTTATCATTGGCTCACAAAATCTTATAAATATTGAAATAAAGAATCAAAAAGAAATAACCAAATTAGTTTCACTGACATCATTACAAAATTGGGTCCAAATACCTTATCTGGTGGTTTGTATGTACAAGAAAACAAAAAATGCAAATCTTTAGTGTTTTAGGTGCTAAGTAGATGAAATATCTGCAATACATTTTAGTAGCTTCTAATATTGATCTGCTCGTGTAAGAAGGTTCATGATATATTTTAGTCACTATATTTGAGAAAAAATATAGTCCGTGGTTTTCAGAGAAAGCTGTTCTAATGCATTCAACTATATTGGTACAATGGATCAATTTTGCTATTGGACATATTTCAGCAACAGTAAAACAGTGTTAATCATCAGAATAGTCTCTATATGTGTGTGTGTCTTCTTCACAAACTCATAATTACTTAATTTATAAAACTATTTTTAGAGAATCTCTGGATCTTTCAGTCTTCTCAGCATAGATTTCTCTAAAAACATCTTCTATTAGAAGCCCTAGAGAAGTCTTTGGCTGTGACTAAGGTTAAGGGAAACTCTTAAGCCAGCTCATCTTTTCTATTAAACAACAAAGGGACACAAATTTAAAAAAAAAAAAAAAAAAAGTATTAATTTAACAAACATAAAAGAATATGTATGTCACAACAAGAATATGTATGTTCTCCAGTAATTTCCACCATTTATAAAGTTTTGATTGTTTTTGTACAATTATTTCTTCTCAGCTGGAGCATCTACTGTACAGTAATGCAACTACTTTCTGCTGCAATGCTCTGAAGCTCAGACATTTGCAGAGTTTTTAAACTATATATATTTTAAAAAATTACATTTACTACATTCTGTACATTTTGTTGCTGTTAATTTGTTGGGTTTTTTTGGGAGGAGGGGAGGATATTTTTATATATATACATATGTATTTTTTTTTTCTATTATTTGACTTTAATAACTAGGAAGATAGAAATTCCAAGGAGATGAAGTGGTGGGAAATTACCATCATGAAAATTGTTAGGCACTAGGTACGATCCAGAGCACACTGTGAATCTATGACCATTTATGCTGACAATGTTGTCGGCAGTAATAACATATGTTAATTGTAATTGTTGGTCCCCAAATCTTTGATGCTCTAGAATAAACGCTACTGGAAAAGAGTACTAAACATATTATTCTTTTCTTAAGAAGATGCTATAACCCTCCAGCAGTATGGCCTGAAGTGAATCATGTCTTCTACAGATAGGAAAAAAAAAAAAAAAAAAACCCACACAAAAATTTATCTTTTGCATACATAATACAACTCCATTTTTGCTTATTAAAAGTAATATACTTCAAACCATTATATTTTTAGCTTGATAAAATATAAAAATTAATACTTAAACTTCTTTAACCTTGTAAAGCATTACATTACCAGATTTCTGAATATATATATATATTTTATTATAAGATCCTATGGTTACTTTCAAAAATATTTCTATTGTCAATATAAAAACACATTTTTTTGCTTACAGAATGAAAAATATTTCTTTATTTTAAGAGAAAGACTGCATGACGTTTTAAGAATTAACATTATATTTTGCAAACATGCAAACATGATAAGATTTGAATAAATTAAGGTAATTGAGGACATTCTTCAACCACACACTGACCCTAGGGAGAACAGATGCTGGTTACTCTCAGAGTTATGCAGAGCAGGAGGGAGGAATACATTATAAAGTCAGGTATGATCTTCTTATTCATATTTTATTATATCAGCATGCATTTTTACAACAGTAAATATCTCTCAAGTATGCAAGTTAAGTTTTATATTCGTATATCTCTCAAGGAGAACTGAAATTAATAAAAATTAGATTTTGATTATTTTGCTATTTTTAAAGCGGCTTTCATTTGCAACCAGGACTAAAATATTAAGATTGTTTTTTTCTTTTTTTTCTTTTTTTTTTTTTTTTCCCCCCCACAAAAGTAAACCAAAGTATTTTAGAAATGTTAAAGTTTATTTCAGTGGATAAGACCAAAATTAAATTTTCTGGTATCTTTGAATCAAAATACTCCATTTTGGTTTGTTAATTTAATCTTATGCATAAATATTTCTCACGAATTTATTCAACATTCATCTACACTTTGACGTTTTTTTATCTGAAGCCTTTATTCTCTCTTTTCATGTTATTTATTGATATTATTTAATTCAGGAAGATTTATTGTTATGCTTTGAGTATAAAGAAATTTAAACTGATGATTGAAGAAGTCTTTATATTTATTGCACATTTACTTATATTTAGGATTATTTTTGAAGGTACATAATCTGCTTAAGTGGTTACTCTGACATTTTATGCTAAATAACTAGTACCAAAGAGAAAGTATAGAGAAAGTTTTAAAATCTGGATTTCTATTTTAGGCTTGATAGAAACGCTGTCAAATTTATTCATTTATGTATTGAAAAGACAAGAAAATTCTTTGGATAGGTTTTGTGGACTAAGAATTTTCTCAACTGCAAGGTGTATAATTCCTATATTAGGTCTAATTTCTTATCAAGTTTTATACTTAATGTTTTGTTTCACTCCAAACTACACAATCTCAAGATCTTTGGAACTATCTTTTTAATATTTGAGTAGAGTATTGTGAAACATTGCTCAGTTATTTTGACAGTTGTGTGCTGTACTAAAATTTGAAAGCTTATTTTCAACAACAGTGGGAATAAGAAAAAACACAAACCAGGATGAATAGGCCATTGAAAACACTATTAATATCATCATCAACTTTAATGATTGTGTCATTTAGAGTATCCTAATAAAGTAGCAATTTTATTCCAATAATGTGTTTTCCTTTACAAAGGCAATGATAAGGACAGTTTTACAAAAAACTCATTTATTTGACAATTCCAGAATAAAAGTCAATGATAATATCTAGCAAATGAGAACATAGAAGTGGTTGACCAGGCAAGCTAATGTTTTTCACTAGGCATGAAGAAACATTTATGAAAATGATAGTGACAGCAAGACCATTCACTTTATTATGTGGACATAGAACAAGCTGTGTCCATAGATTAAAATATGGAACAGATAAGACTGATTTTTAAAATTGCTATAGCTCCTAATTTAGAAAAAATACATCTTTTTCTAAGCCTCAGATTAACATCAGTGACAGCTACTACATCATAAACCATTTTAATAAAATATTTTGATTTACATTTAAAAGAGCAATATTCTTTGACAGGTACAATAAACGTAACAGATTAAGAGTATATGAGAGCTGCAATGAGGTTGTTTTGTTACTGGCATGTTTTGATTCTTTTCTTTTGTGGTTCACATTCATAATGTTTTTCAGTTTTTCAGGCTATTTTCCATGTCAGTAAAAGCTGGTACTGCTTTTTTTTTTCTCTTTTTTTATCGTCTTTCTCACTGATTGGCTAAGAGATTTCAATATGATTTCAAATCCTGTGGACAAGGGGTTGAATTAGCTTAAATTGCATTTTGCTTTATTTGCCCATGAAATAAAATTATCACTTTCTTCGTATGTCTTATTTTTCCAGGCTTTCAGATTAATAGGGTAGAGAAGAGTTGGGTACAGTCGAATGGAATGGAATAGATCAGATCAGATCTGTTGGAAGGCACCTACGTGTATGAATTCTTCTTTATTTTCTGCCTCAAAGCTTGATTCCTGAGGTATTTCTTGTGATAAGACTGACTTGTCTAGAAGATGAGAGAAGGGTATTTCCATGTGGCAATCAACATCACTGTGTGGACAATTTTACATTTGAAAGCATTTCTTTGGAGCTGTTTGCTTTGGGAGAGAGTGCTCAGGACTGTTTACTGGTGGAAGATCTAGCCTGTGACCAAATAAACCCAGCTTGCTATGGGAGACTGGGGGATGATACCACTGTATCTTGTGAAGGCAAGATACAAGATGGCGCCTCCCTGCTTCTTCTCATCTGCTGGCAAGGCCCGGAAGATGGGAACAAAGGAGTTTCTGCTGAGATCCCAGAGCCAGAAGCTGCCACTCCAAGGAGAGCTGACTCAACCACTTCAGTTTTGAGCTGTCACTCCAAAGAGACCTGACTCGACCACTCTGGACTTATAAATAAGTTGATACTATCATTCAGAAGTCGCCATCATTGCCGTGGTCACCGTTGTCATCTATGGAACAACACCTGATGACCCACCACTACTAAAGACTGAGCTATGAACCACACTGGATCCATGATGGTGGCTATTTCCCTCTTGCTTCCTATCTTGCTCCTTGCTTCTTTCCTATCTTTTCTATTGTCCTTCTTCCCTTCCCATCACCCTAATTCATAATAGTGTCCGTCCTTCCCGTCCCTATCTCCCTGATTAAGATTTGTAATAAACTGGTTGTACCAACATTTAAACCATTGTTTCTTAATCTCACACCGGGAATACAGATATCAGAGAACTTCCTCTCCCTCCTATAAACTGGAGCAAAACAGTATGAAAATCATGAAGTTCAGCTGCCTCATCACTTCAGAGCTAACCAAAAGTTACTGTATACTAATTATGAATTTATCCAAACACTTCTTGAACACCGACAGGCATGAGGCATCAACTACCTCCCCACAAAGCCTCTTCAAATGTTTGACCACTCCTACCATAAATAATTTTTTCCTTTTCAGTCCAGTCTGAATCTCTTTTGGTATATCTTTGTGCCATTTCTCTGCACCCTACCATTGCTTACTGGGGAGTAAGTACTTTCCTCCATTTCCACTCCCCACACACCCAGCAAGATTTCAAGAACAGTGAGGTTGCTTGTTAGCCTTCTTTTCTCCAAACTAGACAAAGTGTGGAGTGTCTTCAGCCTTCCTTCACAAGACTTTTTTTTGCCATTAGCATTCAGGTTACATTAACTTTTTTTTTTAATGTTGTGAAGGCCACAAATGAAAACAACATTCAAGGTAAAGCTAGAACTAAATATAGATGGTTGCATTGCTTTTGTCATGGAATCATAGAATCATTTGAGCTGAAAGGGACTTTTAAAGATCATCTAGTTCACTCTGGACAACCTGTTCTACTACTTGACTAATCTTATCATAAAAAACTTATTTTCTTTTATCCAATCTAAATTTCCTCTGTTTTAGTTTGTCCTATCCCAACAGAAGAGTCTGTCCCCTTCTTTCTTGTAGCTCACCTTTAGATACTGAAAAGCCACTATCTGTCTCACTAGAGCTTTCTCTTCTCCAGACTGAACAGCCCAAACTCTCTCAGCCTGTTTAAAGCACCCCAAAATGCAGTCTACTCTCTTGACTACTAGTGCACACTGCTAGTTCTTGCCGGGCCTACTGCCGACCAGCACAGCCGGATCTCTTCCTGCTGAGATGCTCTCCAGCCACTTGTCTCCCAGTCTGTACCTGTGTCCAGAGTTATCTATCTCTGGTGCAGCATCCCATCATTCAATTTCGTTAAATTTCATTGCTTGGTGCTCCAGACTATCTAGACCCCTCTACAAGGCCTCTCATCCCTCCAGAGAGTCAAAAACACCTGCCAGTTTAGTGTCCTCAGCAAACTTACTAAGGATGTGTTTGTCTCCTGCCTCCACATCGTTGATAAAAATTCTAAACAGGATTGTCCCTAGAATTGATCCCTGGGGATCACTGCTATTGACTGGTTGCTAGCAAGATATAACCCCATTCACTCTGACCCATAGAGCTCTGGCATTTGGGCTGTTCATTACCCAGCGTGCATGGATCTGTTTATCTTACAGTTGATACATACTTATAACAAAATAATTCTAGGAGCTACTTGCAGAACCTATGTTTCTTACTACAGACCTGTGGTGCTTGTTCAACTGCCGCCCAAAACAAACAAACAAAATGTTGCAGCTCAGACAGTTTCAGCCTTCACTTATCACAGAAAAGTGTGTAATAGAGCATAATGTTGTCGTTCTAATAAACTTTTGTCATTAATAAATGTCCACAATTTATAAATCCTAAAAATATGAAAGATTAGAGTTCATATGAATGATTAATTCATGAAGACATTAAATGTATCATGGCTATGGCTTCTATAATGATATTAGTATAGAACATGTCCCAGTCCTGAACCTCTGTACTGAAAGTACGGTTTTTGCTGGTATAGATTAATCAAATTTTCATGACAGTTTTCCTGCATTATGAAAAATGAACTTGCTTATCCAAACAGCAATGCATGTAGATACTAACAAGCACATAAAAAGACTAAATGCTCTGAAATCACTGATTCAAGCAATGGATATGGTTTTTACAGGTGTCCAGTTATTTATGGTTCATGGTTTAGCTATTCCGTCCATATTTTCCTGTCATCTAGTTGTTCAATATTCTAACTCGCTTTGCTTAATATCACTATCCACGTTTAGAAATGTGTTTCCAGAAAAATTCTAGGTAAATTGCTCAAACCATCTAGAGTAGTTCTCAAAGGACTGCTTAAAACAAAATTTGAATTCTACCTACCCTTCGAAATCACAAGTTTAGAAATCAGATCACTGTGAAAGAATGCATCATAATGAAATATCTCTCCCATGGGAAAGCTTAACACATTTATATTTTTATTATTCCACTCATGATTCAAAAGCTTGTATTTTGAATTTGCGAGATACCATTGTCATCTTCTTCACAGGGAAATTAGTAGTAGTTTAGGCATTTTGCATTCAACCTCTATACTATTAAAATACATTTAGTAATCTTCTGCCTAGTCAAATCCTATACCATCAACTCATAAAACAGTACATCCTGAAATCTAACAGTGTTCTCTGCAATAATAGAAATAGAAACAACTACACTAGAACATTTCTACTTCCTTCTGGACTCAATTGAAGTTAGAAACTAGAAAAAGTATTTAAAAAGGGGGTGGGAGGAACATCCTACATTTATCTTTGTCAGTATATCAACCCACAAACCTCAGCAGATCTAAAGATATTCAGAAGATGGTTCATTACACATTTATTCCTGTTTATATCTAATTACAGTCTCTTCAGGCAATTGATTCTGAGGGATTATGTGGCACTGCATCTCTCTTACTGTGTTTGTAGTATATTTGAAAGGCAGAGAAATTTATGACACTGTATAGATATTATTTAGGTACTCAAGATACTGAAACTTTCTATGCAGTTCAGAATATGAAGATAATCTTTAGACTTCATTTTACAGTAAGGTGGAAGAATGATAAAAAAATTCAGATATAAGGTGATCAAAATTGTTTTCCTTATGGCCACAGTAAAAATACTAACTCTGAGCAAAGGAATAAACTTGGAAATTAGTAAATTTAAGCATTTTGGGCGAAGCAGCTAGCTGCAGAAAAATATAATTAAAACAAAAACCAAATAGAGTCAGCTGCAGAGGGAAGGAAGTATGAAAAGCACAGCACTAGAAATTTAGTGAGGAGTTGTCTCCCATATTTAGATTTTTTTTTTTTCCTCAGAAGATTCTTCTGTTTGAAAAACAAAGCAAAATAAAACAAAACAAACAAACTCTCTAAGGAACACTGAACTCCAAATTAAATACATATATTTTTAATATTCCACTCATGATTTTATATATATATATATAAATAATTAGTAATTATATTTCTTTATCATAGAAATGACATAAAATAATCTGTGTCACATAATCAGATGAGAAATTGGTTACACACATTTCTACAGAGGGTCTAAATTATTTTTTCCTTACGCATTTCCTTTAAATCTTCCACTGTAAATGTAAACCTATTGAATATTATGCTGTATTGCTGAATTTCATGAGGTTCTCACTGGCCCACCTCTCAAGCTTGTCAAGGTTCCTCTGTATGGCATCACTTCCCTCCAGCGTGGTGAACATATCACACAGATTTGTTTCTTCAGAAAACCTGCTGAGGATGCACTTAATCCCACTGTCCATATTACCAATAGACATCGCCAGTCCCAGTACTGAATCCAAAGAACCTCACTCATCACCGATCTCCATCAAGCCACCGATCAAGTGGTCATCAAGCCACTGATTGCAAATATGTGAGTGTGATCATTCAGCTAACTTCTTATTTGCTAAGTGGTCTACCTGTCAAATTCAGGCCTCTAAATGATATCTCCTGAATTCTCCACAAGACTGTCTTGTAGGAAAAAGGAAACTTGGAGGAAGAAGAAAATATCTCTTACGGGAGACCAGTACTTGCACAGAAGTCAGTCAAAATGTCCTAAGTTCTTTTTCACTTTGTGAAGTTCTGTTCTGGAAAATGCTAGTGAGGACAAGGGATTCACAAGTAGAAACAGATAGACTTGTTTTTCCAGAAGTTAATGTGCACCATTCTTCTTTACTAGAATATAGTGGTGCAAGTGAAAAACAGTTTGTTTGCTTTTTCCTGATACTTGCTCTACAGCTCCTCCTTTATCCAAGGAGGCAGAGCACATCTAGTAGGAGTGGGTGGTTGTAAGAGATTATTCTTTTCTGCCATTGCCTCAAAGCTTGCTGATGAACAAGTCCAAGCAAGTCCTTAACCAAGATTGAGAAATCCTTTGTCTGGAGAACACAGATGGACAAGTCCTGGGCAAGGGTTGCGAAATCCTCTGTCTGAGGGACACAGATGGACAAGGCCAGGAACAAGGAGAGAGAGAGATAAGCCGCAGATTAATGACCAGGAAGCAGCCTTTTGTGTGGGCTTATCTCGAGGGAGATAGCCCTCTCAGGGGGTGCTGCACATGACTCTTACCCAAGTGCCCAGGAATGCCACGCTGGCAGAAGAAGAAGGACAAAAAGGGGACCTACAACCATGAGATAAGGTTTCTGGCAAGAGATTCCTCATGAGATGCAAGGTTTTTCGGACATGAGAAGCCTCACATCCTGCCCCTCTCCCTTCTGGACCTACTCTGTCACTGCACCTTCTTGCTACCTAAGGCCGGCCATTCTGCTGCTGCTCTCCCCCAAAAGGTTTCTGACAACAGATTCCTCATTCCTGCATGCTGAAGAAGAAAAGTGTCTGCCATCAGATCCCTCCCTACGGAATGCCTGCATGCTGACGGAATCTCCTGGGCCTGCTACCTGAGTCCTGCTGCTTCCTCCCAGACCTGCTTGCTGCCTAAGGCCAGCAATGCTGCTGCTGCTCTCCCCCTGCTCTTTTCCCTCGGACAGTCTGAACGGCTTGCAACAGGACCGCTGCTGGATCACCTCTGGTGGTGACTATCCCTGCTTTACGCAATTCTTGCTTTTTTCCTGTCTTTTCTATCGCCCTTCTTCCCTTCCCCATCACCCTAATTCCTAATAGTGTCCGTCTTCTCCTTCCCCATCTCCCTGATTAAGATTTCTAATAAACTGGTTGGACAAACATTAGAACCACAGTTTCTTAATCTCATGCTGGGCATACAGATATCAAAGAACCTCCTCTCCCTCCTATAAATTGGACCGAGACAGTGGTCATGAACTGGGAGTCACAACAGCGACTGAGAGACTCCTGAGAATCCTACGAAGCAGATATAGATAAATAGATAAGAGTAAGCACCAAGCAGTATTCCATCTTTCATGTAAAATCTCTATCACTGAACTCATTAGAAATTGATGAGTTCCTGAAAGTGTGTCTGTAGATCCAAATCCTATTGGTCTAAGGAATCAGTGCCCCCATTATATATATAACCAGGGCGGGCAAATGGTGGGGAAGTGGTGAGTGTCATTTCTTAGTTATTCTCTTTTGGTCATGAAAGCCTGCTAGCCATAGGAACACATATTTACAATTAATTCAACATGAAAATACTGTTGAGTGTGTAAGCTGAGATTCTCCTGAGACAAACTCCTGTATGCAGAGAAAATTGTGCAATTCACTTTAAAAACCTCACTCTAACTAAATTAAAATGCTCGTATAGACATGTCCATTATACTGCAAAGAATGAGGTAAGCCTTGGGGTTGGAGTTTAAACTTGGAGAGAAGTTTCAGAGCTTGAGTAACTATTTCTATTTTTTATCCATTGATTACACAATAAAAAATATGCAAACATTTCCATATGTTCCCACAATTTTCTAAGTTTTGGAGGTTGCTGAGAATAAAAAATCACACATGTTTATTGCTTGATATATTTTCATATTACTCTATTGTTTAAGAATGTATATATTAGCTGGCATTTGTGTCTGAGTTACTGCTTTTCCAAAAGTCCCTTAACATCAAATATTTTTACAAAATAATACTACATTTTTCTCAGGAGTCATACTTATTTACATGCAGGTAAATCTTGATGATGGAAGTCTCAATGAGAATCATATCATGAGGTCTTTTAACACCTTAAAGAAGAAAATGACTCATACTTGCAGAAATAACCATAAAAATTCCTTTCATGAGCATCTGGGAGGTTTGGGTACATCAGTGTAAGTGCTGCTGGGCCACTCCTCTCCTGCTTTCTAAAACTGATCTATGAAAAAGATTCCTGTTCTCTCAGCCGCAAATTGTTCAGAGTAATTCCTGTCAGTGTAATTTGTATTAACAGTGAAGTAATTAATACTCTCAATACTTAAGTGATAACCTATATTAAACTAGCCGAGAAAGAAATGAAATCGCAGAAGCGCAGACAAAGGAAAATGCGTATTCAAAAAGAATGAGACACAAAATGTCTTTCATCTATGCGAACGAACTTTCAGGCAACCAAGCACTAAGGCAATTTTAATAGCTGTAGTCAAGAACAATTTTGCAAAATATTTTTATTTATTAAAAATTCACCCAAAAATGTGGTTTATAAACTGTTTATATTCAGAAGCATAATAAAATACTCCATCTCTTTTCTGATAGTTTTCACATGTTATTATTAAAGATAATAACAGACTATACATATAAAAAACAGAATATTTTGATGATCAGGAAAATGTGCTTCAAAGTGCAATTAATATTCTGTAAAAAAGATTCTTCTAAAACCCTATGATTAGAGGCTCTTTAGAAATATATTCCCTAACCCCCTCCTCCTGACTTTTTTCTGCATTCTGTTAATCATATCTATCTGTATATCACTCTGCAATTTTCTGGCTTATCAGAAAAGATGCTTAATGCATAGTGATTAGTCTATTGGATGGAGATTTATAATTTACATTTTATGAAAGAGTTTAATGCTATTCTAAATAGCTATCTCTTTTGTTGTATTTCCAGAATATGTTAAAAACATGAGAGTGTTTTTTTTCTTAATGCTGAATAAAAGCAACACTTTGATTCATGAAATGTGATAGAGAGGGTAGCTTTAAGCAGATGTCTATAAAACAGTCAAAATGAATGCTTTCTGTCACTTTCACACATTACAGTGTTATTCCCTTTTGTGTACTGTCCTACAGCCAGTTTTCTTTACACTGAATTTGAAGTGAACAAACTAATTTTTCCTCAAAAAGGAGTTAGAATCATTATATGTAACTTTTCAATATGGATATTTACATTGCAGCTAGTCATTTAGACTCGATCTAGTGTTACTGGAGATGGCCCACATGAACTGCTTTGGATAACTATCTGAACTATCTGAGAATTCAATAAATCATTCTCAAGCAGCATCTATTTCTCCTGCTTAGCTGGTTATTTGCTTGACACACTGACCCTCATACAAATGAGAAATGCTGTGGAGGTACTCTGAAGTATCCCACCTCATGCTCTTGATATTCTAGAGCATCAGTGTCCACTCTGTCAGGCTTGATAGCCTAGGAAATCTCATGTGCTTTTGTGTTGTCATAGTTAGGCAAAGAACTTGTGATCCAGCTAACTAATTCAAAGGTAAACATCTAGGTAGCTGGAGTGGGAGGTATTTCAAGGTCTGTAAGTGTAGCTCACTATGTATATAACGTCTTTTTTAAGCACCCATTATAGTTGGAGGTCATCTATTGCTTGATGCACTTCCTACATGTAAGCAGCCAGTGTCATTTGAGATATTCTGAGGTATTTGAAACTTCCACTAAAGTCTGTCAGATAGGATAAACTACTTGTGCGACCCTCTAAAATGGCATGTAAGGGCCAGCTGGCCAGAGTCCAGGGTATCTCAGGTAACCTCAAACACTCAAATTACTTGTAGAATTACTTGGTACAAGTAATGCATCCTTGCAGAGAATTTGCAGTCGAACTTCCTAAAACTACGGAAGACACCAGGTTCGGCTGAATAATCACATAAAATTGATTAAAGCCTCTTTTGGGCGGGAGGGAGAGGGAAAGGGTGAAGGGGAGATAAACATAAAATAGCTGTATACAGCCTCAGACGTTGTCCAAGAGTAACCATTATTTTCCCATTCATGAGCACCTTCCAACAGACCCCAAAGTGAAGACAAAAATAACTGTAAAAGTTCATTAAAAGTTATTTGCTGTTTACTTATTCTGTTTTATTTATTATTACTTTTCCCTAATATTTCCTTTGCTATTACACATTTAGATTTATTTATAAAATGCACTTTTTTTTTCCTTCAACATTGAACTAACTACATATTCTTGTTAGTGGCCTGCCTTTCAGTTCCTGTTCCGTTTTCCTTCAGTCAGTCTCGCAGCAGTCCTTTCTGATGTCATATTTTGCCAGCATTCTCTACCACTACGATATATTACAGAACTAGGACTTTTTTAATGAGCTGCTTGTTACATTAAATAGCTGTAGCTGCTTAGTACTTCAACGTACTGGAGGGACTTTACTTACATTTAAATATGCAAAAGTAAAACGTTGACCTCAAATAGATATTTCTTTTTTTAATTATTTATTAGCTTTCAATTTTACATCTCTTTGGTATATTTTTAGCTGGATCCTCTTTCATACTCCTTATACTCTTTATGTATGGGTTTACTTCACTTCCTACTTTTACACTCAATTAACGTGATTAAATATTTATACTGCTATTACAGTCTATGTCCCTATCAAGATTGAGGTTCATTGTGTTAAATGCTAGGTACAATACAAATAAAAAACTCCATCATGTTCATTACTCATTAAAAAAAAAAAATAAAAAAAAATGCTGTTAGCTCTCAAGGAAAAATTGCTTACTACATGAAATATTCTTCAATTTTCTGAATAGAAAATAACCTTGCCATAATAACCATAGTATGTCTGGCTTTAATTTGAGGGAAAAAATATCTAGCTTTTCACAATGAAGGATTAGAATGTCTCTCTCATTATGGCAGTAGTCATACATTACCTAAATTTTAATTATGAATATTATTAAAATATTCAATCAACATGACCATCAGTTTTAAGCAGTACAAGAACTACAAATAGCTTTATAACAAATAGCCATTTCTATGCATTGTTAATGGCAAAATAGACCATAAAGCAGAAGTTTGCATTCAAAGGAGGAAAGAATGAATGTTTCTAAAGAAGCTCATACATTATTTATCTTAGAAGCAAGACTGTGGAACAAAATAAGTTATATAAAAACATACGTGAAAGGGAAAATTCTATTCCATATTCATACTCCAATACATATTCTGATATCATAGTATTTTCAAGTAAGTTATTTAGATAGAAGATGAAAAAGTTAAAAACGGGACTGGTAAGGAAGGAGAACATTTTTAGCAGAGTAAAATTCTAGGTTTTAGTAAATTAACAGGACAAGTAGTATTGTTGATGTAATCTAAATTTAAGGTTATACAGTTTTGCCTCAGAATTGCAAGAAACAGAGAAAGACAGGATCTGACAGTTCCTTATTTCAGGAAATAAAAATACAGTTGCATTCAGATGACATAAATCTCATTTTAGGTGAGGCACTAAAGAGTTATGGTTACTCTGATTGTTTCATCCCAAGAAGCACTATACACATAATGCCTCAAGTTTTAGTCAGAAACCTCTTCATATACCTCAGAATCATCTCAGATGAAGGCCCCTGTTATGATTTGCACTTTATTTTCCTTTTATTTCTATCTGTGTACCTGGATGCTTTAAATTCATGAGGCATACTCAGTCTGTGTTAAAAACAAAA
>JAOWBP010000001.1:36410808-36440688 GCA_028571105.1 Tragopan temminckii
TACCTAAGAACTTCAAATTCAGAAGAAGCAGATAGACAATCCTTTTTGTCAGAAGCAGAAGTTTCTATATGAGTTCTAAATGAGCAATTCAATGCACGTTGCTTTTATTTATGGGGAAAAAAAAACAACATTCTGTTGTCATTAGAGGAAACATAAGTAAATATTATGTAAAAAAAAAAAAAGAAAAAGACATTCTTTGTCATTACTTTTTTTCCCATTTAGATGCTATTTCTCCACGGACAAGTCATCAAAAGAATCATAACCAACAGGTCAAGAGAAATGGTCCTGCCCCTCTACTCTCTGCTGGTGAGGCTTCGTCTGGAGTACTGTGTCTAGACGTTGAGTACTTAGTACAGGAGAGACATAGACCTGTCAGAGCACATCCAGAGAAGGTCCACAAAAATGATCCAAGGAATGGAACGCTTTTCCTATCAGGACAGGTCAAGAGAGCTGAGGCTGTTCATTCTGGAGAAGAGAAGGCTGCAAGGGGACCCAATAACAGCCTTTCAGTATCTAAAGGCAAGCTACAAACTATGGGAAGGAAGAGGACAGGCTCTTTAACAGGTACTGGGGTGATAGAACAAGAGGAAATGGCTTCAAGCTCAAAGAGGGTAGAGTTAGTTTAGATATAAGGAAAAAGTCATTTACAGTGTGGGTGATGACGCTCTGGAGCAGGTTGTCTAGTGATGTGGTTGATGCTGCTATCCTGGAGACTTTCACGGTGAGGCTGCATAAAGCCCTGGGCAAATTCATCTACCTGTGGTGTTCCTGTCCATTGCGGGGGAGATGAACTAGATGGCTTTCAGATGTCCCTTCCAACTTTAAGGATTCTATGATTCTAAGTGCTTAAGGACTTTCTCCTTTATGGTTAGGAAATCTGTGAATTCCCTGTGAAGCGGTTCAATTATTGTTATTTGTTCACATAAGTTTATCTGTGTCATGCGATGAACACTTTAGCATAATTCTAAAAGATGTCCCATAGTGGCCAACCAACACAATTACAGAAGGAAAAATAATTAAATACAGAATACACTCACATAAAATTATAAATCTTGATTTTTTTTTGTCAATCTCTGCATTTCTTTTTAGATGTCATATAACATTTCCTACCACTTCAGAGTCTTTCAAAGGAGAAAACAAGTACATACTTATTGTTTGTCTGGAATGTTGTGGAAGAGCTATTTGCCATGATGACCATATTACTGTGAATAAAATTCAAACAGAAAATAGAAGTAGAAAAATTTAACTTGTATGAGATCAGTAGGACTTATACTACTTGTTTGAATATCTCATTCATTTTCTCATAATTTTAACTCAGAATTAACCTCAAAATATACATTCTATATATTTATGAATAATGAATTTATTTCTATCTGCAAATATCTCTTCTTGCAGTCGCATTTCTGCACTGAAAATACTAAGTTTCTCTAATATTAATCTTCATTAAATCTTCTCGGGAAACACGAGTGAAGATTTGCTGAGGTTTGACTGCCAATTTATTATAATCTGTAAATCTCTCTTTTTCCATCTATGTGCAGTATTTTCCAACTTCCTCTTGCTCTCTTGATTATCTGACCTTCATTTTCATGTAAAGCGTTCCCTTACTTGTCAACTCTTCTCCTAATCACAATATAAGGAGTTTTCCACTATATTTAACCCTGACCTGAAGATCTTTCTATGGTTCACCCCCACAGTTGAGACTTCTGCTGCATTCCAAGTGGGAAAAAATGTGAACTTTTGCAATTAATCTTCTTCTCCTTTGAAAAGAAAGTCAAGAGACAGCTCAACAAAAGAAAGAACAAGATTCAGCAAGCAAAAGTGACCACAAATGGAGCTAAAACAACTAACCATCTGCCTGTGACATCTTCTGAAGTTAGAGCAATTGCATGATGAAGCTGAAGTTCATTCACTAAGTACGTTGCTAAACTGAGATTGCTGCTGATAATATTCTACAGACCTTCCTACAGCCTTTCCCTGGAAAAAGCTTCACGGTAATCAAAGATCATGACACTGTTAAGATATCTGACTTTTCACTATGGTTTTTCAGTGAGGGGATATTTATGGCTACAGGAAATGTTAAAAACATAGTGCTATGCATTGCATGATTTTCTTGGCATGGTTTGAAATTTACATTAACATAATTGTTCAAATTTAGCATTTTTTATGTTAATTGTTCTTAACATGGACATTGAGCTCCTAATTGAAATTGTACTGTTTTAATGAAAAAGCAATTTAAGCGTTAACTATATTTTTAAAGAGGAAAAACCTGACCCAATAGTGTTCTCTTCCTAAAATATTTCTGAAGAAGGGTAATTAAAATAATTGAACTTTATGACTTTCTATCAGCAATATCTTTTAAGTTACCCTGTTATTAATATTTATGAGACGTACTAAAAGTTTTGGGAGTGGAGTTGGAGTAAAATATAGGCAAAATTATAACTAACTCAATTTGTGTCTCATACTTTGTCAGCCTGAGAACTGATTCACACAGAAAATAATCCATTTAAGTTTACACTGCAGAAGTTTATAAATCTGCAATGAATAAAAATTTAAGAAGTGGTTTATCCTCAGATACATATGTAAATGATATTTGAATTCCAGGATGTTTCATCTGGTACTTTCTGTTCATCACACAAATTTGATTCATGACAAAATTAGGTAAACTATTTAACGTCTCTATTTGTCTCTGTTCTTCTGCAAAATATACATTTAATGTATTTTTATAAAAAGAGATAACAAGGTGAGAGGCCAAATAATTTATACTGGAATTTTAGAAGGAATAACTAGCAATGTTGCACATTATGAGCTTTGTTACACTCTGTGTAAAATTTGAAATACGAAAATGTTTTCATTGCAATGTCTACATTTTAACATAAAGCCCAAGCCGATGAGGAAGAAACAGGGTGAGTTGAAGCATGGGATGACTTTAGAGATACTAAGAGAGTTAGCTTCCTTAAAAAAATAATGTGCCAGGTTAAGAGTTGCTGGCAAACAATACCTGCATTAAAATCAGTAGGAATTTTCCTCTTGACATTCTTGAAGCAAGATTTTTATGTTAACTTGTAAAAATCGGGCATCTTTCCACTAACACTTGCTTGCCTCCTCACATTTTTCAAAATGTGAAGAACCAATTTTACAAAAAGAGATAAAAGGCATAAAATAATGTGGAAAAATGTAGTGAAAACTACTTCTTTTAAAATAAGATAAGCAAATGAAGGCAAAAATAGCAGCCACACAAAAGGCTCCAGTATGAACAGTATAGAAAACTGAATGGCTTTAAGCAGTATAGAGAAAAAAAAATGACCTCCACATATGTATTATTCTATTACAGATATTACAGTATGTGAACTAGTTTGGATTTTTGTCTGAATTAATTCAGTGAGAGATTGAGATTAGGTAACCTGCCATTATTATGAAAATGGACAGAAATTATTTTTACAAAATCCCCAAATGTAAAGAAGGAAAAAAAAAACCGCTACAAGGCAATAAAAGTAATAGGACAAGCTATGTTTATGAAGATCTTGAGTATGTGAAGTGTGTGAATATAGTATCAATTTATGTTAACTAGTTACTAAAGCAACAGAACGCTGTATCTTGTCATCTGTCCAGAATGAGTATTCGTATATTCGAATATATTCGACTATATTTAGTATTTGTATAAAGGTCAAAGTTTTCAAAGAGGTATATGCACATTAACAAATTTGTCTCTAATGCACCTCTCTTTGTAAGTAATCACCTATTATAACTTTCGGAAAGTAGTGTGTGAGCTGTAGATTTAGAACTTCCACGCTGTGACACATTTGTAAATAGTATGTATTCCCAATGTAGTAACAAGGTTAAATAAACGTATGTTCTCTTAGCTATTCTGAGATCTCAATGAAATTACACATCTCATTCAAGCTGCTTAATAAATACAAGTACTTGAAATGGTATACCTCTAATGAGTTCCCTGTTTAATCAAGATAAACCAAGATACAGTTAGCTATTATTATTCAATCTTCAAGTGTGGGGTATTAAAAAGAATGTTACTCTTAGGAACCTTGTTATTTTAAAAATATTGCTTTTTAAATATTACTCACTGGTTTGCTATTTGTTTCAAAGTAAAATTTTCACCATGAAAAACTGAAATAAAACTTTAACAATATGTGGCTGATAAAATATTCAGAAGAGAATAACAAAATATGAGTCAAAACTCCTTTGACTATCAATATTGCACAGTTTCTTAAGTGTCTAAATCACAGCTGAAAAAATAACACAGTCTTCTGAAGTTAGGAAAAAAAAATTGTTTAGTTAATATTGTTGAAGCATATTAGTTAGAACAGACAGTATTCCCAATACAGTCTCCTTTCTGAGGAGATAAATAATTTTGCAGACCATAAAACTCTAAACTCTCTGAGTTTCTACAGACATCATTGTCTATCAGGATTATGTGCTTGCTATCTGTTTTCTCTCTCAAATGCTAGACCACCAGATCATCCACTGTTTCAACTAGATAGGAAGATAAATTTGCAGCTGGAAGACGTAATTTTATTATTTGCTTGAGGTTTCGTGATAGTCTTGCCCTTCTGTTATCTAGCATTCCTGATCTAAATTGACAGATCAACTGGGTTACAGAAGAACACACTCACACTGTTTTTGCCAGCTGTGAGCTGAGGCCATGCATTGCCTCCATGACACCTGTCTACTCCCTGCTTACCTAAGGTGAGAATCCCAGCTGCAGTCTGCACATGAAACTTGGCACTTGTCTTCAGGGCATAACAGTTAACAGAGATAATTACTTTAAACAAGATGTGCAGACTGATATGAGGATGCGGGACATTTCTACATGTTCTTTCACATGATATCAAGAGATGTCACTTTTAAGTAACATAGTAAATAGAAGTAGCTTTTGTTATCAAACTGTGTACAGTATTTTATGGATTAAATTTTGCTTTGTTCTCCAAACTACAAATAAAGTCCTCTTAGAACCTAAATATTTTTCTCAATTATATTGAACTACTTTCTAGACTAAATTATATGAATAATTTATTTCAATTTTTTTTTTTTTTTTTTTTTTTTTACAGTATTAACACATTATTTAGTGCAGACTATTCCTAGTTTTTCTTGACTTCCTAATCTACTCCGGCTGCTGTTACACATTTAAAACTTTGTTAACACTAATACTTAGACTTTTTACTTAGGATGTTTTGAGATTCCTTGCAACCTCTCCTAATTACTAAATTCCTAATTTAAATTTCAATTCGCAGAGACTTTGGATTGAGAAGTGGGAGTTGAGCAAATTATATCAAAATAGAAGGTCAGATTTCTCTGTCCAAAGTAGAGAACAATTTATCAGTACTAGAACATATGACATATACAAACATAAAAATGTTTTAAAATATTCTAAATGTTAACAAATTGAAAATGTCTTTATTTCCTGATTATTTAAACTGTTACCTCCTCTGTTTGTGTATTCTGCTAGCCTTCAAAGAGTAGCACTGAATGCTTGCAGTTGATTTGCTAATTTCAGTAAAATTAACAGTTCTGAGATAGTATTATGATCGTTTCTAATATATATATATATGATATTTCACAGAATCATACAGAATCACAGAATTATAGGAGCTGGTGGAGATCTCAGAAGATTATCTAGTCCAAACCCCAAAGAGAGTCTGGCTGTCTGGCTCCTCTGGCCCCCGTAACTAGTGATAGGACAAGAAGGAATGGCCTCAAGTTGCACCAGAAGAGGTTCAGGTTGTATATTTGGAAAAAGATATTCTCAGATATTCAGAGTGATCTGGCACTGGAATGGGCTGCCTAGGGATGTGATTGGGTCACTGTCCCTGGAGATGTTCAATAAATGTTTAGAAGAAACGTTTAGATGTAGTACCAAGGAACATAGTTTAGCAGGGTTATATTGATAGTAGGTGGATGGTTGGATTTGGATGATCTTGAAGGTCTTTCCTAACCTTAGTGATTCTATCATACTATGATTCTATGGTTTGACTCCTGAGCTTCATATATTTATATACAGTGATGAGATCCCCTCTAACCCTTCTCTTTTTCAGACTGACGAGTCTCTTTGGTCTCTCAGCCTTTCCTAATAAGGGAAATGCTCCAGGCACCAAATCATCTTCATGGCCTTCCATTGGACTCTCTGCAGAAGATCCTCATCCTTTTAAACCAAGGAGCCCAGAACTGGTCATAGTATTCTAAATGTGGCCTCACCAGGGCAGAGGAAAGAGGGAGGATCACCCTCCTCAACCTGCTGGCCACACTCTTCTTGATGCACGCTAGTATACCATCGGCCACAAGACACACTGCTGGCTCATGGCCAACTTGTTTTCCATGAAGACCCATAAGTACTTCTCAGAGTTCATTTCCAGTAGGTCATCACCCGTTCTGTACTGATGCATGCAGCTATTCCCCCCCAGATACAGAACCCTACATTTGCTCTCAGGTTCCTCTCTGCCTAACTCTTTAGTCTGTCCAGGTCTTGTTGAATGGCAGCACAGCCATCTACTGTGTCAGCCATTCCTCCCAGCTTTATATCATCAACATACTTGCTGAGGGTGGACGCTGTCATCCAGATTGTTGATAAAGATATTGAATGAGACCAGACTCAGGATTGACCCCTGGGAAACACCACTTGTTACAGGCTGCCAGCTAGACTCTGAGCCACAAATAACAACCCTCTGAGCTCCAGTCAGCCAGCTCTCAACTGCTTTGAGATGACATCCAGAACAAGTTGTTCCATCACCTTTCCAGGCTGACTGGCCTGCAGTTGGTCCTCCTTGCACTTTTTGAAGATGGGGGTGACATTGGCTATCCTCCAGTCTTCAGGCACATTACCTATTCACAAAGACCTTTCAAAGATGACAGAGAACGGTTTGGCAATTTCTTCTTCCAGTTCCCTCAGCCTTTGTGTGTGAAATTCATCGAGACCCATGGATTTTTCAACATTGATTCTACCTAAACAATCTGACCAGCTCCTCCTTGATCAAGGGGAAGTCATCTTTCCTCCAGACTCTCTCTTACCTGCAGGATCTGGGATTTCCTGGGGGTAGTCTTGGCAGAAAAGATGGAAGAAAAGAAGGCATTCAGCATTTCTGCCTTCTCAGCATCCCCTATTACCAAAGTAACAAGCGTTAAGAAGCGTACTTACATTTTCCCTAGTGTTTTTTGCTTTTCATTCATTTCTGTGCCAACTTGTTCTTTACCTCATTTCTGGAGTTTATATCCTATTGATTTTAAAGACTTACTATTTATTTTGGGAGAGTGTAAGGTATTGTTCTGTAGACACACAAATAATTATTTTGTGTTTGTAGAGATTATTATCAAGGAAGATGGAGGACATATGTATACTTGGGGCAGACTACACATGTATCTCATTTGCTCTGCAGTGCAAGAGCCTTATTTTAATGTACTCATTTGGCAAATATTAAATAATATCAAGAGAAAGCATTTGCTTAAACAAAATGCATTAAAGCACACTGCCAAATAAATATATATAGAGAGAGAAAAATTCAGAGGACTCTGAATTCATCCCACAGTTAATGCTCCATAAAATGTCACCCATTCTAAGAAATATGATGGAACAACAATACCTTTGCAGTCTACTCTATGATGTAACATCTGAACTGTTTTCAGATCTTCTCAGAAGGACCGTCAAATGTTCATTGTAATCAAACAAAGCCAGGATCCTTGCTCAAATACTTCTCATACTGTCCACTCGTCCTCTTTGTCCTACATTTATGTATGCATTAAGGAAAATCAAAGTATGGCACTTCTCACTCAGAACGCAGCAACATGTTTTTCATAGAGAATTAAAAAACACAGCTAAATTCTTAGAGATTGCAATGTTAAGCTGTTGCCCTTTCCTTTATAGTTTACCAAGTTAAAACATCAACAACAACAAATGGGTATAAAAAAATAGTTGACAGCTTTGTGCAGAAGCTTTTGGAGATTATGGCGGAAAAAAAGTCTTGTCTTTTTCTCAGTAGTTGCATTTTATCAAAGATTTTTGAAAATATTCTGACAGGTCATTGATTCTTCCTTTTGTTCAGGAAATGCTGTTACAATAAAATGATTTTTTTTCTTCCTTAGCATTGATTTCTTCCCAGTCAAATAGGACACAACTGAACTAAGTATTTCAATCACTTGAAAATTTTCTACATTTTTATAACAAAATCTAGTCTTAATATGTGACTGAGATTGGATTCAATATCCTATAAAATCAAAACTTATTGACTGTATTGTATTGAGTTATGTTTATTGATTCATATTGTGAAAAGTATGAAATAATTTATTTAGGTCTTATCAATATGAATTTAGATTCTAATATTTCTTAGCGTTGCATTATAATATTTCTACCATTTAACATAATTGAGGTTCAGAAGTTTATCTGAATTGTGTGATTTCCCATAATTCTTCCCACCAAGAAGAACTATGTGAATATTTATAGGATATTCTGGATATAATAACTTTGTTTTAAGATTTGTGAGATAAAAAGCCTGTGATGTGGAGATGGCAGGCCAGAAAGATAAAACCAATGTAATTTTAAGTTAAAGATATGTCCAGGAATGCTTTGGAAAACAGAACTTAAAATATTTAAAGCAAAACTGACAAATTCCTTATATTGTCAGGGAAATATGCTTTGTTAAAATAATCTTATTTTCTTAATTAGAAATATATATCATTTTTACTCATAATAGAAGCATTAATCATAAGTCATCATTGCACTTTATCCGGTGACATTATACAGTATCAGAGCTTCAAGCCTCTAACAAAGGTTTGAACTAAACATGCAGATTCTCAGTAGCTGTCAAAGAGAAGGGAGCTAAAAAGGAGTGTGGTAATTGCTCCTGCTACATTTGTAGTAAAAGGCACAACTGGAAATTAGACTTCTATAAAATGGTTGTCTCCTCACCACTTTACTTTGATATTCTTCTTAATTTATGTGTGAATTGAGGAGAAGATATTAGACTACGGAAGAGGCTATTTCCCCTCTTAGATATTTTAACACAGCAAACGCAATCATTGTGTTGAAGGATGTCAATAGAGGTGTGGCACTGAGAACATCTAAGAAAACGAGAATGTCTAACAACATAACTTAAAGTTTTTAGTGCTATAGGTAGCCTTATTAACTAGGAATAATATATTACCTATCTGAGTAGTTTATAAAGCAGATTTCCCCCAAAAAAAGAATTTTAATTTATTTTCTTTGTGAATAATTTGTTCTGGAACCAGGACAGAATTATGCTTCACACATAATGAATTAATAAGACAATTTTCAACCAACAAAGGAAATTGAAGACAAAGGTTAATAACTAAGGATGAAACAATTAAATAAATAAATAAATAAAAGTATGAAAAAGAAAAAAACCTTCATCTGGATTGCTAAATGACTTTATGAGTGTATAAATTTAGAGAAAAAAAAATTGTTTATTTGACTTTTGATGAATGTATTGGAAATTAATTTTTTCCTGAAGGTTAATGTATGTATTTTTAGACTGGAAATGTTGTATGATTAATCATTTTTAAGTATATCTTTAGAATAAGTTAATTTCCTCGTTCACCTAGACAAAAAGTAGAAACAGGCTATTTAAATTAGATTCTTATACTTTGGAGAAGATAGAAACATAAATCAGCTGAACTTTAAGTTAAAAAACCTAACCTGATATGGGAAGAGTTTCACAAATTATTTTAGAATATGAGAAAAATTCTACTTGATGAAACATGGATCCAGATTTTGTGGAGCAGTATCCCTAAAGGAAGAATGTTCTCTGTCCTACCTCTTTGTAAATATGAACAAAACCACTCATACATGTGTCTATGCACTTGCAATTATTTGTCCATGTATTTATCTAGAAAGCTGCTAGATTACCCCTTTGCAGAAAAAGATGTGGTTACAAGTGAAAGGTGAGCCATCATGGCACCCAAGCAGTAAAGTAGGTGGCAACTTACATTCTGAACTGTTCCTATTTGTCTGTTCAGCCCTTGTGAAACCCCATCAGGAGAACAGTGTCCAAGTTTGGGCTCCCAAGTACCAGTTTGTGGTGAGTCTAAAAGAATGTCAGAGGTAGGAGCATCTGGCATACAAACCTGAGAGATGCATCTGCTCAGCACAAAGAAGAATGGGGGAAGCTGTATTGCTACCTGATAGAATCAAATATTTCTCACAGGGGCGCAGTAGAAGGCTGGGAGGCAGCAATGGGGAAAAACTAGATCATGATGAATTCCAAGTAGATAAAAGGAAAAAAAATCAGAAGTGCCATAAACTTAAATATCATGATCAAATGTTGGAAGAGGTTGCCTAGAGACTTTTGTGGTTTCTCCATCCTTACAGATATTCAAAACTCAGCTGACTATGTCTACAAGCAACTTACTGCAGTTGATCTTTTCTTTCAGTGAGCAATCTGAATTGTTCAGTGTTTTCAAAATAGCATTTTTCATTGCTTAATGCACAGTCAGAATCTAACCTAATTTTACTGATGCACATGTATAAGAATTTATTTATTTACACCTCTCAGCCCACATATATATATACAGTATACATAAGCTCCATAAGAACCATAGCTTCATGGATAAGTGATAACTAAAGATAAATCTGACAAGATTGCAAGATACCATTACCAGCATTGACAAGATTTTCTGACATCAAACAAAAGACTGTATGTGCTGCGTATCAGATTGTATAGCTATCTTTATTCTTTATTTTAATGGGCAGCAATTATTCTGTTTGTTTCTGTTTTGTTTTGTTATATTAAGTATATTACTGTGTATTATTTTATATGTAGTTAAAGTAATTTGCAGGAAAATGTGAGGTAATATTTAGACAAGACTCACTTGAAAGGGTTAGATATTTCAGCATGAAGGATTCTGTTCAGTTTTGAATGGACAAGTTTCTTACAGGAGCAAAGAACGAAACTTTGACAGATAAGACAATAATATTAGTAGTTCCTGTAAGTTAACTCAAAGCATCAGAAAACAACAGTTGTAGAACTGTGAACTATCTATCTGAGGCAAAATGAGTACAATTTTCTTGATATAGGAAATCTTTTCTCATATGTGGCACCACAAAGGGGGGAAAAAAAAAAAAAAGCCACCAATTTAATAGGAGATTGTTGCAAAATTAACCGGTGACAGGAGGAATTCTGAATAATTTCAGGCATTTCGTTTTCGTTGTAGCAGGGAAGGAGCACACCTTTCCTTTCTAAGGAAAGGAAAGTATGCTTATTGAAGTTGTTGGAAACAGTTTGCTACATTCTTTGTATCTTTACCTGGTTTTCTTGTTTGATTTTTCAAGTCCTGAAGTAAAGGATGAACAGTAATGCAACAAAGAGAACTGACAAATGATGGTTTTTTTTGATTGCTTTGTTGTTGTTGGTGGTGTTTTTTTTTTGCTTTTCAATTCTGTTTTAAATGAGCTAGTGATAAAAACAAACAAACAAACATACAAACAAACAAATAACAATCAGTAGTTTAATGTGAGATTCAAGAAGAATATTCATGTCTAATTAGCACTGAAAAATGACTGCTGGTTTCCAGTTCCCATAGGTTTTGCAATAGAGTGACAGTTAATTGTCATTAATTTTAACAAAATGTTTCATGTTTAACGTACCAACACATTGTAATAATCAGAAATAATTAAAATCATCTTAAATCATTTTTAGACTAAAATTTTTATAAATATGTAGAATCCTGTTAATCAATTCATAATGAAGTAAATGAGTAAAGAATCTCTTTTTGTCCTGTGCAACAGAGAACGAAGCTCATTTGGTATCTTTCACTGGACTCCTGGGCACTATCACAGCATGAGGAGTAAATTATAACAGCAGAGCAATGCAAATTTGGGCATTGCAAGCCTTTGCTGTAATTTATAATGATGCACGTGAGTCTGCCACACCCTTCATAATAAATATTCATATGCAGTCCTATACACATGTACTTATCCTGTTTAAATTGTTTATTTTCCTTCTGTGATTTTTTAAAAATCATCATTGGTCTGTTGAAATTCCACTCCATTTTCTGAACAGTTTTAAAGTATTTGATACAGATGAATGAATCAAGAGCACTTTGTATTTGGGAGAGGGAGGGCTTGTTTGCTTGAGCAGCTTTCATATTTAGTAACTTAGGAGTTTCTCAGCCATTAATCTGCATGAGTGAGGTTTGCTGGTAGCAGTAATGTAGGAACATGATCTGCTAATAAATATAGCAAAAAGACTGAAGTTCCGCTGTCTTAATTTTACAAAAATACAAGAAAGCAATCATGTTTCTTCACTTTGTAGTCCCTAGAGGAATCTATTAAGGACTCTGAGGTCAAAAATGACCTTCAAAATCAAAGACAAAGAAATGTTGATGAAATCAAAGACTGAAATAGTGGGTGTCCATTTGCTTCTGAATTGGTGCTGCTTCCAATGTCTATGCCTGATCCATTTAGAATAAAGAAATCCTAGAGTATCACATTCAAGCTAACTGCAGTAAACTTTCACTCATTTATCACTGACCACAAGTAACCAGAAGTAATCTACCTATATTACCAGAGAGAGACTTTCCTTTCAGCATGTTAGTATTTTATGTAATGTCAATACTTTCTCTTCTTACAAATCTCCAAATACTGTTTATATATTTATTCATTCATTAAAACATTTGCAGAAAATAATATTTCATTAGTTTTAACACAAAGAAATTCAGTCCTGTCTGGGATGCACAGAAATTTCACTCAAGTACAAAAACATGTAAGTCATTATTGAACAAGTTATAGCTAGAGTGGAAACTATAGGTCTCTTTAGTAAGGTCACTGCTACTGAATGTTGATGTTGGGACCCAAAAAAGATACAGATGCTTTAATTCAAAGAAAACAGTACATTTCTATAATGTATTCTTGCAATGATGGTTCTCTAAATATGACACAAGAAAACCAGTTTGCAAAATTCTCAAGTGAAGTTAACAGAAAAGTTCTGTCCTCATCCCTTCTAAACAATCTTTATTAGGCAGGCATGGGATAATGTGGAAGACTGTAGAATCTGAGAATTCTTCTGATCCACCCAGATTAACTGTTCCCCTCTTCCACAGCTGGAGGTCAAGTCTATAATATGACATTTATTCTGTGGTAAGATTTACCAGCACATCACTAGTAAATTTTAAGGAAAAAGACAATTGCATTCTGACCTAAGCTTTCACTTCTTTCATAGGTTTGCAGTAGTATCAGTTATGCTTTTAGGTAATTCATGCATTCATACCTTGAATGAGAATTTATTTATTTATTTATTGGGATGAACAAAGTAAGATATCTGAATGTGTACTGAAGATTTAATGTAGAATTTATTAAATGCATTACTTCTGATTTTCAAGCTAGTTATTATATATTTACAGTTTTTTATATGTAGCTCTTTACAGTATTAACTACTGTATTATTTTCATTCTCAAACTTCATGTTCCTGTCTAAAAAAGATGAGTTTATGGAAGTTATTATTATTTAAAATGTCAGTTCTGCATAGCATCACACCTCCATGCTAGAAATTCATTTTCTGTTTATCAGATATTAAATGAATATGTATATATTTCCAAAATAGCTAATGTCTATTTTTGTTACCTAACAACAGAACAATAATCTTAACAACTTGAGATTAATTGTACTGTAGATTGAGAATGAAAATAAAATAAAATAATGTTTTCTCTCTCTATATATATTTTCTATATATATATATATATGTATGTATGTATGCAATTTTTCTTTGTATGCTACACTTGATAGACACATGGAAATTGAAGCAGATAAGAAAATGTTGCATACTCAGCAGCAGGGAAGAAGCTGATAGAGAATATCTGCCCACAGTCTCAATTCTATATTAAATATATTTTATAGATTATAATAGTGATAAAAAGAACAGCCTAACTCCTGAAATTTGTTTTAAGTCAATGAAAATGTGTTAATTAACGAGGTATGAATTACATGGAAAATATTGTCTATTCAGCTCACATTTCTTATTCAAGGAAAAGCTCTAACTGATACACCAGCATTTTATGTTCTTGCAGAATGACACTCTAAATTGACACTTAGAATAATGTCCTTACTACTCACATTACCTGTAATATTTGTACTAAAATGTCCTCCATTCCGTAAGTTTTAATTTACTCTTTATCTCAATAACGTCTACAACACTGACAGTCAGGAATATAACAAAAATGCACAAGTTGCAATCTCACTAAGAAAGTAGCCTGTACTACTAAATGGAAAATTCAATGATGCAAGAATTTCAACTTGCAGTCAATATCCTGTGCAACACAATTTATTTTGCTGCATTTAATCTGTGCTAAAGGTCAAAGAATGATGTTCTTGAACTTCTCTGATATACAGAAAACTGGCTACTACAGAAACAAGAAAAACAACAACAACAAAATCCTATAATGTGTGCTAAAGTTTATTCCCAAGGAAGAAGAATCTGGCTTTAACTGCTAAATTCTGTTTTATTTTCATGTTGTAATGATATGCAAAGTAAATTTTCCTATTAAAATAAATATTTATATGCTGTATGTTATACTTCCACATTGATTAAATGCACATGCCATCTACATTAGTCTGTCATAAAGAATGTAATACTCAGGAGTTAGAACAGAAGAATCTAGTTTTACATTAAATTTAAAAAAATAGCTAAAAAACATAGCTGTATTTTATTTCTACATTTGCACATATTTTATTCTTATTTCAGTTCCTAAATCTTTGAAGGAAAAAAGATTTTCTGTTCATTTCCATTGAGATACTTGGACGAATTATGTTCTTGCTCACAAAATTTTCAACTTCATTAATTTTAAGTGTCGAGTGCGGGAGATCAGATTTCCTTTCACTATTTACAATGTGATACAATCTTAAAGTTCAGTCCAATTGGGAAATGTCAACGCAATGAATTTTGAGACTTATGTGGTTTCCTAAAATGAGTTTTTCAGTCCCTGATGAATTAAAGATGAGTTTAAAACTCCTTTATCAAATCAAGTTAGCTACCTACTACTAACCATGATACAAAGGTTAAAGTTTAGAGAAGCAAAAACAACAAATCAATGAAATCAACAACAGCAACAACAAAAACCACTCTTCTTTGTTTATAGAATGACTGTGCTTAGAATAACAACCATGCTTGATTTTATCACTATCCTAGGAATGCAATAGAACTATCACATGTTAATCCAGTATAATGTTCTTTCACTATCTGGAGAAATTTAAATAAATTATTCTATCTGATCACTGGATCTAAACAATTTGTTACTGACTTGAAAAATAGTTTGTTTTGCAATTGTTTAGGATACAAATATTTTAGGTCTAGGATATCAAATTGGTCAGAACCTTTCTTTAGCTAACAGAAATAAAAATAAGGGACAACATAAAAAAAAGAAACATTATATGCACATATACTATAAATTTCAGATTTGCTATATCACATGCAGGAAATTCACTGTAACTTGAAGAGTGAGTGATTAAATATTTTGTTAATATACAGAACAGAGGTTTATTGTCAGTAGAAAGTGAACGCAAATAAAATATGTTCTGGAGGTGGAAGATAGTTAAGGTGGGAAATACCTTGTTCCATAAAGCCCTGATACAAAAATTTCTAAGTATTAATTATTGGCAGCATTCAAGTATGTAAATAAGTGCAAGAATCTTTATACCATGAAGTACATACGACCACTTGCAGAAAATGTTTGAAATGGCAGCAGGAAAGAAGAATGTACAATTTCATAGCATGGTTTTCCCACACAATTTGTGTGGGTGATATTTAGATGAGGAACAAAAGTCATTTTAAATTTTCTGCATTAGATGTCAGAACTTTGTCCACACAATGAAGAACAGGAGAATTGAATAATTATGCACATGTATATGTAAAAATGTATATTAATATAAAGTAGTTAAAAGGCTAGAATAAAAGAATCATATTATTTTTGGGGGTTGTAAGTGACTTCTGGGAGTCATTTGATCCAATATCTTAAAGGAAAAGTCAACTAGAGCAAGTTGCTCACAGACATGGCCAGTTAAGTTCTGAATATCTGCAAGGAGGGGTACTCTACAATTTCTCTGGACGACTTCTTCCAGTATTTATTCATAGAGTAACTCACCCCTTAGGTGAAAATGGGCACTATATTTAAGTTCACTTCTTGCTTAGCATCTTAGGGAAATCCTGCTGGAAATCCTGGTTTTATACACTGGTGTTATGGTGCTACTTCATCTCTGCTATCAGCCATTCCTCAGCAACTTTTTAATCTACTAAGAACTTGAAATTTATTTATTATCATTTCATTTTGCAAGCATGACTGTGGTCCTCTGGGCATTTACTTGGTAAAAACAGTTTTCAGCTGTCTGAGAGATTTAGTTTATTGCAGTATAGTTGAACGACCTTCATTGAGTCTTTTGAAGAATTTGTTTCTTAAGCTAAACATAGCACTTGAGCTGAAAGCATCAAAGTGGAAAAACAAACAAACAAACAAACCCCAACAGATATAGCTGAGAAGGTAATATTTAGCAGTTCAGTGATTCAGGAGGAAAAGTACTCATGAAAAGATATATCCTAGGAAAAAAAAAAATAAAAAAAAAAATCAGCCAACCAAAAAAAAAAACCCAACAGTATAGAAAATGGGAATCAGAAGGTGGCAACTCTAACATTAAGGATCAGCCAATACACTGTTGCTTTGTGATTTTAAGTTGTACAAATACTGCTTGTAGAGTCTTTTCACACGGTAAAATTTCAAGAACAAAAGTGACTCAAAAAGAGTCACACACCTTTCATGTTTATCCCAGACAGAGTCTGTTAGATTTTGTAGGAAAAACACAGTATTTCCCACAACTTGATGGTAATTGACTACTTTCTGCATGTGTTATAGATTTAAGAGTGTTTACTAAACAGATGCAGGCAAATTACTTGTATAGAAAGACTGCACCTTTCTTCTTTGATATTGAGAAATCTCTCATGGTGCATTGCTACTTGTCATGAATCTGTGACATTTCAAAGATAATGTGTATCTGCAGATTCACTGAGCGACTGTGATATACAAGACTATCCAAAATCCTTAGGATAATATTAAAATCCTGTTACTTCCTCTTATTTTCATAATCTAAAGGAAATTCAATTACTGTGTTTACTCTGAATTTACCTGTGAGTTTACTTTATGTTCTTTACACATTACCATATACTACGTCCAAAATGGTATATTACGTTAGTATATTTTGATACACATATGTGGCATCCTGCAAAGTTGAATGGAAGCACACAGAAAAAAAAGTAATATTTAAAGATTACAGGGTCATGTTATTTTAATTTTAGCACTAAAACCTTTGTGAATAAACTATTGCTTGCTTGTTTAACAATCTCCAATTGTTGAATAATTCTTGTCCTCTTGCTACCAAACTTCCAAACTTCTTGGTTTAAATAATAATAATCATTCCATTATTGCATTTTCATTCTTGGTTCTTGAACTGCATGTTAGAATAAAGTTTTCCAACGGAGAAAGTACTTCAAACCACAGTTATCTACATCTGACTATAAAAAAGTCATTTTTTTCAAGATGCTAATTGTATTCTCGTGTGTTTGTACAACAGAATGCTACTAGTAGATGCTGAGCATTTTTTTTCCACTTAAAAAAGTATAAATATATTGCATAGACCCTTCCTGAATTTCAAATTTAATTAATGAATAAAAAACATTGATTGATGATATCTAGTCCAATTACAGTCAGAGAGTCTTCTTATGAATACCGTTAACACACAAGAGACAAATCCCTTAGATTTTAAATTGTTTGTAACAAAAATGATTTCTTTGTTATATGCAGAAGTAATGTGGTCTGATTCAGCTCATAGTAATTGCTTCTATGTGAAATTACCATTAAAACATCTACTGTTACCATAGCCAGTTTTAAGGATGGCAATATAACATAGGTTAAATAGATTTTGTTTGCTAGCAGCTCTGGAATTTGATTCTTGAAGTAGAAGCCATTTCAGCATACACATATTATCTACATATAAAATCTTTTAGATGAATTTTAAAAAAATCAAATATTCATGTAGTTAATCATAAATGGCTGCATACATTTCATGGAGCAAGAATTTATTTAATCAAATCTATAAGACAATCAAAAGCTTAACAAAACACACCAAGGTAAATATTAAAAGATCTCTTAGAACTGCCTACTATGAAATTCATTACAATTTACATAGTGTTTAATCTAATCACTGGAAATTCCCAGATGATGTTACAGTTTAGCAACTGCAAATTATATCAGAAAATTTACTTGTAACACTGAACATCCAGATTCTGTGGGAACTATGGGAAAAAGAGGAAATAGACAGAAGTCTCCAGAACAGGTGTGTCCAGCCTGTGGCCCAAGGGCTGCAAGTGACCTGGGGCAGCAAATAATACTGTTATGCAATCATGGGGGCTGCTTTTCCCTAAGTGTGACCAGACTCAGCTCAAGACATGCACTCATCACTCAGCAACAATCAAAACATTGATGTTCTATTAATACTGGCTCAATGGAAACCGGAACAAGGGGAGGGCACAGTGCAGTGCTGTCTCCACCTGCCACAGATGGCAGATCTCTGGACCCTCTTCAGGGGCCCTACATCTTTCCTGTATTGAGGGCCCCAGGCCTGTACGCAGTGCTCCATGTGAGGCCTCACAATAGCAGAGCAGAGAGGGACAATCACCGCCCTGTCCCTGCTGCCCAATCCTCTTCTGATGGAGCCCAGGATATCGTTGGCCTTTAGAGCTGCAAGAGCACACTACTCTTGAAAAACATGCAGTTTTGCTTTCTGCTTGGATAAAGGAATGTGAGAATAGATTTCAAGTTTTCTGAAAAAATCATCATTTTTTGGTATATTTGTGATTCCATTTTCAGTCAATATAAATACGTTATCTGCAAATTTTCAAATGAAATATGATGAGTTGCAATCAAATATTCAATTGAAAAATTTGATCATGTCTCTTTACTAGGCTTTGATAAGACCTATCTTACCAGACAAAAATATCTCTCACATCACAATCATGCCTTATTCATGCTATTGCTTTTTTAGAATCATATAATCACAAGGTTGGAAACAACCTGCAATATCATCTAGTCCAACCGTACTCCCATTATCATTGCTACCACAAGTTACTAAACCATATCTTGTAGTTCCTCATCCAGATGCCTCTTGAACACTGCCAGGGACGGCAACTCCACCACCTGCCTGGGCAGGCCATTCCAGTGCCTGACCACTCCCTGAGAGAAAAAGTTTTTCCATATGTCTAACCTAAACCTCCTCTGGTACAACTTGTGGCCATTTCCTTGGGTCCTGTTTGTTGCCTGGGAGAAGAGGCCAAATTCCTCCTCATCACAACGTCCCTTCAGGAAGTTGTAGAGTGCAATGAGGTCTTCTCTGAGCCTCCTCTTCTCCAGACTAAGCAATCCCAGCTCCCTCATGAGACTTGTGCTCCAGACCCTTCACCAGTTTTGTTACCCTTCTCTGGACATGTTCCAGGGCCTCAATGTCTTTCTTGTAGTGAGGGGCCCAAAACTGAACACAATACTCGAGATGTGGCCTCACCAGTGCTGAGTACAGGGGAATGATTACCTCCCTGTTCCTGCTGGCCACACTATTTCTAATGCAGACCAGGATGCTGTTGGCCCTCTTGGCCACCAGGGCACACTGTTGGCTCATGTCCCGCCAAGCATGAACCAACACCCCCAGGTCCCTCTCCTCTTCACAGTCATCCAGCCACTCAGCCCCAAGCCTACAGCGCTGCATGGGGTTGTTGTGGCCAAAGTGCACGACCTGTCACTTGGCCCTGTTGAACCTCATCCCATTCACCTCAGCCCAGCGATCCAGCTTATCTAGATCCCTCTGAAGAGCCTCCCTACCCTCAGGCAGATCAACATCGCCTCCCAGCTTGGTGTCATCTGCAAACTTACTGAGGGTACACTCATTTCCTTCATCTAGGTCATCAATAAAGATATTAAACAAGGTGGGCCCCAGTACCGACCCCTGGGAGACGCCACTCGTAACAGGTCACCAGCTGGACTTAACTCCATTAACCACTACCCATTGAGCACAGCCCTCTAGCCAGTTTCTTACCCAAAGAAGGGTATATCTGTCCAGGCCATGGGCAGCCAATTTCCCCAGGAGAGTACTGTGAGAGACCGTGTCAAAAACCTTGCTGTAGTCTAGGTAGAATCGACAGCCTTTCCCTCGTCTACCAGTATGGTTACCCAGTCATAGAATGAGATGAGGTTGATCAAGCACAATCTGCCTTTCATGAACCCATGCTAGCTGGGCCTGATCCCCTAGATGCCACGCACATCCTGTGTGATCTCACCCAAGATAATTTGCTCCATAACTTTCCCTTGTACTGAGACCAGACTGACAGGCCTGTAGTTCCCTGGATCCTCTTTATGGTCCTTCTTGTAGATGGGAGTCACATCAGCAAGCCTCCAATCCTCTGGGACCTCTCCAGATAACCAGGAGCACTGGTAGTTGGCTGAGAGTGGCTCAGCAATCACTCCCACCACCTCCCTCAGCACCCAAGGGTGTAGCCCATCTGGTCCCAGGACTTGTGACAGTCTAGATGGAGGAGGAGCTCTGTAATTGCCTCCACCTGAACCACCGGGGGTGTATTCTGTGTAGCATCCCAGGCTTCCAGATCAGGGCGTGAAGTGCTCTGAGGATAACTGATCTGGCTATTAAAGGCAGATGTAAAGAAGGTGTTGAGGACCTCAGCCTTCTCCTTATCCTCAGTGGTCAGATTCCCCACTGCATCAAGTAAAGGATGGAAATTCTCCTTGGTTCTTCTTTTACCACTGATACATTTGTAAAAGGATTACTTATTCTCTTTTACTGCAGTGGCCAATCTGAGTTCAAGTTGGGCTTTTGCCTTTCTAACTTCCTCCCTGCATACCTTAGCAACTTTCTTGTAGTCTCCCCAAGTAGCCTGTCCCTTCCTCCAGAGGACATAGACTCTCTTTTTCTTCTGGAGTCTCAACAATAGTTCCCAGTTCATCCAAACCGGTCTTCTTCCCCTACGGCTTGCCTTACGGCATTCAGGAACAGCCTGTTTTTGTGCCTTTAAGATTTCCATCTTGAGGAGCATCCAGGCTTCCTGGACTCCTTTACCCTTAAGGAATGACTCCCAAGGGACTCCAAAGGGACCCATGCTACTAGCGTCCTGAACAGGTCAAAGTCCGCCGTCTTGAAGTTCAAAATAGCAGTTTTGCTAGTCACCCTTCTGACATCTCCAAGAATAGAGAATTCTACAATTTCATGGTTGCATGACATAGCAGTACATATATTAGCAGTACATGTATTTGTGAACTATTATTTTCAAGAATTAATTGGAGGAATATAAAAATTTAATCAAAATCCATAATGGACACCTTGAAACCTCATAAGAATTGCAAATACTTCCATCAAACCAGGCTGGCACTTTAGTTTCACAAAAGCAATGTCAAATATCCCATTTTTATGTGTTTATTGCTCTCTTTTTTTAACATTTAAACAAAAAATATATAAAAAAATAAGTATGGTTTCCTATATACGTTAACCATATTGCATATTTTGTATGCAGCCCAAGACAATTCCTCTTAACTCAGTGTGGTCCAGGTAAGAAAAAATTTTGAACACCCATGCTCTAGAATAAAAATAGATGTATAGAGCCTCTGCTGTCACCATCTTCCAAGCACATACCAGGTTGAGATGAGACAGCTTCTCATGGAGTCTCTAAGAGAGCTTCGTAGGAAGGCTCTTCTGAAAACATGGAAAATTGGTGACGAATCCGCAGAATTCAGAAATTTGATTGAATTTTATTATCATCAAGTGATGAATACTTATCTGCATGTTCATGAAGAACTCAGAGAGGTAGAGGCAGGAGAGAGATTTCAAATGGCATCCAGCTGGGCTACTCCAAGGCCCATCCCAAGATTCATTAGTCTATCAAAAGCTAATCTTCACAAGCCAAGTGGGCAGCAGGGGCACAAAACCAAAATGAAGAATCCTAAGGACTGAACCAGCCCTTTCCAGGGTTCCAGAAAACTCAACACCATTGTCCAGGCCTGGAGCTCATCAAGATGAGTAATCAATAAGAGCAGCTTTTCTGCAGAGTAAGGAGTGTTGCTGTCCAGGAGGACACTTTATTGTATGCAGGAGAAAAGCAGTGTGTAACTGCACAGGAATCACAGTGTCTTTAGGAAAGGAAACAAGGACAGAAAAAGTAAGAAATATAAATGATACGGAGAGGAATAAGAAAAGTGAGAGTTAAGATGATGTCCTGTCTTCAGTTTGAGAGTGCCTGTGTGGTTGTGTGGGTGAGAGAATGTGGTGCCAGCAACTGGGAGGACTAGGATCTAGGGGGTAGGTGTAGCCAGCTGTGTATATATGCATATGTGTATATGTGGTGCGTATGTGTGCTCTTTGTGCACGTGGCAGCAGGGAATTCATCTTCACTACAGTCTGGAACAAGGAACAAGGAGTGGCAGCAATCTTGCCTCTCTGTTGGATCTGGACATTGGATATGGCTTGATACATTTTCCCCAACAAATTCAAGATTTTTATTGTTTTATGAAGAGTTTCTCTCTCATATGCCAGCATAATACATACTACTGCTTGTAAATGAAAGATCTACTCATAAAGTGAAAAGAATCTTCAATCTGTCTGTTTGCTGTGTTCTTCTTCCTTTTTACAAACTTAGACTGAATTTTGCCCACAAGAACAATGTAGAAGGTATCATTATCTGAATGCTGGTCAATAATCATATCTAATGGCAATATATATTAGCATCCACAAAATTAATATATAGTAATAAGTTTAAAAGTAGGAACTCCCTGCTTTTCCAGTACCAGGTCGCATAAAAGCACAATTAAAAATTTTCAATTGATGTAAGTCTATACCTTTATGTATTTTGAGGATTGTTATGTAATTTGAAAATAAGATAATTAAACACCTTAGTTTAACAAAACAATAAAACTGACTGAAAATGCTTATAGGCCAATGACATAACATTGGTTTAAACTGAATTGTTTTCTCGTCGAAGATTTCTATCAAAGAGGCAGAGTTTCATGTCAGTATCTCTGACTTGAACCATTGTATTCGTAGACCAAACATTTGTTCTGAAATGATGAAGGTTTTTAGTACTCTTCTTCTTTTTTTTTTTTTTTCTTCAAAGTATTGTACACATATGTAAGATTGAAGTTTATTTATTTTCAAATAAAATTATGATTACTTTAAAGAGAACAAGTTTATCAGGATTATTTACCAATTGCATATGTTCTCTAGATGCAACCATTTCTAGTTTTAGGAGCATTGGCATCAAACATGCATGCATGTAGGTTTTATTAAATAAAAATTTAACTGATAATATCCCAGAATACACTTTGCAGAAACAATTTGTTTACCTGTGAAAAATTATCAAACTGTATCCAAAACTGAGGTTTTGTTTGTTTGGTTGGTTGGTTAATTTTTATTTTTTTTATTTTTTTTCAGCTGGACAAGATTCAATTTTGCAAATTCTACAGAAAAATTTTTACAGAATCATAAAATATCCATAGCATAAAGTCCAAATCCTGGCTCTGAACAGGACTACACAAAAATAAAACAATATATCTGATAGCAGTGTCCAAATGCAGGCTTCGTGCAGTGACCAATGCTGTGGGGAGCTCATTCCAGTGCCTAACCACCCTCTGGTGAAGAACCTTTTCCTAATAATACACGTATTGAACCTCAAGACATTCTGTCGGGTCCTATCATTGTCACAATGGAGAAGAGATTGGTGTCTGCCCCTCTGTTCCTCCCACAAGGAGCCCTAGGATATAGCTGACCCTACCAGGGCACACTGCTGCAAGAATCACAAAATCAGAATCACAGAATGGTTCAAGTTGGAAGGGATTTCTGGAGGTCACCTTGTCCAACTCTTTCTCAAGCAGGGACATCTAGAGTAGGTTGCCCAGGCTCATGTCCAGGCAGCTACTGAACATTTTGAAAAAGGAGACTCCATAAGCTCCCTGAGCATTCTCCCTTCAATAAAGGAGCATCCTCTTTCTCCAGCCTGAACAGTTCCAGCTATTCCAGGCTCTCCTTATAGGAGAGGTGCTCCAGTATCTTAATTGTCTTTGTGGCCATCCACTGGACAAAGAGAACACGTGAGCTCATTTTCTTGCACCATTGAAAGCAAGCAAGATGAGAGCTGAACCTGTAAGCTGAATGGCTGTGTTAGGACTACAGCAGAAACAATTTCTCAGTAGTAAGTCAGTGATATTGCCTTTGCTTACCTTGTAGCAAAGCACAAACAATATTAAGTAACCGTACCTGGTTTCTTTTAGCTTAAGAAGTCCACAGTGTAACAGACATAAAGTACCAAAATAGTAGGAATCAGATTTCAGTAAACAATGTAAATTCATAGATTAAAATTGAGCGCTAGCAATTTAAAACATAGGACCAGGATTCATGAGTGAAGCTCTGTTATATACTTATTTTTATTGTTATTATTTTTTTTTAATATGGAGTATAGAGGTAATACCCTTAATGCAAGCTATTCTTATTTAGTGCACTGAAAAGCTCTGCTGGCATACAACAAACAAAAAATGTGCATGTAACTTCAAGTTAAATGGAATCTTTAATGGGAATTATATGTTGATAAAACACAACACATAATGCAGGCTAGGAACTAGATCTAAAATCTTTGCTGGCTTGTTTCTTTACTTGAGTATGTCTGATTAAAACAAACAAACAAACAAACAAACAAACAAAAAACACCCAAAAACTTAGCATCACATATACTACCTTCTGATATCTTTGAACCACCTGCTGCAAGCTGAGAAATACTGACATAACTTAGAGGCATGATCATCAGAATGGAGGGAAGGAATGGGGACAAATAAGATGAAGAGGAGATAAAGTAGTAAAAGGAATAGTTAGGAAAAAAAGAAAGGGAAAATAAAATCCACAAAGCCAGCAGTATTAAAAGACTGGTTAAAGTTTGCATTTAAGTGAAATGAAATGTTTACACTGACCACCAGTTACTGAGAAGGTATCAGCACAGGGAGGAAGCTTTGTTTGTACTGCAAAGTTTGGTGAGAAAAAAATGTTCTCTGCCCAGAAGTGATAAAGAAACTTCACTACAGATTTGTATCTTTTGTTTCTTATGTCATTTCCACATGAAGTAACATCCTTGATGGTCACGGGACAGATTAAGTCTTTGTATACACCACACTGCCAGCCAGACTACGTGTGCTATTTAGCCACTGACCTCTGCTAAAATATGCACAGTGATGGCAATCCTGATCCTGCCTTTCTTTCAGGGTCTTTGTCTCTTCCAATAGTTTTCATAAAATTTAGTATTTTCTTATCTAAACTTTGGATTGCTGTGTTAAACTTGCTAATATATTCAAAAAATATCAGGAGATAGGGGATTGTTTTTTTCTCATAAAAAGCAGAAAAGTAATACTTTCTTCAGAAAATAGAAGTGCTTTTTGAAAGAGGATATGAACTACAGATTGCTTATTTGGAGTATCATAGATACCAATTAAATATTTTTCACTGATCATAACTGAATACTGATCTTGAAAGGTGTGAATGTTGAAGTGTGAAGTATACAGAGATGACTGAGGAAAATTAGGTTCATGAATGAATAACTGATTATTTTCAGAAAGGAGTATATGAGTCTGTGCCTCTGGGCATGTTAAATTGAATTTACCTACACTTCTGCTTTACACAGTTGGAAATCCACGTTAGCACTAGAACTGACATTATATAGACTCTATTTTCAGATGAACAAATTACTTCTGTAAACCTGAAGCTATATTGTAATGATACTTGTGATGAAATTGGAAGTCAATCATAAGATTTCATCTAATATCTCATAAATCCTATCAAATTTTGCTACTGCAACCATAGTTAGTAGCACTGAAAAAATACACATCCCACATCAGTAAAGGTGTTCATTACTGGTATAACCACTGAAAAGCTGTTACCAATTCACTATACCTATACAGTCTAGCACTTAATGTGAAAGCAGCATCAACAAATCCTTTCCAAGGCTGCTTGAATTACCTCAGTAATCTTTACCAAATAAAATCAGAAATGAAAAAGCAGCATTTAGAATATCATACTTATTTTTCTTTCAACAAGTTTTAAACAGCATATATTCTATAAAGTTCTTATTTTTACATCTCCATTTTTTTAAAATATATTAAACTTTTTACTGTTTTAATGTCTCAATAATGCTGAAACTGGGTTTCATTTAAGAATATAAACAGCACTTTACTGGAAACTGTCCTTCTGTTTTACATACATATATATATATATATATTTTTTTTTTTTGAGTTTTTTATGGTCTAATTCTATTATAGCGTAAGAGATGATTTTGAAAATATGCTGAAAATGATTCAAAGGTAGAAGAATTGTAAATTTAAGCCATGCTAGTATAAGTGATTGGCAGTTGGTCACTGGGCTGCTCAGATCACAAGTACTGAATGAAGAAGACAGTCAAATTTCTTGGCTCTGAATGACTGTTGAACATCACAAGAAGAAAGTTCAATTGTGCATCATTTAATCTAAAATTATACTTACTAAAATAGTCAATATAAGTAAAAAAATGATACTTTTAGGTTGCATACGGATGTATTACCTGGTGAAATCTAGACATAGGGGAACCTAGGTCATGGAGGAATCACTAGATGTGTGGATCATGGCCCTGGTCTGAATGTTCAGGGACAGAAGATCCTCTCTTATGTTCCTGCAGATCTATCTAGTGGTTCTTATTAGATCTGACTCTTTACATGCAAATATCAGTGGGTTTTGTACAGCTACAGGAGACAGACCATAGAGGTACAAACTGTATAGGTTTTATCCATCACCTAGAAATCCTAACTGTATCAAGCATTCCTCACTCTCAATAATTTTTAATATATATATATATTGTGCTGATTTCATCAAAATAAAAACTAAAAGTAGCTCTGAGGGACCTTAAGAAATTAAAGATATCCTCACTGTTCTTTTTGCTATCCTGTTATTTTACGTAAACATGTAAAGATTTAAAAACCACACTGCAGATTCCAAGTTGTAATCAGTTTAATATCTTGCAGAAATATTTGCAATGATTGTTAATACTACAGAATGAGTGGTTAATCCATTAATTATTTTAAAATTTGCATGTGTGATTATAATAGATCTTTACTGGCTCATTAAAACATATCATTTTAAAACTGTTAATCAGAATATATCTCCTTAAAGAAGTGGGCTTGCAATGATGGATGTAGACTCAATAGACTTAGTCTATACAAAATCTGTATGGAATATCAAAGAGGTGTTAAAAAAGACAATTTGAGCTCTCTAATACTCAAGGATCTGATAATCTAAACTGACAAAATTTGGTCACAAGCATGCAGGGCCACAGAGGTTCAGGAAATGTGTGCACTGACATTGACCAGAGCAGTATGAGTTAGAAGGCAAAAGTACTTCCATATTGCAGACGCAGACAATTGCAAATTCATATTACCTTTCATGAATATTTAACTTTAAAAAAGAGAAGTCAGGTGAAGTATAAAGGAATGTATTTTTTTTCTTATACAAGAGGCACCAAAAGAAGACTGCTCCTGAAGACTATGGACAAATACGTTTATTTTAGAATAAACTCTCGTTAGTACATCCTCAGCCATTCTCTCTTTCTGAATAGACAAACGTCTATTAGGATACATTTGCAGTAAGTTACCACGTACAGACTTTTCTCTGACAACAGTCAGTTTAAGAAATGTGTGAGAAGTAATAGCCTTTCCTTTCTGTCAAAAGCTTATCCCTGTCCTGAATTGCAGGTGAGTGAAATAGTCACAAGTCTTCACCTAGCAAAGATACCACAACAAATACCTTCAAATTGCCTTCATTTTCTCTGTTCTCCACAGAAAGAAAACAAATAAACAAATAAACAAAAACTATATTAATTGATTTTAAGATCTAAGGAGTGATAATGTAGGCTTACAGGTAAGGAATGCAGAATAGTGTAGGAGGCCTTTAATATACTATAAAAGAGAGATTTTGTGTGTGTGTGTGTGATTTAAAAGTGGCATTAAAGTAGTAAGAGAAAAAGGATTATTATGTTCTTTAAGTAACATTTCTGATGAAGCATAAGATCAAGATCAGACTGTTTATTTTAGACAATAAATTTAAGTGTTACGCCACTTAAAATCCAGGTCAACAGTGAGCAGTGCAGATCACTTATCTTAGGCACCCTGTCTGTATCAGTTAAACATCTTTGAGTGATGAACAATTAAGTTTATATACTGAATACAAGTCCACATCAAGATATCTACAGACAGCACCATGTCTTGCTGTGAGATACATAAAATCTGTGGTTTGCACTCTTGCCCTTGTTTCCAGTCATCCATACCAAATTGCCCAGTCACTAGCCTCTTCTAGAGGCCAGCATGGATGCAAAGGAATGGGATTCTCATTCCAAAGAAGACATGGCAATTATGCACAGGAAAAAAAAAAAAAAAAAAAAAAAAAGATCTGTTGTATGCACCACAGATGTATTTTGTATTAAACATTCACTGGAGAAAATTCAAGAAATAATCGCTTGTCATTCATCAGAGTACTACAAAGCTTAATGCCAATTGATTTTCTTAATAGCCAGAATTTTCCCACTTTCCTATTGTTGCACACTGCCCTAGATTCAACTGGCTGGCTAAAAAGAGCCCTGTGCCTGCTTGTCGGTGTGTGATATAATCCTAGAAAGACAACATAGGTTTCAGACAGAGGATCTCAGATATTTAATCTACAATTAAATTTCCAGATTCTTCTCATCTTGTTAAGTACAGAAATGAAGTTACTTAAAAGCTTTTACCTCAAATGGAATACACTAACTGGAATTTAATATAGAGCATACTATATGTGCTAATTTCAAATATGTATATGTATATATATAAAAAGAATAATTCTCTTTGAAAATAGAAAGCTCAGTAGGAAGCTGGGTTAAAAGTGATCTGTCTAATACATCCAAATAACTGAAAATGATTAAAACTGCTCAGAAATGAAGTGTCATTACAGTGCAAACATTTAGAGTTTTAGTCTCTGGATTCATCTGGAGGTACATAGAAAGTAGAATATGCAGTCGTACAATTAACTATAGTCGTTCCAATCAATGATATTAGGAATGCCTGTCATAGTCCTCAGTTCATGTAAATCTGAAACTTTTAACAAAGTCAGTCTAATCATTTATCTTGGCATAGCTCTCCTGAAGTTCAGTGAGCTGACTACAGCATCACACAGCAAAGTGTGAAACACTGTGAAGTCCAGGAGGGAATTCACTGCAAGAGTGCAAGAAACTGATACCTCTTCTGTCTGTCACAGGAAAGAAGTTAACAAGTCCATTGAGGATTTGGGTCTGCTTATTCTGTTGTCTACTTCTAATTTAGAAGGAACCTAAAGGTCTCTGTCAGCTATAGGGAAGAAAAAATTACCCAACTGGGAATGAAACATTACCCTTTAAATTTTTTTGATTACACACACACACAGAATATTTTTAGAGAACTATAGCCTTCAGAAGTTTTACCTGTTCTAGAAAGATTTCAATGAATTACTGGTAACTCAGATGTAAGAGATTATTCTTTTACATCATTGTCTCAAATCTTGCTGGCAGATGAACAAGTCCAAGGAAGTCCTGAGCAAGGGTTAAGAAATCCTTTGACTGGAGAACACTAATGGACAAGTCCTGGGCAAGGGTTGTGAAATCCTTTGTCTGAGAGAAACAGATGGACAAGGCCAGGGGCAACGAGAGAGAGATAAGCTGCAGCTTAATGGCCATGAAGAGGTCTTTTGTGAGGACTTATCTCAAGGAAGATGGCCATCTCAGGAGGTGCTGCACATGACTCTTGCTCAAGCACCCAGGGATGTCATGT
>JAOWBP010000001.1:36440788-36456847 GCA_028571105.1 Tragopan temminckii
GGCAGGGGGGTTGGACTCGATGATCTCTGAGGTCCCTTCCAACCCCTACAATTCTGTGATTCTGTGATTCTGTGAGTCTGTGCTAGTGTGTACAGGCACACTTAGAATTTACATATCTTAGAAAAATCAAAGATTCTTTCGGCACTCCTGAAGCAAATATTAAGGAAAAATATTCCTTAAATTTTAAAGCACGCATATCTTTTTAACTGAAAATTATAATCTGGTACAAATTGATGGAAGAGAAAAATGTAGGGGGGCAAAAAAAAAAGAACAACAACAACAACAAAAACAGATCAACTTGTGATGCAAGGTGAAAATTAAACGAACGAGGACATATTGAACAAGAATGTATCATTCAGTAGGCAACAGAGTTGAACATCACACAGGGATAAAAGACTTTCAGGAAGACTTACTTTGCAGAACTAATTCATTATTCAATTAGAAATGACCACTCATGCAGTCACAGACACCTGGAGAGGGAAATGGTGAGATAAACTGTGCTAACTCATGTTAAAAATACAACATGCATACTGTATAAGTTAAGATAAATTGCTATCTGTTTCTAAAAGTGAAGCTGAAATACTGGATTTAATTGTTAGAAAATTTGAGGAGTTCATAATGCAATTTAAATATAATGCTTAATCATCACACATCTAGATATGCAAATAACAGTGAAGTCTCACTGATTTTGTGTTAGAAGGGCCAGAATTAAAATTTTGCAGCGGGTTCTTAGTTTTATAAACATACTCAAAAAATAAGAAATTAGTCTGTTTTGCAAATCTGTTCTAAGCATAGGGCCAGAAATTACAATACAAAAGTTGAGTCAAAGCCAGCTGAAATCACAAAATTCTGAACATGATCTGTTTAATCCTTTTAGGACTTATAAGATATTATTCTTTTACATTATTGTCTCAAAGCTTGCTGGGGGACACAGATGAACAAGTCCAAGAAAGTCCTCGGCAAGGGTTGAGAAATCCTTTGTCTGGAGAACACTAATGGACAGGTCCTGGGCAAGGGTTGTGAAATCCTTTGTCTGAGGGACGCAGATGGACAAGGCCAGGGGCAACGAGAGAGAGATAAGCTGCAGCTTAGTGGGCCGTGAAGAGGTCTTTTGTGTGGACTTATCTCAAGGAAGATGGCCATCTCAGGAGGTGCTGCACATGACTCTTGCTCAAGCACCCAGGGATGTCATGTAGGCAGGAGAAGAAGTAGGATAAAAGAGGACCTACAGTCACGAGGTAGAGGCTTTCTGGCAACAGATTCCTCATAAAGAAGAAGAGGTTTCTGACATGAGAAGCCTCACGACCTGCCTCTCTCCCTCCTGGACTTGCTCTGCACTCTACCACGATGCAGAAGAAGAACAAAGGTGTCTGCCATCAGATTCCTCACTACGAAATTCCTGCATGCTGATGGACTCTCCTGGGCCTGCTACCTGAGTCCTGCTGCTTCCTCCCAGATTGGCTCTGCGACTTCTTCCTGCTACCTGCTTGCTGCCCAAGGCTGGCCACTCTGCTTCTCTCCCCCTCTGCTGCTTTTGCCTCAGACCTTTGAAACAGCATGCAACGGGACTGCTGCTGGATCCTGGTGGTGACTATCCCTGCTTTATGCAATTCTTGCTTCTTTCCTATCTTTTCTATCGCCCTCCTTCCCTTCCCCGTCTCCCTGATTAGGATTGATAATAAGCTGGTTGGACCAACATTTGAACCGCTGTTTCTTAATCTCACGCCGGGTATACAGATATTAAAAGAACCTCATTTCCCTCCTATAAATTGGAGCGAGACAGTCAGAGCAACCATAGAAAACAATATGATATACAGGACACTATGTTGTCTTACTAAATTGTATTTATGCAAGCTAAATTAGAACAGAGGAAAAACTAGCTGTAAAAATTTTGAAGATATTGAAAAGCCTGAAAGATAAAGGGCTATAATTACATGTGAAATGATTAGAATGTATTGGGAAATATTTAATAGACTGTGACCTCATAACACTGTGTACATGAAAAGTGTTACCTTCATAGTTCATTCTGTAGTGTGGTTTTAAAAACTGCACATTTCCATGTCCTTCCTGGCATCCCCCTGGAAGAAGGCAGACACATTCTCCAGTGATCATCCCAGCTGATGAGCATCATCTGAGTTCTAGTGATACAGTGTCTATACATCCATGCAATAAACACAGTTCCACAGTCTATTTTCCTGAGAAAGAAAGTTCACTCTGCAATCCCAACTAATAACTTTTGGAGGCATTAAAATTAGATATCTTGGGAAAACTGTGAAATGCCTGTTAAAGTAAAATACAGTAATCCAATTCTTTCTATCTGTACTGCATGATGCTGGAAGCTGTAAGCAGAAGCAGTGAGAAAACACATCTCTCCTGGATTCTTATCATTTAGCACAAGTCAGTACTTGTTACTCATACGGAAGGAAGAATGACTTAGTTTCAAAAGCTTTTGTAAAGATAACAAAAATCTTAGTATAAATCACTTAAAAATTAGTCAGTTATAGGACATAAACTCATCCCAAATCAAGTATCACTGTTTCTAGGGATCATTAATACACTGCCTGTTCCTTCCTTCCTCTCCCATATTTCTATACAAATTACAAGATGAAATGATGAAGCAAGATGTTATAGTTGCTACTATTTTTAGCACATAGGGTGCAGCAACAATCATAAGGACAGTGGCATTAAATAGGCGTTTTGATAATTTTGCAGGCTATTGTGTTTGGTAAGATTCAGACATGCTTTCAGGGGAAAGGAGAGTTAACATATGGTAACATTAATTCCACTGCTTAAAGTCCATGTGCAGATGCTTCTTCTTTAGTTCAGATGTGTTAAGATATCACTAAGCCTCCTTTTGTTCTGCCATGTGACTGCATCTGGCCTTCTAGAAAACATATCAAAATAATTTGCCTCATTTTCTCCAAAAGAACAATACTGTTAAAATAAAAAATTGACAACACATGCACAAACATACAAAAATCTAACTTGTTAAAATCTTTCACAAATGAAAGTCATAACTTCTTTCTTCTGTTTTCTTTTTCTTTTTTTTCCTGTCTAGTTACTGATATGTAGGATCCAGATGTCTGCTCTCCCTTTACAACTGAAAACAAGGGTAACTGAGAGAATGACTTCAACACACCCCTTGTCAGTGCTACAGACCATTAGCAATGCCATAAATAGCACTATCAAATCCCAGATTGCAGATTCAGTCATAAAAGTGTCTACATTTCATGCTGATTCAGAGGGGCAGCAGCATTAACTGCAATCATCAAGGAATGTGACATCTCCACAGTATTTTCTACAGCTCACTGATCTGGTGACAGGACGATTGTTAAAAATTAATGGAGACTATCAGATGTGGATAAGTACAGCTTGGCAACTGTGAAAGCCATACTTCCCATTTGCGAGCAATAATGTGATATTATTATATGATAAATTGCATCAGATTATTTAGATTATGCTTCATTCAGGAGGTAGTAATTCTTCCTATTGATTGGAAATTTGGTCACAGTATGCTATTTAATTCTTAAATTTATAAACCAGGAAACAAAGGAAGATGAGTATTTTCACACTGTTTTCTATTTTTGCTCTATGGAATGTACCCTTTCATCTTCTCTTTATCTGCTTTTCCTTATCCATAATTATTAACTTATCAGCTAAATAACACTCTGATCCTAAAACCTCAAGTTTATAAAGTGATTGATTCTAATAGTTAATAGGCAGTATATCAGTACATTTTGTCCAGCCATGGGGAGGAGGGGACAGTGATGGGGCAGGAGGAGCTGCCACCTGTAGGAACCCATGTAGGGCAATACCTGAAGGGTGGGCCCTGGTGTACAGAGCCATGTTGGAGCAGTGACTGAAGAGCTGCAGCCTGTGGGAAGCACACATAGGATCAGTTCAAGAAGGACAGCATCAAGTGGGAGGGACCCCACCTGGAGCAGGGGCAGAGATTAACCTTGAAGGAATGCCAGAAAATAAGTGTTATGAACTGATAACAGCCCATACTGGATGACAAAAAGATGTTCTTAGTTTGCTTTTAGTTTCTCACTGTTCTTAGTCTGTTAATAAAAGACAATAATTTATATTAAGCTTCCTGCCTTGAGACTGTTTTGTCTGTGATGGTAATTGCTGAGTGATTTCCCCATCCTTACCTCAACTCTTGAACCCTATTGTATTCTATTTTCTCCTCATCTTATTTTGTGGAGGGGGAGACAATGGTATGATATTTACCTGTCCAGTAGTGTTGGAACCCACCACAAAGTACCAGAACAACTTAGAATATATTCTTTGTATCTTATGTGTATGCATTTTTAGACAGGAATAAAGTATTCAACCAAAACATGGGCCTGATTTCCTGGATTAAACATTATTGGCTGTCTTATGCAGAGATGGAGACTAAACTATCATGCAGTTCACAAGATATTCATGTTTATCTAGATGAGTGGACTGCCAACTGGAAGGACAAGTTGAATACACAAGTTTAAAAATACCCATATACTGTTAGTTAGAAGACACATAGACATGAACATGCCTTTGAAATTATGTATGTCAGACACCTGATTCTTTAATCAAAGGAGGAAACTAGGCAAGGGCCATTTTTTTCCTATATTCAATAAATTGAATACCTGAATATTCTCTAATGTTAGTGTTGGGACTGGAAGGAGAAAAAAAATGTGTGAGCTATCTATGCCTTTTAAAGATAAAAACTCAATTAAATTTAGCTGAGTTGTAATACTCTGAAAATATGAGGTACATATGAACAATAGTTAGAATATCCAATGACTCTGCTAGCAGACAAACAAATGTCCAGGGACAGGAAAAAGAAAAGTTCTAAGCACAGGAAGTAATGCTTGACTGAATGAAAAGGAGACAGCATGCTTCTCCCTGTTACCAGCCATGGAACTACTTTTCCCAAACAGTCACATTTTCTGACCAGTGGTAAATATCTGTGGAATCTCAAAATATTGAGCCAGAAGCTTTGGTCAACTCCTCTGCAGCTGCAGAGAGGAAGTCTGAGTCCATCTAGGAACTGTGACTCCAGTGTGGAGAAAATATTGGGCAGGATTATCTGTTTGCTTATTCGTATTGCCAGTGAGATTCAGTTCTACTAAAAAATCCTGAAGATCTCAACTAGACTGTTTTTAAAACTTTGGATGTTAAACACATACCCTAAAGTATTTAGATAAGTTGTCTATATGTAGAGGATTTGACCCCTCCAGAGAAAAATTTAGCTCATCTATCTGAAATAACTGTCATAAGGATAAGATGAATCATTTTTTGAGGATGTCTCTTTCTCTCCACAGATTATAAGAGCAACTTTCTGGACTGAAATTAGCTAAAATGACCCTCACCGGATCGCGTAGGATGGACTCTATGCAATGACCATGCCACATTGTTATGCTAAAAACACAATTACGGAAACAAAAAGTACTCATGCTATTTGTAGGCAAAGGCTAAAACTGAGGCTGCAACACTTTCAAGTGTGAACTGCAAACCCTTGCCCATGAATTTTTTTTAGTGCAGTCTTGCTGTGCAACAGAGTTTCCACTGGACTTCATATGAGATTCAGAACAAAATGAAAAAGGAAGACAAACAGCATCAAAACAATTGTTGACCTGTCCTGTGTGACAAGTGCACGATCTGCATTACTGGCCCTCCAATCACAGGCAGGTATCCTGCTGGATTACATTCTAGGCATGCTCTTCACCTCAATACAACTGGAATTCTTTCCAATAGAAAACAGTGAGTTGGAGGGACAGATGCAGATCTGTCAACGTAGAAAAACTCTATAGTCTTTATCTCCTTTCAGAGAAATTAAAAGAAAAAAAAAATAATCTTCATAATTCTGAAATTAAAAGGCTATTTATTTATTTAATAATCTCTTGACCATCCTTCTCTAGCACCCTGATAGATAGCAAACCTCAGTATTCTCAAGGTAGGCAAGGAGAATGATTGCAGCACAAAATTTTAAGTCTGTTTTATAATATGAGATTTCTTAGAAGAGCATCTTTGCAATCTATCTTAGACAAACAAAAACCTGACCCTTGGATCAGGGCTTGAAGTTCAGATGAAATCCTCTTCATCTTACATTTGTTGTGGAGATACAGTTGGATACGGAAGAAAACATACTAGAAGAATCCTTCTTTAATTTGTGTTCTCTAAGGATAACTTTCTTTAGCCTGCTACAGAAGATTAATTCATTTTATTTCTTGTTTTTACTACTGGTGATATGGATGCTTTTTCATCAATCACTGAAATGTCACACTTCTGCTTCACTGAAATATTTATTTTCTTTAGGAAATGTTTAATGTTTTGGACTTTTATAAAATAATTCTCCTTTCATCATATTGCTCAAAATTTTCTGACAAGAGACGTGTTTTGTGTAGGAGGAATGACTCAAATATTCATTCTAAGTTTTGTTACCTGATGACATTGTAAAAACGTATAAGTTGACTCATTCATAGAAAACCAAACAAAATGACCTGTTTCCAAGATCAAGCAACGTAAAGTGAATTCTTCCTTTAGTAGAGTTGGTCACTGGCAGAATATAGACTTCACAGAGCATGCTTTGTGGACATTACCTGTCATTCAAGCACAGAACAGTGAGGACACTTCCCTAGGCTAACAGTCAATCTATTGTGCAATTCAAGTGCCAACATTATCATAGTTATCTTCATTATTCTGAACAGAAAATAAAGTTGTCAACACTGTAAAAACTGTGACATTCTACTATTTCTAAAGTTAAGCTTACTTTATGATTGAAATTAAGCAAAAACATACCGGTATTTTTTCTTGTCTTCCAGAAAGGACTTCTTTTTCTATTTGAAAGATTAAGCTAAATTAGATGCTTCATTTTCTATATGAATTAGATTGCTATCTGTTTGGATTGTTATACCATTGAGTTTCCCTGACTTCCATAGGACCATGATTATTATCTGTTAAGGCAGTGAGCATCAGTACTTAAAAGGACTAAAATATTAAAAGCAGTTTTTGAATTATTTGGATCAGAACGTTGTATGGATTTAATGCTGAATTGTTATACACAATATCCATTGCCAGCAATCATCAAAAATAGCAGAATATTTGTTCATATGTGGTTCTTTGGCTAAACCAAGTAGGACAAAAAATATTCCAGGCTCTGACAAAAAGCCTTGTAATGAAGCATGGACAGCATGGATAAATTATATGATCCTAAGCAGGCATGTTAAACTGAGAGAGAGTTTCAAACACATATGCTTTTTAACTTTAAAACAATTAGTAAATAAACATATCTGCAAGGCTGGTATACAATAATTATTAGTTAAGTTTGATAATGGTCTAAACAAGAAGGATAATTCCTGGCATTTTATAGTGGAAAGAAAACACACCATAATGAAGGCCTAGATTCTAACTTCATCCATGAAGTCCTGTCTATACAGAACATTTAATAGAAGCTTAGGATTGTTTGGAAACATTAATTTTCAGAGTTGAATTAACAACAAGTAAATATTAGGAGCTGCAAAGATGCACCTGAATTAGTAAAAAGTGTGAAAGTATAACAAGACTTAGAAACTCTACTCTCTTAAATGGTATTTGAGCTGAAAATAGCTTGTTCTTCTGATACTGATTAGTGAAAATCTAATTGATTAAATGACAATATATATCTATCTTGCAAGCACTTACAGTACTCATTGCATGTGTCATTTTTTAAAACTTTGTATTGTACAGTCATGGATTACTGAAATAAATGCAGAGAGTTATTAAGTACCCTAGGTATTTAGTGAATTCTAAGCAGTAAAAAAATAAATGCCATCAGGCTTTAAAATTAACTGAAGTCTACAATTTATTATCTCTTAATGGGTACACCACTTGACTAGTTAAACTGGTTATTGGAATTTTCATACAGTAGCCCCTGAACTCCTTCAGTCAATTAATTCCTTTATTGCATTTGATTTATCAATGTCGGTGTCACTTCTAATCTCTTAAATCCACATCAGTGCAAAAGCTTTTAAATATACTTATTCTGATGCAAAATTAGGAAGTTACAAAGACAGACTCCTTCCTCTCCCTCTTCTCCCTCTGTACAAACCACGGAGCTGCTAACAATGTGAAAGATATAAACACTTCTTCAGTCTCTATGTATACACTTACACAAATACAAAAATGAGACATTTATTTTAACATGAACTACAGAATGTAAAGGGGAAATCATATAAGATAGCAAATAAAACTAAACTGGGTGGTTGGTATCAACATAGCATACAATGATCACTTTTAATCTGTGACTCAGTTTATTATCACTTTAAGTTATGGAAAGTAACTAGAGCTTATTCCAGAACCCAAAATTTAAACATCTTGGTATTAATCTTCATGGCTTAGGATTTACATCTGCAAAGTATCACAGAACATTTTTTGAAGTTGATATGACATTAAATTCCCTCTCTTCAAATCCCTCCATTTCTTTGTTCATCAACAAAAGCTGGATTTTAAAGTGAAAACACAGCTGTTAAAGGAAAGGAAAAATACAGACATTAAATTATTGTTTCGAGCAATGGTCTTGTCAGTCTAATCCTCTTTAGTTAACCTGGAGTGCAGCACAAACAGCCAGGCTATTCATTTCCATAATGTAAAGTAGAGTTTGCCAAATACCGTCTTGCTTTTCCTTTAAAGCATTCCCTTTCTGAAGCATCTCCCTTCTGACAGTAAAAGCTACTCTTTACACATTATAGCTTCATAAGCCTCCCGACTATGAAAGCAATTCCCCTGGCAGGTTGGGCGTATCACCTTTATTCCAGCATAGAAGGTAAAACAGATCAGACTCTTACCAGACACAGGGAAAACAATTGGTTCAGCTCGATCTGGCCACGCTGGGTGTGAGCCGGCAGCTCGAGCGGTCCTTGGGCCTCACACGGCAGCAAGATAAGTGGCTCCCAGCGCGGGGCTGCCGGCATCCATCACGGCGGGGCTGGAGCAGCGGCTGGGAGCTGCCCCGGCCGGGCTGGGTGCTCGGAGCAGGATGATGTCAGACACATCAACCGGGCGTCCTCTCATTGGCTTCTCTCACCTGGAATCATACCTTAACCCTAAACTGCCAGCCACAAATTGCAATGTGTCTCTCTAACCACTATACGTACACTCTCAGGGTGTTTTACTGTTTCTGTCATTTTTATTCTCACTTGGAGAGCAGGAGATGGTAAAAAAAAGCTACCTCTTTGGGGAGCAGGAGTGGCAGGTGTTTGCAGCTCAGCCACTGAACATAGCAAAAAAAAAAAAAAAAAAAAAAAAAAAAAAAAAAAAAAAAAAAAAGTAAAAACGAATTTCCCTTAATTATGAAACAAGACCCCCAGGCAACTGCATTTTCATAATATGTTTACTAAATGACAGTAATCACCAGAATATTGTACATAAGAGGTATTAAAGAAAAGGTTAATGCATGCAGCAGCACCTGGAGGACTCTTTTTTGGAATGATTTTACATTGCCTTTTCTTAAGCCATGAGTTTTAATAAAGATATACACTAAAAAAAAAGTTTAAAAAAAGTGTGAATTGAAAAACATTGTACCGTTACCATGTTCATTACTGAGTCTTACTAACTATTTAAAACTAACAGCAAAAGTAGGGAGATGTGCAAACCTAGATGTGCACTTACTCTTTGAATGTTAAGTAGCAACCTAGACATTCTGTAGTAAATGAGGCATGAAACACACTGCCAAATATATGATATCCTAAATATAGTGACACTAAGTATTTTGCTGTTACTAGAAATATGATAAATCATGTGAACTTTAAAATTACTCCAAATCAGTGCTTAAAGTACTTCTTTTCTTCTCCCCACATAAATATATTTTGATCTAAGTGTCAGAAAATCCTGTTGCAAAATCTAACAATCTTGTCTAACACTTGCTGCCTGTATGCTATTTTTTCTATATCAATGTATTTTTTTTTCATCCAACAAAACTAATTGCTTATTGAATGAATGAGAACCTGATTCAGTGTTTATTTATAATAAATTATATATAATATTAGTCTATTTATGGTATACTACATGTCATGTAAAATAATGTTGTTTTTTTTTCATTTTAAAATTCTACTCAGTTTGTTCTCTGAAGGAAAAAAAAAAAAAAAAAAAAAGGAAAAAAAACCAAAAGACCAAACAAACAAAAAATTCCCAACCGACAAGAACAAGACAGTCAGAAAAGCAAATTATAATTGTGTAATTGGATGTGGTTTTAGCTTAATACAAAAGATGTGAAGCATAACATTTCTATAATAACAGTGGTAAACAGATCTACCATTACTTTGTGGTCTTTCACTAGGTTATAGAGACTCAGAAGATTAAATTCTGGGTACTTAATAAATAGCATTTCTTTGTGGGGAACTGGAGGCTAACCTATTAGTTATTAACATACTTTAGGCCAAATTGAAAGCCTCTGTTCATTTATTTTTTGGAAAACATGGGAGTTCAGGTGGAAATATAAAGAAAAAAGATTCATTGCCACACAAAGTGACATAAAACTGAATCACAGATCAGAAAAGATGAATTTGGTCAATGAGAATGCCAGCTTTGCTTTTGTATGATTAATGACGAAGGCAAGACACAGTAATTGCTATGAAGATATGAGTTATGAGTAAAAGAATTATTGATGAGCTAAAATGTGCTTAGATGTATCCTATGTACAAGTTACATTCTCCTGAATATTTGGTGTTGTAAATAATCCAATCCAAACAGACACATTGTCAACAATATATGATTACATGGGTTGATTAGGTCTGAAAAAATAAATTGATTTCTCTATCTAGTTAATTCTATCATGATAAAGTTCTATACGTTTTTTATTCTTTCACAAACTAGACTTTATTCCTTAATAGTGTATCACTCACAGATGACCTGGTAAATTAGCTTGAATGGTAGTGCCATATTCTCACAAAGTCTTCAGTGTTCATAAAATACATTACATATGGTGATAAAATAGAGCTTAAATTTTCTGAACTAAGCAGCCACCTTAAAAACATACAAGTATATAAAAGTATACTTACATAATAGAAAAGCATCATAGAATTGATAGTACAAATGCTAGTATAGAATTTTAGTTCCTACTAGACAGGCAGTACGTTTTGAAATGTATTCTTTAGGAAAAAGTCTTTCTTTTGCAGTAAGAATATTAGAATTTTGTTGAAACTGGATGGCATGAATATTTATGATAAATTATCACTTTATTCCCACTCTGTGTTTTAAAAACAAAAACTGTGTATCTGATGTTTTAAAAGCATCAATTACTATTGACATTGAGGCTGAATAAGGGAACAGCTGTGGAGAACACAGCAGTTCCATGATCTTAAACAAGTCACGCTACTTTCCACATTTCAACTTGCTGTAACACACGGTTATTACCAGTTTAAAATTATTATTATTGACATTAAAAACAGTAAAAGTATGATATGATTTAATTAATATATTTTATATATGCAGTGGTAATACACAACTTCAACGAACAAACAGAAAAAAAACAACAAAGCAAAAAAAATTAAAAAGAAAAAAAAAGTAAAGTAATTGCAATAAATGAAAAATTATTTAAATAAAATACACATATGAAACAGATTACAAGAGCTCAATAAAGGGATAACGTACAAATGTGTTAAATCTGGAGATACACAATTCATATGTTCTTGTAACTGTGCCTGCTTATATGAGTAGACTAACTTCTTCTCTCTTATACCTGGCCCAGATAACGGATGTAATGTCACTGGCAATATTTTGGCATTTTAATTTCAAATACAAATTACATGAAAATAAAAGAAAACCAGGAGAATGAAGGAGAAGTGACCAATGATTTTCAGTAACAAACAGTATCACTTCTTTCTATAACATAACATTAACTGAGATATAAATAAAACTGAAGAATCTAACAGGAGAGGATAGTGTAGTTCCCAAGGAAAACAAATCTGAGGTTTATTAGTATATATTTCCCATGAGTTAAAATCATTGTGGCATTTAATTGCATGACAATTATTCCTGTCAGATCAATTTAATGGTTAAACCAATTATTTATATTGAAAAATGTAGCTCTGTAGCAGACACTAATTTAAAAACACAAGAAGTTCTTCAATCTTGTTTACCATATTCATTATTAATATTGGAAGGGCTAGGACTATAGATTTTGGAGAAAGATAGAACTCAAACAGGTGATAAGAGGTTTCAGAGATTGAATGTGCAATCTCAGAACTGTTTCTCTCAGAATTCAGTTTTGGAACCAAGGGACAAACCAAGTAGAGCTGATAAATATTATAAACATTTTTCTTTTGCATTCTGGCAACATGCATCACCTGCTCTCAGTATGTTTTTATCCACAAGATGGCAGCTCTGTTTGGATTGTCACAGCTTCTTGCAGTTCTCACTTGAAAGTCATAAGAGTTACATTTTTTTATGTTATAATATATATGCTTTTCTACCTCATGAAAAATTAAAAACCAATAAGTCCCAACTGTACTCAAAACAGTGTAATTAACTACAATATTGAGACCAAATTTTGCTGACATGTTGACAGATCAAATGAGTTTTAAACTGCATAAGAATTCTTTTTAAGGTTTTAAATGAAACCTTCACTCATGTGTATATGTTTCCAGTTACCACAATTTCTAGGCCTTCCAACCCAGCACAACCTTTAACAAGTTTAGTTTCAAGAATATAAAATATTCTACTGATGGTAAAGGAAACGCTTATATGCCTAAAAATCAACATAAGTTTCCTCTAGGGGGGTTGTCTTTGACACTTAGATCCAGTAAATTAAAATGAAATTGTAATACAGTAATTCATAATTTAACATGGAAATAATTTGTCTATGGGATGGCCATTTAAAGGAAATCATTTAGCACTGGATCGCTCTCTGTGTGCAGTCTCTGATCCCTTTTTGATCCCTTAGAGAGGGGTAAGCAACTCTGAGTTACCTAAAATTTACCATGTTCAAGACCCTTTGCACATACCTTTATAAATCAGTGGACAGCAACTTGCAGACTGTAGTAAATACAAGCTAGATTGATGTGATTTAACTCTTTCTGCATAAAAGATAAACTGTTTCTTAAATGGTGAAGGGCAGGTGTGCGTATGTGACTGGCTGTCATGGACCAGCTAATGGGAAGTAACTTGTTAATGTATTAGCAAGGCAGTGATTTATGGCAGAGCAGTGCATGCCTGCTCTTACAGCATTTTACATTAATCCTGGGATGTGAAGTTCCAAAGGATCAGAGATTGACTGGGATACTAGGTCACATCAGCCATGGCTAATCTGAGATGCTCAGTGGAAGAGAAGCAGATGCAAATCGTCGAAAGGAAAAGGAGATGTGATAGAAGGATAAAGGTAATTTGAGGTGAGTAGTGAAGATAGGGCTGCCCAATGCATGACAGGAGCCTGAACTTAAGTCGATTATCTCAGAGCAGATGATTCACTGCAGATTACAATCCCACAGTGATTTGTTCATGTAATTGCACTGTAGCAACACTCCACTGGTCTTGAGAATTTTTATAACAGAAGTGACAGTCATTCACTGGAAAATTATAAAATATATAAATTTCATGAAAACTTATTTCCATTTCATAAGCTTTCTTGCAGGAGGCAGAGATGGACACAGTTTATATGAATGGACTATTATATTCTGGTCTACTGTGTGAGGGTCTATTTTAAAACATTTTTTTTTTAAATAGGCAATTTTTAATGGATTAAAATGACACAACAGAGGCACATGGGCTGAGAATTTGTAACATTCTCAGTAAAACGAAACAAAACAAAATGAAACAAAAACAGAAAACCAAACATATAAGTCTTAAATTTTTACAATATTAAGAATTTTCAGGTAAAGTTTAAGTTCAATATGAACTTTCAAAAAAAAAAAAAAAAAAATCTATGCAGCTGAAGAGGTTAACTCCTTTTGTCACAAGTGACTTTTGTTCTAAATTACTCACACGTGAGACTTATTTTTTACTGTTTTTTTAATTTTTTACTTTTACTTAATTCAGTGATTCCTGAGTTATGCACTGGAGACTTTTCACAGGAACGGGTGAAACCATGCAGATGTACTCTGTTGGGCCCCAGACATACGTAAAATAGTAAGTGGAATGCCTTCCCTATATCCATAGTTAAAAGCAATATTGAATATCTGTTCAAAATAGAGCAATTGCAAACCAGGATGAAAATTCTCAGCTGACTATATTTCATTTGAACAAGAGAAAGTTGTTTGGAAGGATTCAAAAGAGAATGAGAACAACAGAAATACGGAAATATATGCTATTTTTCCAAAGGCTACATTACTGCAGTGCTTCAGCTAAAACACTCTACTTACAAGCATTCGCTTTGAAGCCATACATAAATTTTCCATAACTGAAAACTTCAGAGAAACATTCTATGATTTCTGATTCTGTTGCTGGATGATATCCATGCCATCATGTGGTGCACAAAAGCTCTGGACAACTTTCATTCCTTTTCATTCAGGGAAAAAATTCTAAGGCAAAAGTTATAAGAGCGTAATGATAAAAAGTTTCTGAATAAAATATGGAAAAAATACATATATATTTTTAGTACATTTGTAAGGCATCCTTTCAGCATCTAGCTTTCATAATTACTGCAGAAATTCTTTGTTAGTTCTGAGTAACAAATAACTTCTCTACTGATTCCTATATAGATCTTTTAAAACGTAAAAGATAAAATGCAATTTGGTGACTAGAAGCATAAGAGAGATCTCATAATCACTCCACACACAGGAGTCAGGATTTATTCTAAGCAACAATAACAAATAGGAACTTCTGAGCTTTTCATTTTTCTATTTTGATAGCAGTATCTCTGTGTCTAAGTGTATCTGTATGTAAGTTTTAGTCCAAGCAGAAAGATTGAAAGTACCGATGGAAGCCATGCCTGCCATGCTATTTTTTTTTTTAATTATTTTTTATTTTTTGCCAAATTTAGGACCACAGATGTGAAAGAATTAATGAGACTGCTTGAAACAAGTTTTGAATACTGAATGTTCATTTGTGCACCTTGATCTGTAACGCGGTTGACCATGCTGGAAAAGAACTTTTGGACACTATAGGAGTTCTGTTAATTTTACAGCACAGTAGGCAAAAAGGAATTTTTTGCAGGTCTGTGTTTGAAATACTGGTCTTTGAGAACACGTTGCATGATTACTACAAGATATGATGCACACACATTTTCTTTAGCTCGAGATTTCCGTCGTTGTGTGTGCAAGATTGAAGTTTACAGTGGAAGTTAAAGGTATCCAATAACAGTGTGAACTTGTGAGGGACATACAATAAACATAATACATTACATACAAGTGACCACACATCTGTACAATTCTTTTTCATTCATACTGATATCAAAGTTGTCCCCAAGTATCATCCTAATGAGAGGACTTTTTTAACTGTTCAGTCAAAGATTTATCAAAGAGGAAGTTATTTTGAATAAATAAGCTAGTTTGATGTTTTATCAAAGATTTTTTGAGCCAGCATGAAATAAAGAGCCTGTCTCTTCAGCTAGCATGACAGTGTATGAAAACATGTCACATTAAAAAGGTAAAGTTGGTTGATGAATATACAGGTCTGTGTTGACTGACCAAACAATCTTTCTGATCTGTTAATGATAAGGTAAATTTGAATTGACAAATACGAATATTTTATTTATACACATCAGACATCTTTACTAATTTATCTAAATTTACTAATTTATCTAGTTTTACTAATTTATCTAGAAATGTTACTTCAAAAATGAAGTATAGCAATACTTAATACAATCATAGCATTTTTAAAATAGAGCACACTAATGTTACAAAAATACACAAAAACAGAACAAAATAATGAAAAAAATCTGACCTTGGCAAAATAGAAATATTCAGTGTTTTTTTTTGAATGCTTTCAGAGTTAAAAACAAGCATTACACCTTGAGAAGGATAAGCTACTCAGTGAATTAGTCTTGAAAACTAGATAGAATCACAGAATCACAGAATCACAGAACTGCAGGGGTTGGAAGGGACCTCAGAGATCATCGAGTCCAACCCCCCTGCCAAAGCAGGTTCCCTACATCAGGTCGCACAA
>JAOWBP010000001.1:36457647-36473725 GCA_028571105.1 Tragopan temminckii
TTGTCCCCCTCTACTCTGCTCTTGTGAGGCCCCATCTGGAGTACTGCGTCCAAGTGTGGAGTCCCCAGTACAAGAAAGACAGGGAGCTGTTGGAGAGGGTCCAGAGGAGGGCCACGAAGATGATCATGGGACTGGAGCACCTCCCCTACGAAGACAGGCTGAGGGAGCTGGGCTTGTTCAGCCTCGAGAAAAGAAGACTGTGGGGTGACTTAATTGCAGCCTTTCAGTACCTAAAGGAAGGCTACAAACAGAAGGGAAATCAACTCTTTGAAAGGGTTGATAACAACAGGACAAGGGGAAATGGTGTTGAGGGAAGGAAGATTTAGGTTGAATGTCAGGGGGAAGTTCTTTACCGAGAGAGTGGTGAGGTACTGAACAGGCTGCCCAGAGAGGTTGTAGATGCCCTGTCCCTGGAGGTGTTCAAGGCCAGACTGGATGGGGCCCTGGGCAGCCTGGTCTAGTATTAACTAGCCTAGTATTAAGTGGGGAGGTTGGTGGCCCTGCATGTGACGGGGGGTTGGAGATTCATGATCCTTGAGGTCCCTTCCAACCCTGGCCATTCTGTGATTCTGCGATTCTGTGATAAAATTTTCTGACAGCGCAGGTAGCATTTGAATGGTATAACACTAAGATAAAGTCTGTTTATACTCTTGAAGGGTTAACTTCTTTAGAATTAAAATTCAGTAAGACACATATACACTGTTATAGATTGAAAGCTATGAGTGCTGCTCTGAAAATAATGCCTCCTGTTTTATTGTGTTATCCCACAACATCAGAGGTAGATTTTAGTCAAATGGCAGTAGAAGCTGGACCTCGGACCTTCCTGCCAATATTCTGATAAAGTTTGTTGCCATGTGACAGGTGGCAGCAGAGAGGCAGTCTGGCAAAATGGAAGTCTGGCATGGAGCGCATATGAAACAAAGGTGTGCAATTGAATCCCTCCATGTGGAAAAAATGGCACCCACTGACATTCATTGATGCTTGCTGAACATTTATGGAGACCAAACAGTGGATGTGAGCATAGAGATGCAGTGGGTGGTGTGTTTCAGCAGTGGCAACAGCAACGTGAAAAACAAGCTACATTCCATATAAAGCCATGCAGACATCTATGAGCATGGCTTGCTAAGTATAGTTCACCTCTGACAAAAAATTCATAGCTAACGGTGACTATGTAGATTTTTTTGTAGATTGTAGATGATAATTTGGTCTATCAAATAATGTTATTATGCTCTTTGTATCTGTTGTCATTTCCATAGAAATAAATAGGAGGCATTACTTTTTGAGCAACCTACATATATCCAGGATATAACACTATTACGTTAGTAAGTATAGTCTACTAAAATGATAATGACTTAGGTTTCTGAACAATTGCTGTAACTAAAACTAGACAAACCATTCTTCAAAAGATGAAAAATCATTTGATTTGTGGTGAATTTTCAATTAGCCTACTAGATTAAATCTTTCTTGGTTTAAATCTGTCTGGATGATTTTAACTGGCATTGCCTTGCTGTATACGGGACTCAGTTTTATGCTAACATGTACAAGCTTAAGTTTCTAGGTGTCTTAAATGTCTAGTGAACTAGACAATCAAAGAAAGATAATCAGTGTAATCAATGAAGCCTAGAAATGAACTCAGTTTAGATATCTATGGAGAATTATTGTTGCCTAAATAGAGTTGCTTAATATTATTTGAGATCACCAAGGCTATCTGAACATCTACCAATAAATGTAGTTTATTCTTTCCTAGGAACATGAGGTAGGCACAGTACTTACATGAGATATACACTCCCCTTTTCCAAGGTCTTCAAGCCAGACATTTTACCCTAAGCAAAAGTCTCCATTAATACAACTTATCTGCACTCCTCTGCAAATGTCTCTGATACCCAATGCCATCATATGAAGTGTCACTGGATGTTTTTAGAATTGATTTTATTTTTTTACTGTGGTGAAATAACACCTTTATATTACTCAGAATTAAGGTTTTTTTTTCCTTGTTAAAATAAGCACTTACCTCCTTTAGTCCACCCTTACTCCATGAGCAGAAACCTTGCTTCCTCCACAACATATACCTCAATATACGTATTTCACTCATCATCTACTCCAAATGTGGCATGAAGCAATGTAATTATGTGATGAATCTTGAATAAGTATTTGAGCCTAAAACCTATTTCTAGGGACAATAGATTTTTTCTCATGTTCTAAAAATATGAAGCTCAAATACGGACCATTTACTGTAGACTCTTGTAATGTCAGGGAGACCAGCTCTTAGCAAAATTTTAGACTGACAATTTTGGACTGTGTAAGAACTTGCACTAGGAAAGTATACTTTGGCACTGTTTTTTAAACTCCTTGTAAATACAATATTATTTTTTTAACTCAGTAGAGTGAATAATTTCCTTTCAAAGACTAGCAGAGGGAATGAAAGTGATAGCATATTTTTTTAATATTGTCACTTTATATGCTACTATCCTAACTGACAAGTCATTTAAAAAAATGCTTTGTAAAGGGTATGTTCTACTTCTTTCTATTTGCGATATAGCCTTGAAGAGTACACTATAAACTAAATAATCTCAATTGTATTGTTTTAATTCTGGAGAACGCCAGTGAATATGAAGTGCATGAAGGATGGTAATCGATAAAAAGTCTCTACATGACCTTAAATGCACCTAAGGAAAAGAAATTGCACATAGTCATTTTCATCAGCAGGATTGAGAGAGTATGTGGGCTTTCTAAGCTAGAACTCAGCTAGAACTCCTACTTAATGTGTTTACTTTGCAACCATCCGTGTTTGAGGCTGAGATTATGATAAATCTATTTTAATTTTTTTTGTGAATAAAAAAGCCAATATTCTTTTTTTTTTTTTTCATTTGCTGAAACAGGTATAGGGAAAAATGGAGAAGAATGTTCACTTTGTATGAAATTAAAAATCAGTGCTTGAAGAACAGAAGTCTGTGAGAAATTCCAAAGCAGCGATATGGGAGTTACACCTTATGCTACATCTTTGCCATAGGTATTTCTCTCACATTGCTTATTTCTGAAGGCTACATCAAGAGTTTATTTTTGTACCTTAATATCTATTGGTATAATATTAGACTGCATTTATAATTTTTTAACCTTTAATCTGGCTCTGTGATACTAAGCAGTATTCTTATTATGCACATGAAATAATGCACTATTTTAATCTTATTTCTTTTATGGTCCTCTTCTAATTTGTTTTGTGAAATAACTTTTTTCTGTTTCTTAGTTTAAAGCATATCTTAGACTTAAAAAAAAATAATTATGTACAGTCCCATACATTTTGCTACGTCAATGCTTTTTCTGGTCTTCAAAAAAAATCATATTTTACCTTGGTTATTTACACCATCGGGCCCCTGAACTTTGTACCTATGTTATCAACATAATTGTGAAGCATAATCTGAGCACTAACCACTGTATTTTCATAGACAGTTGTAGATATGTATTTTATAGACTATTTCCCCCATAAGGAAAAAATAAGACTTAAACTATCACATTTGCCTTGCTATCTTGCTTTAATCTGAATAAAAGCTCAAATTTATTCTGAAGTGTACTCTGTGATTAAAATTTAATTTTTGGTTAATAATAAATAGTCACATTGTTTAATTTTCCGCCTTAAGTTGCAAAATTAAATAAATATCTATTTTCTGTTTCCTAGAAATTAATGAACCGCATACTCCATTTCATCTGCTTTGGATGAAATTAATAATGTTTGAATCCCCTCTCAACTCTTCTCTTCTGAAATTAATAATCTGTATGACCTTTGTTAACTTTCTTTAATTTAAGACAATAATCTTCAGATCTCTGTGCTTTCTGTGTCCTGAACTAATAAACCCTGAAGACTCAGCTCCTTTAATAAAATTAACAGTTTCCATTTTTTATTAAAATATGATAATTCTTTATTATAATTTCCTAGCCTTTGTTCCTTGGTTTCAGTTAAGTTTTAAAACAGTAACAGGATAAGAAAAACTGCCTTCTAAAATATTTACTTTGCAGTGCATCAGAATTTTTTTTTCTCCTGATTGTCCTTTTCTCATCTTATAATTCCTTAATATTTAAAATAATTTTATTTGCATTTTTACCTTTTTTTCATTCCAGTAAGTTGTAGTCTGAGTATCTCCTTTCCTCTGACATGCTTTCTGAGCACAAATTTGAAGTCTATAACTCATCCCTGTTGCAATGGGAAAAAAGTCTATGAATCATCTAACACTAACTGAAGTCTTTAAATTATCAATGTGCTATGGAAGAGATTTCTCGCTATAGATTTCCCTCAGTTTATTCATAGGCAATTGTCAGACATATACAGTCCAGTACAATATACTGGAGAAAAATTAATTACTTAATTAATTAATTAAATAGTCTGGCTAGCATGCACTTTCAAAGTTTATTTAAATGATTTCTTTAAAAGTAGAATAAAATCTTGATATTATCTGCACTCTTCTTGCTTTCAAGACTGATGTATTGTTATTATTCATTCATTTAGTATACAATTATTAGCACAAATCAACTATACTTTGCACTTGGAATAAAATGGGCTTTGAGTAAACACTGAAAACTGCTGGTAAATTCTATGTCTCTATTAAATGACATGGTGGAAATGTTTGATTAATTCTTATTTCAGACTCTTGAAAAGACATTTGGATCTTTTGGTCAAATTCTAGTGCCTAGTTCTCCCCGCCAGTCATTTTGTTGGGTGTCATATGAATCCTGCTCATAAGATATCCTCCACAAATAAGCAGGAAATGTCATCTCTGGCATGACAGAAATATAAACTGTGACTAAGACTTCATTTTTGAAATGATATTTTTTCATAAGATCACTAGTAGACTACATTTTCTAGATGATTCCTGACTAGAATTGAACTGAAAATTTTACATAATGAACAAGGGCATTGACAAAAATAAATGAGAAAGAAGCCCAATCAAATGAAGTGCCTGATCCTAAATCTATTAAGTGAACGTAAAAAATTCCAATTGTTTTATTGAGCCTTGCTTCAAGATAATAAGGAACACATAATCAATAACAGACTGTCAGATACTATCTTCAAGTTACTTGAAGCCAGATCTCCAACAGATTTAACCTGCTGCAGCTCTATTTATTTAAAAACATTTCTGTCTTCACACGTTATTTAAGTCTATGTCAAATTTTATTTTAAAGCTTTCACTGTTTACCAAAATGTCTTTTACAAGTGTACATCCCTGTAGGTTATTTTGAGGTCATTTGTAAGAAATATATAAGATAATGAAATGTTTTAGAATTGGTGATAGTTAAAAATATTTTAATGAAATTGCTATGTTCATTTTTTTTTAATAAAGTAATTTAACCAGGGAGATTAATAACTGCTTTTAATTACAACACCTATCAAGTCTGAATAATTGAACTACTGAGTAGTTTGACTGTAGTCTGTTACAGTGGGTCACTGATGTTGCCTGTGAACCCTTTTTCTCTTGAGCAGCTCTTTCAAACCTTCACCCTTGTTCCCTTTTTGCATGTATTATTCAATACCTTGGAGCATTAGTTAGAAAAGACACTCATAATATACTAATGATTGTCGTTCCCAAGCATAAAAAGAAAGGATTCCCACATGGTATTTCCCTCTTTTGTGCTATGAAAAACTATTCTGGACTTGGAACTGTCCATGGTGTGATACATGATACCTAAAGAAATGTTCATCAAGATTATATGTGTTTGAGAATGATATTCCCTGGGAATACCGATTCTCTGTGATTGTTCTTTTTTTTTTTTTTTTCCATTTGCCTTCAGGAGCTCCACAACCAAAAACGAGGAAAGCAGCAAAGCAGCAATACAATATCAGTACTGGATTCCCTACTGCTTAAGCAGAATGAATATTTACTAGGAAAGATTAATTAATTAACTTGTAGGAAAGATATTGCTGCAAAGATAGAGTCTCTCGGTGAAGAGATGAAAATATTGTCACTTTTTGAATAAGTCATTTGGAACGTAATCGTTTTGGGGACATTTCTGGTGGGTTTTTTCTTTTTTTTTTTCTTTTTCTTTTTTTTTTTGCTTGTTTGTTTGTTTCTGTTTTTTTGACTCTTTGAGCCAAAGTTCAGCCTCTGCTTTCTCACTCAGAATGAAAACATTTTGCCTGTTTGGAAAACAGAAAAAAAACAGAAAAATTTTATTCAAAAAAATTCTTAGAATATATGTGCTCTTTTCCTATAAGCATCAGTTCACACTTTGTGTCTGCCAGTGGGACAGCACTGGGAGGGACAGCTGATGAAAATGGACATCCATTTTCCATTGTAAAACTTGATTTGATATTTAGTTAGAGGATATAAATATTAGTTACTTCAAGCTCTCCTTGGTTTGAAAAGGCTGTGTGAGAAAGTTAAATGTTGAAAATTCATAGCAAACCTCCTTAAAGTACAAGCAAAACTCAAGAAAATGGATTTTCTAAGAAGAGAGGTCACTTTTATCTGCCCAGTTTAAAATAAATAAATAAATAGATAGATAAATCCAAAAGCATTTTCTGTTTTAGAAGATAAACAGAAAAATTATAGTCCTATAAATGACATTACAAGAAAATGTCAAGAAGTAATTAACAATAAGTTTTGTAGCAACTGTAATATGTACATTTGATGCCCTTAAATTAATCAACGTTTATATTGCCTACACTGTTTTCTACAAAGAGTGCTGTTCTATTCTATTTGACCTTAATTAGTATAATTGATAGTAGTTTTAGAGCTGCATACCATTTTAATCATGTAGTTACAGCTTTCATGACAGAAAAAAAAATGAAATAGCAGCTGGGAATTATCTATTAATAGTGAGAGAACAGAAATGAAAAAAGAGACTTCTCTTCTAGGATTTCAGGACTTTTACAGTGTTAGTAATGAATGACTAATGTATTTAAGAGCAGAATGCTGATCTCCAAGGATGTACTCAAGGGCAGCAGGAGGTAGGATCAATGTGTGTTAGAAATTTTATATCATTAGGAAACCATGTGGCTACAGGACTGTACAGATAGAATGGAAAAAAATGTTTAAGTTTGGGAATAGAAACCATGTGTGTATATGTTTGAATGGGATTACATAAGAATGTGTGTTAGGGGTTCAAAATCTGACGTACATGGTCTACCTCGAGGCCTTTTTCAATGGTCCCATGCTACAGCTTTATCTCTAAGTTGAAGAGATATGCATTTGAAGAGTGGACTGTTCAGTGGATAAGGAATTAGTTGGATGGTTGCAGCCAGAGGATTGTGTCAGTGGCTCTATGTCAAGGTGGAGGCTGGTCGTGAGTGATGTTCCTCAGGTCATCTTGGGATTTGTGCTCTTTAACATCTTTATCAATGGCATATTGCTCAGGTTTTATCAGTAGTCCATATCACAACATCATGCAATAGGCGTTGATGAGTGCAGAGAGAGTGCACTGCGGAGCTTTAATTCCTGTTTAGTAGTCTCACGTGAGTTTTAACTCTCCAAGAGGAAGATATATTTGAATGTACTGCATTTCCCAGAAGCCTCCACATCATTTCCAATTCCAGGGGACAAGGGAAGAGCTCTCTTGTCTTTTCCAGGAGGGGAGCTGTGGAGGACCTACCGATAAAGACTTGGACTCACTCTTTCTCTTCTCCAGTTCCATTTTTTGTTCATTTTTATTTATTACTCATAATTTTTCTGTATTATTTCACATTTCTTTTAATAAATTAGTTTCTCCTATCTCAATTCATTTTCCCCACTTCCTTCCTCCCTTCTTCCTCCCGAGGGGAGGGAGGAGTGTTGCACGATTAACTCTTCAAACTCTGACACATATACAATGGCATCAAGTGCACACTCAGCAAGTGTGTTGATGACACTAAGCTGAGTGGTGCAGTTGATACAACAGAATGAAGGGATGCCATCCAAAGGGACCTGGACAAGGTTGAAAAGTGAACCAAATAAGGTTCAACATGTTCAAGTTCAAGGTGCTGTGCCTGGGTTTGGACAGTCCCAGACATGAGTACAGACTGGGAAAAGAACTCATTAAACAGCTGTGTAGATGACTCAAAGGCTGTGGTAGATGAAAAGCTTGTCATGAGCCTGCAGTGTGCATTTGCAGACTGGAAAAACAACACTCAGAGGGTGGTAAGGTACTAGAACAAGTTGTTCAGAGAAGTTGTGCATGCTCCATCCCTGGAAGGTCAGATTGGATGGGGCTCTGAGCTGCTTGATTTAGTGGCTGGCAACCCTGCTCATAGCAGGGATTGGAACTAGATGATCTTTAAGGTCCCTTCCAACTCAAGCTATTCAATGATTTTTGATTTTGTGGTTCTGTGATTCTATGACACAGTGTGTGTTGAAGTTTCATTGAAAAGTATGCTGGGTTATCACTGGCCATGTATTGTGAGAATAGTAGAACAATCAGAACCCATTTGGAAATATTAATTTTTATTAGAATGGATTTGAAACAAGCCAAGGTACAATGTAAAAAGAATAAACAAGAGTTTCTAAGCTGTGAGAGAATCACACTAAATGGGTAAATTTGTTTATTAGCTCAACCTAGTAATTCTTTTCCTGAAACATCTTCCTACATTTTTTAATGACACTCTCGAGTATATCTGTTTGAGAGGCTATACAAGAAAAGAAATCTTTTTCTATGAGGTTTTTGTCCCTTTCTCACAGATTATTTCTTTTTAACACAACACAACGAAACAAAACAAAACAAAACAAGGAGCATGTCAAACTAACTGCCAATTATGTGCTAATCTCTATTCTTTTAGTTCCTCTGAGGCACAGCAGTTTGGAACATTTACCTTACAGAGTAAGGTGAATTCATTCATAAATACTAAACAGTGTGCATTTTGCATCTTACAATTCTTTTATCTTGTTTAAAATCAAAATGGAAAAAAACAACAATAACAACACAGAGACTTCAGTTGACTTAGAAATATGACAGCGTAACAGAAATAACTTCGGGATACAAATCAATTTTTAACTATAAAAGTGTTCAGTGATGAACTTTGTTTACCTTAAGAAGACCAGCTTGGTCAAGCAAATAAATCACGTGATGTAGCTCTTAAAATTGTAATATACCTGCTTTGTAGACCATACTGAAATAACTTATTTGAAGTACTATGTGTTATTCATACTGCCTGTATAGACATACAAATACTATCACAAATGTCACTGCATGAGAACTGTCAGATTGTAGAACAGATTTTTTTTCATTTTTTTCACTTGATTTGAAGAATGAATGTCAGTATTTTGAATCTATGTATGTACATACATATGGATGGATGGACGCACATAGATCTGTACGTATGTATCTATTGTTCATTTGCGTTTCTGCATTCCTATATAATGTATCCCTGTATGCATGCACAAAATAGTTGTCTTCAACAATAGAAATTCTAAGGTTTTTTTCTGGAAATATTCACCTGGAATTTACATATGCAATGAATAGTCATTAAATCTGTTGCTGATCCAGTTAATTATATATTGTAACTACATAATATAGCCAGTCCTATTTTTAAGTAAATCACTGGAGAAAGGACATGATTTTTTTCTGTCATTATGGCAGACTTTAATTTTCCCTACAGAAAAAAAATATTAACCATACATCAGAGTTAATATAGTAGTGTCAGAAAAAGCCAGGAAAATGGTAAAGATCAGTTCACACACATCCTGAAAAACTAAATATAGTAATCAATCCCAAAATGGAGCTATATTTCTGCATATGAGTGGAGTGAAATCATCAGAAGTAAAATTCTATTTAGAAAATGTAAATGACACCTTCTTAGGAATGTTGTTGAAAAAACAGAAAAATTATCTGCAGTATTTTACTGAGGAAAGGATGAAAAATGACACTTTTTTCAAGGAAGTGAAGCAGTTTACCTTTTCAAAAGTTAAAATTCAAGCAATATTAATAAGCACAGTACGTTTGATGTCCTTTGGCTTACATGCTGATGCCTTTGAACGTCCAATGGTGCAATGATTTACAAAATGTGACCCATGATACATACTCCAGCACAAAAGAATATTTGTATTGAAATGATGTAGTGATGTACTTATTTTTGAGCACAGTCTTAGAATGAATTTTGGCATTTTCCTCTCCAGATAACAAATTCTGCTTACCTTGAAGCATTGGCATAAACCATTAAGCTGTATTTTCTACCGGCTACTGAAATGTTTAAAAACTATCTACAATTCAGTGCTGTTATTGTAAGAAATAGAAAAAAATAACAAGGATTTACAAAACGATTTGTAAAAATAAATTATATAGAAAACTACAGCAGCTACATTATTTAACATTACAAACTGAAAATAAAAAGTAATTAAAATCATCAATGAAACTGAAGTTAAGATGAAAAAGAGGAAAAACAGAAGGTAGAACTATCTTAGTTTTGTTTGTGTTTCCAGTCTCAATTTCTTGTTTAGTTTCAATAGTCAATATTAAAAATTAGGGTTACTCAGCAAACTTACTACAGATTGCATTTGTTTTCAGTGTAATAAATAAACTGTCCACCTAAAAATACCCAATATAAATGTATGCAATCTAGAATATATTTTTTCTCAAATAGATTAACCAATCTAAAATTTGGTGTGCAATTTGTACACCAAGTCAAAATTTGTTAGCAGTTATTCATTTAAATAACATGACTGAATGTGGATTTTTATTTTAGTTATTCTATATAGGCTGTGTCTCATGTAAGAAAACAAATGGCAAAGACAAAAGGAAGAAGGCAAAAAAAGTATATGCATAAAATTCTTAAATTTCAGGTTATTCTGGTGGATTAACTTAAAACTTATGTGGTCAAAAATCAGTGAGATTATTTTTTTTATTAGTTTTTTGTTGGTAATACATACATAGCATGAAATAGAACTCCAGATAAAAAAATAATTTTTTATGTTTATCAACTCTTTTTATCACAAATTAGTACACAGCATTTTCTAAGTTTACATATTCTCAAATGCATTGCTCAATTTTAATCATGAGAATCCATGCTCTTATTTAGATTGTTATTTTTAGAAATATTGAGGCAGATAAGTCTTGTCAGGCACCCATAGGATCATTACAAATCAGGAACATATTGTATAATCAGTTCAGTGTATGTCTGGGTTCTGTGGAAGTAAACTAACTTTTCCCATTTTTAATCAACTAAACTTTGCTTCTCACGAAACAATAAAAATCATATTTTTATTTTCTAAGCCATATGTATTGAAAAATGAATATCAGATATAGGTAGGACTGATTTACTGAGGAACACTGCACAGTTCTTGACTTGCAGAGCTTTTATACTAAAACTGAATTGACTATTTATTTTTTGTGTGCTTGGGGGATGAATATAAAGCTGGAAATGGAATTAAGGAGGACAAAAAAAAAATTGAAATTTTCTCAAACTATCTGTACTTACTATGAAGGGCTAATTTCATTTACGTAAGACAACTTCTTAGAAGATGCCAAGAAAGCTTGAAATCCTAATGACTGTAGTCCTCTTTACCACCAGCAGTATTGGATAGAAGGGAATCATTTCTCTCTAACTGTGGCACAGCAGCTGTGTTTCACTGTAAAATCTTATGGGTGGTGTAAGTGAATCTTGATCCCTTGATCACAGAATAGTATTGTGCTTCATGGCTGTGTGGCTCTGTGCCATTAGACGTTAAATGTGAACTATATAAAAACATTTTTATTACTATTATTCTTTAATATTATCTATTCTATATAATCTCAGAGATACTCTTCACTGAGTTCATCTAAGTCCCAGAGCATCATTACAAATGGCAAGCAAAACTATGACTCATCTCTGTATGACTAGTATTTTTGTCAAGGCCATCTAATCATTTTACCTGTCAGTGAATATAGATTTTGAAAAGAATGAGAAGACATTTACCCATATAGATTTTCATTGGAAAGGGGAAAAAATGAAACTATAATTTACTATTTTTTTGCTGATCGAATGAATTAGATGCATACTTTAGAAATATACACAGATACTCTTTTGAAATGGAGTGTAGTGAACCAGGAGAAATACTTCTGAGAAAATAGAGGGTCTATTTGAGGCATGCATTAGGATCAGATGAATCAACCTACATAAGCACCTGCTTCATTTCATTTTATGGCAGTCTACACAGCTAGTTGAGATGCAGACATCCAGACAGGTGAGCTAAACTCTCAGTGGGGATACATCTCTGCAGGGAAGATTCAGAACATGTTACTGTTGTTTCTGACAGGAGTTGCAGCAACTGTTCGTTATACAGAATGTCAAGAGCTACAGAGGCAAATACATTATCTTTCTTACACTAACCATAGTCAGAGTCCGGCACTCATCTGTCTATTTCAAAAAAGTTCCTTATTACTGTTTGAACTTAAATATTACAGATGGAAATAGCTAACTTCAATTAGATTAACTTTTTCTTGTGATTTGGATAACTTTCTGTCAAGATTGTCCAGCTGTATAAAATCTGTCTCTGTGTAGGACATAGCATATAGCATAAGTTTCCTCATGGATAGTTATGCTGTTTTATTCTTGAATTGTGAAGTGAGCCATGCAACAAAATCTCCTTAACATGCAAAGGTGTGTAAAGTTATCTGTAAAACTCAATTAATGACTATACTTAAGCCTTGTGGTAAATAATGATAGTACTTAGGAACCTAGAAAAATGATGCATGAACGTCCAGCCTTTTGACTTGTCTGGGATGCACTGAGTGAAGAAAAATTGTCATGGGCTGCAACTACATAGATCACTCCAAAAGTAATACCTCCTATTTATTTTCATGGAAATGACAACAGATACAAAAAGCAAAAAAAAAACCAAAAACATTGTTTGATAGAGTAAATTTTCTGCTACAAAATACTATTTTTCGACATAGTTACCACCAGTAGCTATGCATTTTTTGCCAGTGATGAACAAGAGCTGGCATATCATAGCTGTAAGTCTGTACCAGCAGAAGTGACCCACTGGCTGTCGTCACTGCTGAAACACACCACCCACTATCTCATTGTGCTCACATCCACTGTTTGGTTTCCATGAGTGTTCAGCAAGTGTCAATAAATGCCAATGAATGTAATTTTTTCCACATGGAGGAATTCAATTCCACAACTTTGTTCGATATGCACTTTTATATTAGACACCATTCTGTCAGATTGCCTCTCTTCTGTCATCTGCTGCATAGCAACAAAATGTAATGAAATACTGGCAGGAATTTTCAGCCTCTACTGCCATACCACCATCAGCCTCTACTGTCATACCACCAACATCTGCCTCTAATATGGTGAGAAAACGTAATAAAATAGGAGAAAGTACTTTCAGAGCAACTCTCATAAAATATATAATATAGTCAACGCATGTAAAGTAACAAACTTAATTTTTTTTTTTTTTTATTAAAACATATGAAAAGAGAGCAATAAAAACATAAAATTGGTGGGATATTTGACTTTCACAGTCTGAGCTGTGCCAGATCACATGCAGCCTGTGTGTCATAGGTTGGACATGCCTGGTATAGTGGTATTGATATTTTAACCAAGAATAGTCATGAACATCTTTTTCACAAACAGGAAAAGGTGTATTTTAGATTTGAAAATCTTAGGCTTAAACTGCAGGGGTGTTTCCAGAATATCTTTATGATTTAGTGCAGTGAAACCAAGGATTACAAGTTGATTTTTGACTTCTGCGTACAAAATGGGATGATTCACACTTCAGGCTTCATGTATGGGATCTTTTATTATAATAGCATTATTGTTTTATAGCATCTCATGCTCAGTTCAGCTGCAAGTTGCAGGTATTTGATTTGGATTTATCACCCTAAACAGCAACACAAAAAGGATTTTAAGTTATCATCAAGAAATGTTAAGAAATATATATGAGCAATACGATATGTTTTCTTCTCCTTGAATGAATATAGCAATCTCAGAGGGTATTTGCTCTGAAAGGTCATCTTAAGTAGGTGTTTGCACAGTATTTTATGTTGTTGCTGAAATACATTTCATTCTTTTCTGAGTGTGGTACTTTAGGATGTAGTACCTCAAATATATTATACTGCATTTCCACATTTCCACCCTTGCCTTCTTAAGAGGTAAGTAAGTACTTCAGAAGATTAAGGGGAACAAAAGAGTATGCAAGTAATCTATGTCTAAGGTAAACATTTAATAAAACATCATAGAACTTCATGGTTACTTAAAAAAAAAAAAAAAAAAAAAAGCTAAAATGTGTCCTTTGAGAGATTAAAATCAAACTTTTCATTTTTCAAGCTTGTATTTCAATTTACTGAATAAACTTTCTATGTTTGGACACTTTTTTGCTTGTTTGTTTTTAGCATGACTCCATCAATTGTTAAGTGATTTGTAAGAGCTACCCATATTTACATAACACTAATTATGGAAATGTCCTGTGTGTAAGATATAACCAACTTTGTATTATTCATTTTATTATTAATGTTTAGATGTTGACATCCTCTTCACAATAAGAATCCAAAAATAAAGGACATATTTTTCCAAAAGAAAGTTCAATTTCTTGTATTAAAAGAATGAAAGAATCAGAAATGTTCTGAGTCAGTAAGTGATAGCTCATGATGTAACTGTTAATCAGAAATCAGGAACTTACAGTGTTTCACAAAATATTAAACTACTGATTTTAAACAGTAACAAACATTAAGAAAACCATTATTTTGTCTGGTACACGGAGGATTAGCCTTATGACCAGCCCATTTTCTCAGAATGATAATTTGTGTCCACTCATTAACATATCTGACCAGTCTTCTCCTTCATAATAAAAACACTTTCAGCAAAAAAGGCCTCCTTTTGCCATTTCTGATTTTCTCTGGCTTTAATCGTTAATAGCAGAAGATTCCTGTTTCTCTACTCTATACTAAGATTGTTTCTGGAGACATTCTGATGGTGTAAGGCAAAGAAGCCAAGCAGTGCATCTCACAACATTAACATGATATGTCCACATACACTGGAAGTAGCATTTTTTTAGTAACAGGAGAGGATGGCAACCTCTCACAGCTTTCATTAATTTATGACTATGCTTATCATTAGCTGAATGGTGACTTTTCCTCATGGGGCCGGAAAAATTTGATCTGTTAAATAATTCATCAAACACTTTCATAGGTATTAAATTGGATATCAGATTTAGCTCTGGTGGGAAAAAAAAAAGAATATAGTGCCTAGGATTTCTGAATTTTGTGTTCAAAAAAAATGGTTTATATTTTAATGGGACATTAGACTTAGTGTTTTTTGAAATCACTCTGTTTTGAAATGCTTTGTAGGCAAATGAATCAGACAAGTTACCTCTTCTTCCATAACTACTAAGAGCTATTCTCAGTTGCAGTGCGTTTTTTAGTCAGTATCAAATCAGAGGTCTCTGAAAGATGAAACTTACCCTTGCCTTTCTTTCTGTCTGTGAGCTTAGTTCATCTTTCTTCTATCCATTTTTAGGTTCTCTCATAAAATGGTATCTGCTCAGTTCAGATAATCAGAGTTTGAACTAAATTGCCACATAAATCTTCTAAAGCACTCTTTTTCTTCTTTTCAATCCCTATGTCACCACTCTAAGGAACCTACATATTCTTCATGCTCTAGATATCCCTGTCTAAATATATTAGAGATAGATGGATGCCTTTCCCTAACTTTGTTTCAGTTTGAACCCACTTGGTCCTCCCTTGTGGAATTGGAAAGCTGGCATCATTTGTCAGATCCTCCATGCTTCCATTGTACCAGATGTTAGTAAAAGTAAATTAAGTTAGAGTACACTATGGAATTCATAGAACAGATTTCAGTTTTGGAATCAAATAAACACAAAGGTATCACAAAACAACTCTAGTACCTGGCTAACAGAACAAATTGAAGAAAGAAGATATTGATAAAGTATTTTCTAAGGAAAAAACTTGGGAAAAATACTATTCTAGAATTTATAAAATGAAGAAAAAAATAATATTATAATATGTTTCATTCCTATTTCACTACACCTTATTCTAAGCTCAAAGATGGCTAGTTGCTTTGGCAGAACTTACATCCCTGATGAACAGAAATGAAGAGTCCAGGGAGGGAAAGCTAAAGGGAAGGGAAAGCTAAAGGGAAGGGAAAGCTAAAGGGAAGGGAAAGCTAAAGGGAAGGGAAAGC
>JAOWBP010000001.1:36473825-36508187 GCA_028571105.1 Tragopan temminckii
AAGGGAAAGCTAAAGGGAAGGGAAAGCTAAAGGGAAGGGAAAGCTAAAGGGAAGGGAAAGCTAAAGGGAAGGGAAAGGGGAAAGGGGAAAGGGGAAAGGGGAAAGGGGAAAGGGAGGAATTAGTTTTGGTGTGTAGTTTTATGGGTGAAGGAGATGGGCTTAGTATGGATCTCAGAATTCGAACATTACTGATTTGTGCTCAATACATAGAAAGAGTTCTGTATCAAGGACTGTACTTCCATTTCATCAGTTAAAATTATAGCAAGCATGTTTATTCTTCTCTTATTCTGGGTGATCCTAAACCAGTTCTGCTACAGATGCATTCACATGTTAGTCAAGTAAAGTTAGTCTTTGTACTGCAATCAGGTCAAATTGTGAGAATAGTTTCAATGTTGGACCTCCTGACAATAGACCTAAAAACCTGACTGTTTTTAGGTCTATTACATGTTACCATTTAACTCTAACCTCTACCATAACATATTTCAAGTTTCTATGGATACTCTCTTTTTATATCATGATTTGATTCATATGTAACTAAATCTATTTAAAAATTGGATAACTGCATAACGCAGTTGATATGTTGTGTCAGACCAGAATATAGATATTAAGAGAATTCACAGATACCTTACTGATGTGCAAATATTTTCCCAAGCAATGAAAACAAGCAAATAAATGGCCTTTCATTAAGGTGCTGGAATCAAGCTAGCACTGTGAGAAAAACTGGGAAAACAGAAATATGTTCTCTGATTTTATTCATTTTTTATAATTTAAATTTAATAAAAAAATAAAAAAAAAAAAAAAAAAAAAAAAAAAAAAAGAGAGAGAGAGAGAGAAGAAAGGAAGAAATGAAAGACTCTTTGCCAACCAGAAACTCAATATTCTGCTTCAATTTTAGGGGCCGTTTTATAAAACAAACAAACAAACAAACAAATTACTTTCTTGAAAATTGATATAATTTGTAGTTGATATCTGATTTTGTCCCAGATTTCTGAATTCACATTAAAAGTTACGTTTTTTGTTGCTGTTGTTGTTGCTGCTGTTGTTTTTAACATAGCTTTAACCCTGGTGATGAAATGGTGAAAATTTCCCAGTTTCAGATAACTTAGACTGAGATCATCAAAACAGGCATTTTCGTAATTTACATTGACTTTGAGGCCTGAATGAAAATAAAGTTATTTTGTCTTAACTGTGATGTGTGGATAACTTTTATCTGTCATGTTTACTGCAATAAAACTTTACTTGGATAAATCACTCCTGACATGATAGGTGTTTGGGGACATGATTTAGTGGTTGGTTGTTAGAGTAGTATGGATAGGTTGAGTTTGGACTTGATGATCTTGAACATCTTTTCCAACTTGAGGAATTCTATGACTCTATGATTCTATGATACTATTGTTCTGAACCCGTGAATGTATTCATAGGAATCTAGAACCTCACGGAACTGGGAGTATGCAGTGTGCAGGGTGGGCAAATGAGAAGTTGAGATAACACACAGAATATTGTAGTACCACAATTCAAACATAATCAAAACAGGTATTTCCTCTATTCTTATCATATGATCTGCAAATAGTCTCACAAGTGACTTGGCTATTTGTGTGGAAGTAAAAACATCTTGATGGCAATTTAACAGTTATTGCATTTTATATTATTTTTTTTTTTTTTTTTTTTTTGCTATAATATTTGTTCTCCAAATCCTTCTCTCTCACAATGACATCCCAGGTTTCACTTAGAAAAGGAATACAAATTCAGAAAATTTTTGGAAACGCCTTATGGACTCACAATGCTTAGAAAACTAACTTATTTTTACATTGGGAAATACATGCCAAATGCTTTTGATCATTCAGTTGTACCAGATGATTTTTTTATTTTTTTTTTTACTTTTTTTTTTTTTCCCCTCAAATTCTTGGTTGTAACATTAACTGCTGCTGTTTCAGTAAAACTGGAAACTGGGGCTTGCTGTTTCAATTGACCAGAAGAAACTCCTTGTATATGAGAACTTTTTACTTCTAGATGGTACTCATAAAACCTAATAATTAATTATTTTCAAATTCAAGAATTAGATAATTGGAGAAAGCAAAACTGATTTCTTGATTGTGTATTTTGTAGATTAATTTGAGCTCCTCTAAAATAATTGCTAAATTTTGTTCGCCACCCAGATACCTTATGCAGTCTCGTTTATTAAGGTGTTATCAGTGATAGAAGGAAAAACAGTAAAATAGAGAATTGCTCAGGTTGAAAAGACCCTCAAGATCTTCAAGTCCAACTGCAACCTAACCATACTACCCTTAACTCTAACAAACCTCTGTTAAATCATGTCCCTAAGTATCACATCCAAATAGTTTTTAAACACATTCAGGGATGGTGAATCAACCACCTCCCTGGGGAGGCTATTCCAATGCTGTAAAGAAGTTTTTCCTTATATCCAACCTAAACTTACCCTGGTGCAATTTGAGGCCATATTTGTTACGGAGAGAGAGAAAATCACTGAGCTGCTTACAGTGTGGACAATATAGAGTTCATTTTCCACCTCTTTCCTTTCACGGGCAAAAATTTAAAACATAAAATGATACAATAGACTGTCTTTTCAGACTTAATTTCTCTATTTAGCACTCTGCTTTCTTTAACACTGTGCAGAAGATTGGCCATCTATGGGAGAACTATGCCATTTCTTTTGCATATAAAAAATAGCATCCGTTTGGCCTATTTACTAGCCCCTGTCTCATACGACAGAAGCTATTTATCCTTTTTTGACACAAAATGAATGAAATATTATTTTTTCATGTTTGTCTTACATGCTGAAAAGCACCAAAAGTTATTGTTCATTATTGGAGATTACTGCAAACCTGTGAGAAACTCATGGGATCCACCAAATCTCCATGACATATGAAAATATCCAAGTGATCATCATTTGAAAACTGATGGATGAATATCCATAAATATTATGTTAAATTAAAAGACATGATGTCAATTCTATATTAAGTAACAACAAATAAAGTTTCAAATAGCCAAATTCAAAGGTTGAATTCCGTACTTCAACAAAAACTTGTGAAAACAGTGCAGAATACATATATATAATCTAGTTTATATATATATAAAACTAGAAAAGAGATTAATAAATAAAACATGCAGAACATAATTTCTAAGAGAAAATATGTGGAACATACAGAACAATAAGCAAAAGAAATAAAGTTATGGAACTAATTATGAGACAAAACAGAAAAAAATATATATACTAAAAGGAATAAATAGTGGAAATTGCAACAAATTCAAACAAGCATTAAAACAAATCTTGTTAGTAATTTTTGCTTATTCATTCTTTAAAAATGCAAATATGTGACCACATTCATCATTCTTAAGAACTCTTCTAGAAAATATTTACTTAAATAAATGCCTTCAAAATATAGAGGCAATTATCTTAATGGCTGAAAAATTCAGTTTTCAGCAGTTATTAGATAATTGAAAAATGTAGCCAAATAAGACCTTAAACATACTTCTTTGCATTTTCTTTTTTTATGATGAAAGTTGTACAGTTTAAATGCTCTGCTTATTTATGTATAACTAAGCATACATACCAGTCTTTAGGGTTATGGCACTGTGACTTAAAAGCTCTAATAATAGAGATCATGTCTGATTTTCCTCTATTAGGCAGTAGAATTGCAGCAAACTGTGATGCTTCAATTTAAGTTTGAAGTATGTTTAGATTAAGTAATTAATCCTGGCACTTGGCAACTGATAAGATTTTTTATGAAGTCAGGCCATGTTATTAGTAAATGTTTGACATGTGCTGTATGTTAAATTGGTAGCATTTAATAAAACTACAATAGTGTATTGAATTTATGTGGCAAGGTTTTAGTAGCAAAGGAGGCTACAAGGGTGGCCTCTGTAAACAGAGTGCAGCAGCTGCCCCATGATTAGAGACAGCTCCAGCTGCTCAAAAAGTGATCTGCCACTGCCAGAGCTGAGTCATAAGTGATGCTGGGTGTGTTCTGAGAAAGCAAATTTGGGGAAGGGAAAAATTTCATAACAGCAGCTGGGAGAGAGAAGTATGAACATGTAAGAGAAACAGCCCTGCAGCCACCTAGGTCAGTGTAGAAGGATGGCATGTGCTCCAGGAGTGGAGCAGAAGTTCCCTTGCAGCCCAGGAGAAGCCCATGTAGAAGCAGTCTGCCCCTGATGGATGGGCCCCATTATATGGAGTCATGCTGGGGCAGTGCTTGAAGAGATGCAGCCTGTGGGAAGCACACACAAGATCAATTTGGAAAGAAGAGCATCCTGTGGAAGAGACCCTATGTGAAGCAGGGGCTGAGAGTGACCATGAAGAACTGTCGGAGATGAAGATCTATGGAATGACTACAGTCCCCATTTTCCATTTCCCCATACCACATGAAGTGAGGTGGTAGAAGAGAATGGATGGCTCACTAAGGTGTTTTTAGTTTGTTTTTAGTTTTCACTGCTTCTGTCCGTTAGCATTAGGCAACAAAATCTATTAATCTCACCTATGACAGTAATTGGTGAGCAAATTCTCTATCCTCTATCCACAAGGATTTTGTCATCACATTTTCTATACTCAGACTATTACTTCTACTCACATCTTTCTTGGTAGGTAAATGAGAACCTGCTTGTCTACTATTAACAAGATTTCTGGTACTCACCTAGAATTTGGCTTCACAAGGACAGTCTGTCAATGACCTATACTGTTTTTGCAATACTGTAGCATATGCTCAGCATACCACTCTCTTAAAAACTCTTCTAAAGTTATCAATTTTTAATAGAAAGTTGTAGAAAATAGAAAATTGACAAATTTATTAAAAAAATAAAGTTAGACCTTACTGAATGTAACACAAATGTTTTAATAGCTTTATGATTTAAACAATGTGACTTTTTGTACAAATATATTAAAGCTTCAGTATTTCATTTTAATTTTTGACAGAGAAGCTAATTAAGAAATCATTATGCAACTGACAGGGAACACCACTACTCTTAGATGACGCATGTGGCAAAGAAAAGAAATAAAACTGATAGATGAATATGCCAGTACTCCCCTGGATGACACAAAAAGGCTCACATCTGGACACAAATATAGAGTGACAGTGAAAATTAAGACAAAAAATACTTTCAGTAAAGCAGACATTTTTGAACTCAGACATTTCTATTCTGCAGTTCATTAGAAGATTTTTATCCAACTTGTTGTCTTACATAACAATATTCTTTATGCTACTCTTTTTCCTCTAACCATAAATTTATGAGTAGTATAAAGTATGCAGAATATTATGAATATTAAGCTTTCAAGCTTTCAGCTTGCTTTATGAGTTGCAGAGGTGAAAATACACAGGTAAAGTTTAGTTTCTATAGAGTAGAGATAAATATTTTGTCTCTTGAAAAAACAGAATATCAATATCAGTATCTATCTATCAAGGAACAAAAATGTCTTTTAAAATTGCTTGGAAAAACAAACAAACTACCCATATTTTTCAGCTTAAACTGAGGGAAAAGAGGGAAGTGTGCAGGAAGTGGAAGCAGGGTTGTATAGCCTGGGAGGAATATAGGGCTGTTGTCCGTGTATGTAGAGTTAGGATTAAGAAAGCAAAGGCACAGATGGAGCTGAACTTGTCAAGGCATGTGAAAGATAACAAGAAGGAGTTCTACAGGTACATAGGCAGGAGGAGACAGGCCAAGGAGAGTGTTCCTCCTCTGATGAAAGGTAATGGGGAGCTGGCTTCCCCAGACATAGAAGAAGCTGAAGTGCTCAATGAGTGCTTTGACTCAGTCTTCACGGGTAGTCAGGCTTCCCATGTCTGCCAGGACCATGAGCCTCTAGGTGAGAGTGTGAGGAGTGGTTTCTGTCCCACTGTAACAGTGGAACAAGTCCAAGACCTCCTCATGAAACTGAATGTATATAAGTCCATGGGGCCAGACTATATCCACCCTAGGGTTCTGAAAGAGATGACTCATACGGTTGCTGAGCCGCTTTCCATCATATTTGAAAAATCATGGCTGTCTGGTGAAGTCCCTGGTGACTGGAAAAAGGGAAACATTGCTCCTATTTTTAAGAAAGGGAGAAAGGAAGACCTGGGGAACTACAGGCCGGTGAGTGTCACCTCTGTGCCTGGGAAGCTCATGGAACATATCCTCCTAGAAGCTATGTTAAGGCACATACAAGATAAAGAGGTGATTCGAGACAGCCAGCATGGCTTCACCAAGGGCAGATCTTGCCTGACCAATCTGGTGGCTTTCTATGATAGAGTGATGGCTTTGACGGACAGGGAAAGGGTGATGGATGTCATCTACCTGGACTTCTGCAAAGTCTTTCACACAATCCCTCACCATATCCTTCTCTCTAAATTGGAGAGGTACGTATTTGAAGGATGGACTGTTTGATGGATTAGGAATTGGTTGTCTGGACGCAGTCAAAGAGCTGTGATCAATGGTTCTGTGTCAGAGTGAGGCTGGTCAAAGTGGTGTCCCTCAGGGTCAGTCTTGGGACCGGTGCTCTTCACCATCTTCATCAATGACATAGACGATGGCATCGAGTGTGCCCTTGGCAAGTTTGCAGTTAACACCAAACTGAGAGGTGCAGTCAATACATGGGAAGGAAGAGAAGCCATACAGAGGGACCTGGACAGGTTGGAGAAGTGGGCCCATGAAAACCTAATGAGGTTCAATAAAGCTAAGTGTAGGGTGCTGCACTTGGGTTGGGGCAATCCCAGGCACTTATACAAACTGGGGAAAGATCTCCTTGAGTGCAGCCCTATGGAAAAGGAGTTGGGGGTCCTGGTAGACAAAAAGCTGGACATGAGCCAGCAGTGTGCGCTTGCAGCCCAGAAGGCCAACTATATCCTGGGTTGCATTAAAAAAGGGGTGGTCGGTAGGGAGAGGGAGGCAACTGTCGCCCTCTATTCTGCTCTTGTGAGGCCCCATCTGAAGTACTGTGTCCAGGTCTGGGACCCCCAGTACAGGAAGGATATGAAGATCTTGGAGCGGGACCAGAGGAGGGCTACTAAGATGATTGGAGGGCTGGAGCACCTCTCCCATGAGGAAAGGTTGAGGGAACTGGGCTTGTTTCGCTTGGAGAAGAGAAGGCTCTGGAGAGACTTCATTGTGGCCTTCCAGTACATGAAGGGAGCATATAAAGAAGATGGGGAACAGCAGTTTACAAGGGTGGATAGTGATAGGACAAGGGGAAATGGTTTTAAAATGTAATAGGGGAGGTTTAGGTTAGATATTAGGAGGAAGTTTTTCACACAGAGGGTGGTGACGCACTGGAACAGGTTGCCCAAGCAGGTTGTAGATGCCCCATCCCTGGAAGCATTCAAGTCCAGGCTGGATGTGGCTCTGGGCAGCCTGGTCTGGTGGTTGGCAACCCTGAACATAGCAGGGGGGTTGAAACTCAATGATCATTGCAGTCCTTTTCAACCCAGGCCATTCTATGATTCTATGAAACCCAAAAATCTACCCACAGATGAAGAAAGCCCAGCAATCTAGTATCTCCATCAGGTGAACAGATATTAAACAGCAGTCTGACTCAGCATTAATTACATTGTAATTTGAGTAAGTGATTCATGACATGACTCACTTTTTGTAAATTCCTTGGAGCTAAAAAATATTCAGATTTATTCTTTCATTTTCTGTTTTCTATAATAATAGCAAAACACTCTTAAGATCATTTCCTCTGACAATGTTACTCTACCTGATAGTTTAACCTGTTTTTTAATTGTATATTTGTCATCTTAAGGATCAGTGATAAGAATAGTGAAGTAGAAGATCCGGAATTGAACCAGTATTGTGGTTTAACCTGGAAGAGAGCTAAACATAACACAGCTATTCATAGGAAAAAAAAATGGAAAAGAAAAGCTAGTGAGAGCAAGATGGCATGGAATTCTAAAAAGAAGTGGTAGTACAGGATGATGAAATGTAAAAATTAACTGTGGACTACTTATATGAAACAGAAAGTGAAACTGGTCCTTCTTTGAGACAAATTTTAATATTTACATTTAAACATTCTCTTCATAAAACTACACTCACCTTTCATTGTTGAAAAATTAATGTTTTCCAGTTTTGTGAACAATCAAGAAATGACCGGCTGTTGTAGCTCACTAATTTTAAAATTTTGAGCAAAAATGAATTTTATTTTCATCAGCAGATGTCATCCTTACTAAGTCACATTAAAGGACTCAAGAGCAAATCCAATTTCATAGAATCATATTACCATAGAATCGCAGAATCATTAAGGTTGGAAAAGATCTCTAAGATCATCCACTTCAGCTGTCCACCTACCACCAAGGATACCCACTAAGCCATATTCCTTAGTACAGCTTCCAGATCAGGAAATAGATTACCCTGAAGATAACTGTTCTGACTATTAAAGAGCAGATATAAAGAAGACATTGAGAACCATTTCCTTATCCTCTGTGGTCATGTTCCATGCCACATCCAGTAAAGGATCAATAGGCTTCTTAGCTCTCCTCTTACTGTTTATATATTTATATGTAAGTTTTTTGTTGTCTTTTAATACAGTGGCCAGGTTGAGTTCTTTTGCCTTTCTAATTTTCTCCCTATATTATCCTAGCATTTCCTTTGTATTCTCCCTGAGTTGCCTGTCCCTTCTTCCATGGGAGGCAGACTCTTTTTCTCATGGAGTCTCAGCAAAACTTCCCTATTCATCCATGCCAACAGACTTATTCCCCTCTGGCTCTTCTTTTATATTCTCTGTTCCACTACATTGAATTCTTCATAACATGTTGAAATTTAGAATTCAAGATATTCTACTCAAAGGATAACAGTGGTTTCCAAACACTGAATGCTACATGCTAAAGTAATTTCTAGCCTCAAAACATGCAAAGAGGAAAAAAAAAAAAAAAAAGGAAAGAAGGAAAAAAAGAAAAAGTAAAAAATTACAAAATCTTCTAACAGTCTGTGAGAGGAATTAAACAAACCTTATCTTCCTATAAAACTTCTCATTTCTTGTAATTATGAAAATAAGCTACACTCAATCACATGACTTTGTGTTTCAACTTTGATATATGCTTCTTAGAACTAAACATCAGACTTAAACAGAAAAACTAAGCAAGTAATTAAATGAGGTAAATGGAATTGAATGGAACTATATTTGAGATTAACACTGATTCAGCAACAATAGTAATAATAAAAGTAATAATAAATATAAACCTCTTTTTGTTTTAATGAAGCTGATAACCAAGTACCACACACCCACGTGTTCACTGCCCCCATTAAGTGAGCTGGGGGAAAGAGTATGAAAAAGCAAAAGCAATTAACTCGATCCCGGACTAACCCAGGACACCTACTATTTATAGTGAATTATAAATACTATTAACAGAGAATATGCCATTCTTCAATATTTTGATTTTATGAAGATTACTGAGAGTTCCCTCGTTTTAACATTCAAATATCTTGAGATATTAAAATTGCATCTCAGATTGAGCAACTATTAAGAGAAATATAGAATTACAGCACTGGGAAGAGGGCGCTTATGATCATCACAACAAGTATATACATTCTTTTTGTATTTAAAGTGTTATTGGAGCTACCTGTGAATATACTGTCTTTAGAGAAATAAATGCTATATTGTAACAATGCTATTAGTATGACACTGCGATTTCACAGAGCTGGTTTGACATGAGTTATATCACAGAACTGTAGAATTTCAGAATTATACGTGTTGGAAGGGATCTCTGGTGATATCTAGACCAACTTCCCTGCTAAAGCAGGTTCCCTGAAGTAGGCTGCAATGAGAAGCCTCTCACAGAATGCATATACCTAGAGGTATTATCTAGTTTTCAGACTGAAAAGAATTTTAGCTTTGTTTTGCTGGAATTTTCAGTTCTGTACAGCTATTTATGGCAGTAGCAAACAAAAGCAAAGAGGAATATCTCATAAAATGTTGTAATATTCACAAAAATATTTCCATCTTTTTATGTGTTTTTTAGAAATAGATGACTTTCATTGCTGCTGCTGCTGTTCCTAGCAGAAAATAAAAACATTGTCTGCTTGTACTACTATCCATTATTCATACTTTGTATGCAATCAAATAATTAGCTGCAAATTGAGCAATCTACGTTAACTACAGTACCAATTCAACAAAAGATGTCATGTTGAACAGAACAGCTTTAGTGTATGTGAAATGTATCACTGAGGCCTTGTTTCTGCATTTTTAAGCTGCTTTTTTTCTCCACCAACTCATTTAGAATGCTGAAGGTGTTTCAAACATATTTTTGCACAATGAGGTTTTTCTTTTAGTTTCATCAGTTTCTTTGCTACAAGAAATCAAGAAATTCTCTCTTCATGTTTTCTCCATGTGCATATTATTTAGCTGGCAATACAAACAAGCAAATAAATAAAGGATTTATTTGTCTCAAGAGATTGTTTTGTGATATGAAGATCTTGATGGCAATATCATTTTGATATTCCATTCCCTTCTTGCAGTTTTGACAGGAGATAGAGTTATTCATTTTAAAACCTGAATTAGTTTGCTGCCCCTACTCACCAAGTGACTCCACAACTAGCTGCTGCCAGCAAAATGTGGTGTGTTTGGAAGGCAGGAACGATAAAAAACTGTGTCAGGGAACATAAAGAAAGGTGAGAATGTCTTCAGCGAGGATTGCTGGATATTTAGTATCAAGCAATTGCAACATAGTTCATGTTTTATAAAGAAATGAACAGTGCAACACGTATTTGTGGGGCTAGAAGGAGAAAACAGCAGCAAGATTCTGCATGAATGGTTCAACATAAACACTGAGAGCTTTGAAATGCCTGATTTATCCTTCTTTTCTAAACTATACAGTGATTAAGCTAAATAAATAACTGTACTTTTCAACTAGAGCTCACAGTTTGTAAAGCTGTCACTGCAGACGCTTGGTTTATAGCACTGGAGAAATGACCACTCTCAGCACAACAAGAATGCAGATTGAATTGTTTTGACTATGGGTGTCTTGGGATCTCGCTGAACATTTTATCAGGAAACTAAGTCTTGTTACTTTTTAAAACGACCAGAAGAACTACTCTATGATACAGGTCATATTCTATACATCTTTTAGACAGCTGATCTCAATTCCGTTTAACAAAAACTTGCAACTGGACTGACAGCTGTATTTGTCAAATCTATTCTTAAATTAATTGATATTATGTACTGTTCACAATCAAAAAAAAAAAAAAAAAAAAGAGAGAGAGAGAATTGGCTTTAGAATTAGTTGAATTAGTTTGCAGAAAATAATTACTAAAGATAGATTTGATAGCTAATTTCAGTTTTAGCAGTAACATCTTCTGTGCATAAGGAATATTCTGGAAATTTCAAAATAAGTTAATGAAACGTATGAAACGTAGGTCTTCCATATCTGCATTACCAAGTTGCTGCTTCTCAGTCAGAAATTGGAATACTTGGGGAAAATATAAATGTGCACTGGAAAATCACATCAGTTTCATAAGGTTAATATTTTGCCATTAATATTTTACATCTCTATAATGTTCAAAATTCATAGTGAAAGTATTTTTATAGGTTTTTTGGTTTTGTGTGTGTTTTTTGTTTTTTGTTTGTTTCTTTTTTGTGTGTGTTTTTTTATTTGTTTGTTTTGTGTTGTTTTTGTTTGTTTGTTTGTTTTTTTCTTTAATATAGAGAATTTCCACAAGGTAGAGTGGTAACTTTTAAGCCTATGTAAAAAGTAATGGTCTAATAAGAACTGGATTTTCTTCTCTCCAAGAGTCCAGATTCAAGTCTGAACAGCACTGGCAAAAGGATGTATCATTGGATAAGACCTTGAAAACTAAAAAGAGCAATGGTACAATGAAGAAAGTTCTGGAAATGTGTTTTAATAAATCATTAAATGATTGAACAGGCTAGTTAACAAATCAGGCTGAACTCCTGCCAGGAGGCTTGTACATTTCATGGCTGGAAAAACTGAACCTGTTTCTTTGCTCTTTTTTTTTTTCTTTTTTCTTTTTTTTTCCTTCTAAGGAGACAAGGGAACCTTATCATTTCTAAATCTTAACTGTAAAGAGCTATCTTATAAAATTAAAATTGCAGGAAAACCTTAAATATATCCTTTTCAGAAGGAGGAAAAAAGGAAATGCATTAGTTCTGCTAGTCCATCTATAAACAGTTAATTTGACTTTGCTAAATAGCAATTGTATTATAAATTAAAAAAAAAAAAAAGAAAAAAAGAAAGGCTTAAGTAAATATTCAGTTCTGTGCTACTGATGTGTTTCTCTGAGGCACTATTTATTCACTTCACCATTCAGTCTCAAACACTCACCTAAGTAAATGTATTTATTATTTAAAATTAAAAAATAAGAACAATTGAAAACAGGAGAGGTGTGTTTGAGTAACACAAATTTACAGCATTTAAGCTGTGCAATAGGCATTTTAAATATATGCAATTTAATTCCATCGTATCCCATTACATCACTAAAATGTAATAACTACTGTTATTGTTCGTAGTTTATGTTAAAGATATTATATATATTTATATATCTGTAATTATTTATACAATCTTGAGATATCTCTGTGAAGATAAAATATGTATCTATAATTATATATTCTATATATTCTATTTAGGTCAGTATACTTATCTATACTTATCTGTCTGGAAAAATTGTTAACCAAAATATACTGAAAAATTATAAACCTCAATAAAATAAAGTAATTGTACAGCACAGTAAGGAGGCTTGTAGGTATCACTAGTGCCTTCCAAAAGTGAGAAAATGACAGCACTAACAGGCAAAGCAACACAAAAAATCTAAAGCCCTGATCAAATAAGGCTCACAAAATTACATAGAACTGAACACTACACATGCATACATGCATAATCAAGCTCAGAAGTTTCACAGTGAGTCAGTCTAAACTATCCAGTGATTACAGATCATAGCTGGGAAGAGAACAGATGCGTATTCAAGATTTATATGTTCTAATCAAGAATGAAAGCAACTGTGACAGTCAGACTGTCTCTATTATAAAATAAAGTCTTATAAAGGAATTCAAGTAGAGAAAGTATTAAGAAAAGATAATAAGGAAAAACATTCATGTTTCTTTATTAGACACGTTGTCATGCAAGTATATATTTCATGATACTTTACAGGGGGATGAAGAAAAGCCAGGAAACAGCTATGGAAATGATTAGCTCAGCCTGGGTAATTAAAGTACTTTGAGTTCTAGTATATGCAAATCACAATTCTAATTCATTCCTGAAAATGGAATGCATCATACTGTGTAACATATACAGAAACTAATGTATTTGGTAAGTTCACAGCACAGATATCATAGTTTTGCTTGGGATTGAGTTAAGTATCTTTGTAGAGGCTTGCATGATGATATGTTTTGGATTTTTTATGAAAATAGTGGTGATAAGACACTGATGATTTTAATCGTTGTAGAGCAGTGCATATATAGAAAAAAGAACTTCTATTGGAGGCTGGGGATGCACAAGGGGAGAGGCACAACCAGGACAGCTGACTGTAACTGGCCAAAGGTATAACTCATATTGTATGACAGCATATTCAGTAATAAATTCTGTGGTAAAGAAGGAAGAAAGGAGGGACATTTGGTGTGATGGAGTTTGTCTTCCCAATAAATCATTATGTAAAACAAAACCTGCTTTCCTGGAAATGGCTGAAAACGTGCCTGCCAATAGGATGTAGAGAATTAATCATTTGTTTCACTTTGCATGTACATATGGTTGTGCTCTACCTAATAAATATTAATATTTTCATTCTTTTGTATTCATAATTTTATATAATTTATATTTTACATTGCATATAATTTACATTATATATTTTTTAAAGATAAAATAATTCAGAATAAAAGAATGTTATTAACTACAAAGTACTTAATTTCTTGCCTACTGTAGGAGTCACATAATAAGTCCATCTAGAAACTATCAGTGCATGTCAAGGGAAGAGTAAAAAATGCAAAATACTTTTCTGTTTTGCAATATGTGTTATCATGTTTAGCTCTCATATGGTGCTCGCAAGGAGAAATGGTTGCTAATCTAGTAATACTGTACTTTTAATACTTCACATAACATATAAAGTCTCACTAGGGCATCTGAGATGGAGAAAAGTGGCCTGAAAGTAGGAATGAGCTAAATCAAGTCTATCATCACCCTGAAGACTAAAATAGTGCATCCCAGAATGAGAGAAGGTTTGCTGGATTTTTAATGGCTTTTTTTTTTTTTTTAGACCTAAGTATTGACATTATAGAATTTGATATAACTAGAATTTGTTCTTGATTACAGACTTGACTTTGTGAACATAAATAGATGTTATTAGCCCTTGAAATTCACCTGATTTTGGATTAAGTTCTGGTAAGTAGGGTCAGGTTATGTTATTTAATATTGGGGTGGCTAATCTGATGACTAAGATTTCTAAAAGTGCTTTCATATAATACTGTAAAAGATTAAAGTTCACCTCAGGTTTTGATCAATTACTGAAAGAAAACACGCTTTCAATACTTGCAAGTATTGATACAGCAAGGGTTGGAAAAACTGCCATGCTTACTGATTTACCAAATGCTACATGACTGATCATTTTAAGGTTTCAAGAAGGAGCAGATACAAACACAGAAAAAAAAAAAAAAAAAAAGTACATAGAGAAAATTTTGTCACTTAATCCAGTATTTTACTATGTTTATGATCTACAGAGTTAAATCCAAATGGCTAAAAAATATACTACGAGTAAAACTCATTGCTATTTATACTTTCAGGTATTTGGTGTAACTTCTGCACACATTCAGTTAAGGTATTCTCACAGATAGTGTATTATACAACTTGAAACTACGCCTAAATATGAGGATTTCATAGACTATGATTCAGTGAAAGTGTGGAAAAATTTTTTTATAAAGTTAGTGATTTCTGATAATGAAATAAAAGTTATGCTTTCAACACAGTGACAATAGCTTTACTGGAAGATCTGGTAACAACACAGTCCTTATTATCAGAGAGTTAACTTATATCCTTATTAGAGCATATAAGAAATTTAGCCCTTCAGTCAAATTTGTAAACGCTTTGTGAATGCCCTGTAGCAATTTAGTAACACAACCGTCTGATTGGATGTCCAATGCTCCATACCAAGATGAAAAGGGTGGAATCATCTAAATGAACATATGGATCTTCTGGAACAGTACTCAGATGGGCTATGACACGAAGAGTAGACAAAGACACTGCTGATATGGCAATTTTTATAGCACATGGAAAGAGAAGCTAAATGTAGGTCTCTTGAACTATTCACTAATATATTATTAAATATTCAACCATTGTATATATTGTGCATATCTTTCTTAAAAGTGCATTTTCAATACAGCTTTTTATTCTCCTCAGTCATTTTGTTCACTAGGCTGTCTTACCAGATGGTCTCCATAGGTTATATATAACAACTCACATAAAAGGTAGAATTACCAAAAAGAAAAGTTACTCATCTCTTGCGAGATAGGTCCAAAGAATATTAACTGTACGTAGAAGTGACCACCAGAGAAAAGTTGGTGATTTATGTTCAGATCATGATCAATATACTTGATTTAACAAATAGAGACAGACTCTGGCTCCTCAGTGGCTGCTGGTCCACCAAGAAACTTTAACTGACAGAGGAAGATAGAAAGATAGTCCTTACTTTCTTAGATTTTTACAATTATAATATCGTTGAAGAATGCTGTAAGTTAGAGGAAAAGGCTGAGGGAAACAACACGTTTTAGGCAAAGAATTTTAGCATTTACATGTCATAGTCAATTATAGTCATGAACCATAAACTAGACTTATCCATATACAACTACATATATATATGTGTGAGTTTATATGTATGTACAATTTGTTGTATAGAAAGTAGTTGGGAGACATAAAAAAAACCAAAACAAAACCAAAAACAGAAAATATATAAAAAAAAAAAAAAAAAAGGAGTATTGAGGAAGATGACAAAGAAAGTGCTGATAAGTGTAATTTTACTTGTGAAATGATCTGAATTATGTAATCATAACACACAAAGCTTTTGCATTTTCTATCCTACCAATAACATAAGTAAAGGAACCCTAATTCCTCACCAGGAGATGTAAGGATGCAGTTTCCTAACTGAATGTTATGAAACCAAAAATAATGAAGCATATCTATCTTTATGAATCCAAATTAATGTTGAATTTAATTAAATTTATTCTTCTATCAGAGTCACTATTTACTACTGCCAGCTACAACTTTCATGCATGCTTTTCCCCGTAAACACTGGGAAAAGATTATTTTCTCATTTGTAAATCATACTCTGGATCTTCTTTTGAGGAATACTAATTATGATAGTTATGCTCATCATGCAGATCACAATATTTCAAGAGCATTAAAACTATACAGAACTAGATAGTATTTATTCAAAATCTGTGTGATATAATTGTTAGTAATTCTGTTACAATTATCTTTTTTTTCTAGAGAGGTTATCCAAAAGAATAATTGCACAATACAGTTGTCATCCTAGCCATTTCTGACTGAAGGACATAGAATAATACATCTTTTTTGTGTGCATGCATGAAGAAATTTTTAGATATGATAAATGCATAATGTGGTTTATGAGGACAGTTGAAGAAAAAAAATACATACAGAAATAATTAAAAGACCATTTTCCACCCACTGTTTAAAGACACTACACTCTACACTGTTTAAAGACAAAAGATTAGAACTGGCAGATGGGAACATTAAGTCATGTGAAAAATTTTAATTTTATCCCTTTCATTAGATTATCTGTATAAACATAGAACTTACTGTAAACCCTTGATTGTACAGCAATACAGATATATATTTGTACTGTGCTCCTCATGAGATAAATTGTCCCTGAATTAGGTTGAAATCATATCTCAAATTGTTCAAATTTTCCCATTTTTTTCCTTTTCAATAGACTGTGAAGCATGGATTTAGGCAATTGCTCATCTGCAAAGGGATTTCTGCTCTCTGACTTTCCTTTGAATTGCTATTCAAGATGTATGTGGTGCTGCAAGGAAGGAGAGAAAAAGATTAAGTGGATGGTAGCATCAAAAAATAGCTTTGGCAGTTGTTTAGACTGAGCTGTCTTTGCTTAGAGATGCATGTCCAAGAGTATTTGGTTGGACAAGACGGTTTCTAGAGCTTTAAGTAGAACAGAGAACTGTAATCTAAGTACATTGAGAGAAACCCTTAAAAAGATAGGAAGGGATGGAGTGAGTGAGGTCATTTCTTCATTATTTTTCTGCTCTTATTTCAGACAGAAGTTTTTAGCATGATGCTAAATACCCACTGAACATTCACTTACATATTCATTACTTCTGCAATGTCAGAATGAAATGCTCCTTTTCATTTCTATCTCTTTTAGTTTAGTCTCATGTTAAGTTTCTGCAACTCTAATGCTAAGCAAAAGACTCAGAAAATAAATTTGGGAACTGTCATCAATCACTCATAGTACTTGTTTTCTAAATTCTTCAGCAACTGGTTGTGCAATTGGGAGGGATGAGGGTATGATACAAAAATTATTAACTCTTCATGGAAGGAGGGGGGAAAGGGTGGGAGAAGCTATCTAATATTAAAGAAGAAAAGCTTCCATACCAAGCCATTACTTGTGTTCCTGGTAACTCTGTTCACCCAGAACACAGTCAGTAAGACCTCTGGCACATTATGATCTGTTATGAAGTATAATTGCTCTGAGCACAGACAGTGACCACGCAAAGACAATTTTATAAGCCCACCTTTGCACCAGACCAGGAAGAAGATGCATACAAATCCATTCACATATCCATAACCATGGCAGCAAGACAATGGATCACTGACTTTTATTGATCATACACGGATTTGTCACATAGTGTCTGTGACAACACAAGATCAGTTATTTTGTATATTCTGATACTTAACAACAGAGTTAGTAACTATAAGAAATGTATTCATTTCTATTTAAAATTGATTTCCAAAAACGTTTGGAAAAACGTTTTTGGAAAAAAAAATTCCAAATAATAGCTCTGAAAACACATTTGGAGATTACAGTACTTCACTCAGTACTTTTTGAATGACCCCAGAATTTGATGTCAACAGCATAGCACATTCATTAGCTCACTTCTGCCACCCAACACTAATAACATTTATCTGAGAATTTTTAAAATTACATAAATACCTAGATGAATAGTGGTATATTTATATATTTTTGATAAGTATAGGTGGCAAATATTTAAATACTATAAATAAATATGTAGCTAAAGGTGTCAGTGATGATTTGTGTACATTTATGTACATTTTATGTACATTCTAGCCCAATTCATTCAGATGTTCTTCTAATAAGTTGCACAGTTGTCTAATTAAACAAAAAGATTTTTCTAATGCAAAATCAACTGGACTGTGATATTTTGTAATTACACAGTACTAATATTGAAAGCTGAATATGTTTCAGGTCTCTGCAACTTAAAGGTAAAAGTAAGCATAAAAAAGAAGTATGGAAATAATTCTGCATAAAGGGAGATTAAACCAACTGGATTCTTCATCTGGAAAAATAAATGATTTGAGGGGAGTGGATGATTCAATATAGGAAGACATGAATAAGGTAGAAAAGGTGAAAAGAAGTAAGTATTATTCAGCATTTCACACAGTAAACAAACCAAGAATAATCAAAAGAAATAATAATGGAAAATTTTTGGACTAGCAAAAGCTTTTCGTTTTCTTTTTTTTTTTCCTACTCAATGTGTAAATGAATTGCAAGGCTCACTGGCACACACTCTGCCAATATAACTGTTGTTGCAGTTATTAAGTGATATCAAATACAAGGATGAAGTTCATAACTCCAGTTCGCAAGGTCCTAAGCTACAGGGTGTCAGAAGCTGTGAAATGACAAAGTATTAATTCATTCTTGAAATCAGCCACTGTCTAACACTGTATGTGAAACTAGACAAGCCTTTTATCTTGCCCATTACCACTGCTCTTACGAGCACTTCACAGTCTAATCCCCTACTGAAGTTAACTAAAGAGAGCATTTGACTGCTGAATTTTTGATATGGACTGACATATGAGTAAAATAACTGTAAGCCATTAAATTTAAGTTGCTCTATTTGCATGTATAACAACTTGTTATTGTTAGTTGGATGATGATCCTAAATAGTCACTATGCTGTAGGTCACTGTAGAAAGTGATAGACATGGGATCAAAAGACAAAGCTCACATAAATTACCAATAAAAACCTTCACTTTGAGCTAAAGTTAAAACTTGAGTGCAAAACTTCATGTTTGCTTCCTGCATTTTAAATATATGTGCACAGTGTAATTTAAATAGATGTGTACAGTGCCTTGGCATATATTATATGCCAGTGTCTGTTTTAAGACCATTGCTTAAATTCAGGCATCGCAAAACTGAACATGGAAGAAAATTCTTTACGGAAAGAGGAGGGAGGTTGTGGATGCCCCGTCCCTGGAGGTGTTCAAAGCCAGATTGGATGGGGCCCTGGGCAGCCTGGTCTAGTAATAACTAGTTTAGGATTAAATGGGGAGGTTGGTGGCCCTGCATGTGGCGGGGGGGTTGGAGATTTATGATCCTTGTGGTCCCTTCCAACCCTGGCCATTCTGTGATTCTGTGAATTGAGAGAAATTTAAATTTGTAAAAGTGGGATTTTTTACTCCATGAAACTTGCACAAAGGTTGCAAACTATGACTTCATAATTTTCTATGATTACATTCAAAACATATGTCCAAGATACCTTTGCCCACATAACTGTGAAAGATAGACTAATATTAACTCATAGAAAAAAAAGAGAAAGAGATCTAAGTAATTGCTATGATGTTTATTTCATTACTGCAAAATGAATCCCTGCTATTTATTCCAAGCACTGGACTTGTCCACTTTGAAATACTAAGTAATGCGGTTATGAGCTACATATTACAAGAAATCCTATATTACAACTAACATGAATGTATCTTGAAAGCATTACCCTAATGTCCAGTACTATCTTCTTGATTTAAATTATTTTTCTCTTGGAAATTCCCCCTTGCATGAAGGATTTCTCCATCCCAGAAACATGTCAATGTCTGTTATACAGAAAACAGAAGATATAGCTTAAGTTAGAGTACTATTTTTACTATATTTTAAAACACAAAATATTCCAGTAGAATTTTTGATACTACTTTTTTTTTTTTTGTATCCTCCTGAACTCTTAGTTTTTTTTGGATGAAGTACACTATATTTCTTAGTTTTCTTGTAACTGAAGAATTCTGAAACTGACTTTTATGGTAAAGTCATGAAGAATTTCAACTATTGGTCTGTATTCTTACTGAGCATGTATTAAGGGTGGCAAAAATTAGAGTAGAATAAATAAATTTTTAAACCTTCCCCTTTTGTTTAAATGAAGGTATGTTTCTACAGTGTTAAGCAGAAACCCTACTGATGACAATATGTATTTTATCTTTCTGAAGCTTTAAAAATCAAAAAAAAAAAAAAAAAAAAAAAAAAAAAGAAGTTGCTTGTGTAACTATTTGTACTAAATAACCTGTATATATTCCATTAAAGCCACATTAAATGGTTCTCCTTGCTCTTTATTAATGTGCTGATATGCTAAAGAAGACCCATTTTCTGAAAAGTTCTGTTAATTCGTGGCTTGTGCAATGAAGCTCATCTTGTACAGTTCTGTTCTATGATGGAACTAAGACAGAAAAAATGCATGAAGATATAAGAAAACAGTTCCCAAAGACCAAAGGACCCAAAGAGGTGGGTCCGCTCTATAAAACACGATTTTCTGGTCAGCAACAAATAAGATATTCTTTTATAAGATAAAACATCTGAAGCATGTTTAGTGAGTAGACTTTTCATAGCAATTTTACTGAAAAAAGACTATTTTTTGAACCACTTGATACCTAAATTAAAAAAAAAACAACAAAAAAAAAACAACTACCTGAGTGCACTTTTAACTTTAGAAGTTGAGACTTCACAAACAAATTACTTTTTTGAAATGCGGTGATTGCACTTACCTGTTTCTATGTATTAGTCACCTACTAGACAATCAGTTCTCTGAAATACCTGTGTATTCAGAGGGTAAAATATAAAAATATACTGTATATATATATATATATATATATGCACATATAAATAAAGCAGTTAGGTTAATATCAAGAATCATTAATTACTGCAGTGAGAAGAGGTAATTTTACATACATTGGAAAAAGTCGCTAAGGTAATCTGATGGGAAGAACACAGGAAATGAAATGGGTGTCTGAAACTCATTCATACTGTGGGCAAGTGTTGAATATAAACTTGTAAGAGAGCATATGATTAATTGTGCTGAGCATAAAATGACCTATTTAATTTTTCTTCTTTGAAATCAAGTAATGGAATAATAATATATACAGTCCATCTATAGTTGATAACAAAAAGTTCTTCTGAAGAAATAGTATTTCTTCAGAAGTATTTCAATAGTATTAAATATAGTATTAAAAAATAGTATTAAAATATATATAGTAGTATTATATAATAGTATTTGTATAATAGTATATACAATATTTAAATAAAGTATTAAAATAGTATTAAAATAGTATTTCTTCAATAGTATTTCAAAAGATGGCATCTAAAACTAAAAATAATCTTATTATTGTATCTTGACCACAAAACCATTCATTATATATCTTTCAAATAACTATTCACAGCATGCTAGGTATAAATCAAAGACTATAATCAACAAATTCATACAGATAAGTTATAATAATTCAAAATAGTACACAAAAGACTCGTGCCAAAGACACAAGCTTACTATATGAGTTAAAATGTGTAGTCAGAACGAGTGACAATATACATTTATTTACACTAAAAAAAAAAATCTCACATTTTGTCTAACTGTGACATACAAGAAAACAGATGTATTGAAACAGATCCTCTCCATGGGGGGGGGGAAAAAAAAAAAAAAAAAAAGAAAAAAAAAAAAAAGACATTTTTCCAAGTTTAACAATAAAATTCTTAAAACCTGTGGGTAAGGGCACTGGAAAGGAGAAAAAATATTCTTAAGTAGTGAGAGAACAATAAGAAAAGATCTTGCAAAACAGAAATGGTGCAGACACTGACATCTAAAATCTCACATGAACAAGAACACAGTGTGAAGAGAAACTTCTCAAGACATGGGCTGAGCAGGGCTGCTCAACACTGGAGTTGCAGCAGCATACAGATTATGAGCTTGTCTACTAGTATGACAAAATAATGTTCAAATGGAAAATAAATTATTTTCTACTGTTTCTGGATATCAAAAATATCATCAGCACATGCAGTTTCTGATAGCAAAATGCCTTGAGCACTTAACAAACATTCTAGATATTAATTTTCACACCTCTGAGAGTCCAATGTGCAATATTAAAGTTACTAAGATATAACAAGAAAATTAAGTACAAACACAGAAAGTTTTGTAACTGATTAAATAGAATATTATATTAAATGCACACAATATTTACAATAATTCTATTATTCACAATAACCTGTTAGGCATAGATAATTTTTTTTCTGCCAGAAAGTATAATTTTTGTGCCTCAGTTTTTATTATCTATCTTCAACTTATCCACAGCTTGCTTTTCTCTATGTTGTTTGCATTAGGAGTATCTATGGTCCTTAAGTTCAAGCATACGCATTTTCTGCAGTTTTCACCTTAGGCCCAGTATATTAGATTTTCTGCCAGCTTTCAAGAAGATCATGAAAAATATGATCAATGTGTTCATAGATACTTAATCTAGTAATCTTCATGTAAGCAGATATAGAGAATAAAATGTTCAACAATGGCCAATAAAGTTACCCTGAACTCATAATTTATGCATACCCAACAAAGCAATACAAAACCACTGAGAACAAGAATTCTTTAGAGAATTCTTAAACTGATATGTAGCTTGTAAAACATCAAAATGCTTGATTTTTTTTTTTCTATACAAACCCTGATTTTCAGATCAAAGTGAAGAGAAAAAATTTGAAGCTGCCGTGCCAAAAACCTTGTCTCCAAGGCATTATATAAAAGCTGAGCTAGTCGCTTTGTAATTAAATCTTATAGGACAGAGCAATTATATTCATTACAGAAAAAGCATTTTATGGGCAGCAGTCTTATTTGAAACTGATAGGATGATACAAATGTCACAGTTCACAAAAGCTTTGTGTCTATTACTTTATTCTGGACTAATCATGCACGAACAAATTAGCCAGTATAATAGTAGCACTGTGTATTTAAATGAAAAACTGAAAAACTGAAACTCGTGAAACACCTCTGTTTTTCACGTGTTTATGATGTACTGTGAATTACTGGAACAGAAGCTCTATGTTTGAAGGGCTCAGTCTTCCGGGGTGCAAAGCAATAAATCTCATACAGTACTTAGCCTACATGTAATTATTGTAGGATAATGCAATTCCTGTTCTATAAACGAGATTTTTCTTAGAGTTGCAAACAATGACCACAGATCCAGAAAAGCCAAAAATGAATAAAACATACAGAAATTAAAGAAAAGGAAGAAATATTGCCATTGCAGCATACCAACTTCTGTTGATGCATCCAGAAAGATAACTGCTAGGAGGAAAAAGTTTGAATGGCAAATATTCATCCAGCTGTGTCAGTCACATGGCTAAAAGCTCTTCATATTATTGCGTTCTAGTAAGCAACAGTATATAGAAGTGTGAGTGAAAGAAAGTGTTTTATCGCTACTGCAACTTCCAACTACTAGTTTCCTCATTTTCTAGTCAGTGTGGAGGACAAATTCATTTTGACTCTGTAAATAACTGTCATTTGGATATCCAAGTTTCCTCCAATCCTGACAATGGTTTCAATGTATCTTCCGCATTCACTAATGGCTTCAATCAAAATATCAAAATATTTACATGACATTTTTAAATTTTATTCTACTATGTATGAGCAGTGACACTATCTCCCTTTTGAGTAGTTGTTACGGCCTTAGTTGTATTTTGTTTTCACATTTAAGTATTCTTTTTTTATATATTTACAAAAGATAGTTAGTGTATTAGAGAATAATAGTTTTATAGTAGGATATGCATGCATTTCTCAGTGGAGGCTGGTGAAACAAGTGCATTTCAGAAATGAAAAAAATGAAAGTGGTTTTTATACATGGAATTATGGAAGAACAACTCTTCAGAAACGAATATATGTACTTTCATTTCTTTCTTTTCTTAAAAAAAAAAAGTGGGTATATCATGCTTAAATAAATAAAGTGGAAATATTGAATTGAAATATGGAGTTACTGGACTATCCATCTTCTTTCTGATGGATTATTTATTCTATTACCCACCAGAAAAAAAAAAAAAAAAAAGAAAAAGAAAAAAAAATGGGGGGAAATTAATAAGTGAAACATGACTTTCCAGAATTAGATCTCAAAACTGTTGCTCCCTACACTACTGCTGATCACCTAAAGAGATGGAAAATCATGCTATTTTTTTTTTTCTTTTTTAACTAGCAATATAGTTTTAATTGATTTACTTTCTTTGTTATGTACCTAGCTTTATTTTGCTTTCCATGTACTACCTAGAAATTAGTACAGCTCGGACGGGAAAATATGAATTAAAAAATCTGCTGAATGGTTGAATGAATGACACAAGCATTGAAGAACATTTATGGTACTTAGATCTGATTTCTCACACATTAATAATGTGTATAAAAACGTCAGCTAAAGGTATTTTCATCTAAAGAGAAAAATATTGGTTGAATTAATACTATTACTAGGGACAGATTATTTAGTATGCAACAACTTAAATGTCTTTAGTATTACCTGCACAAGATTCAACTCACACAGAATATTTTACAAAGGAAGGAAATACTACATTTCTTCCATGTGCTGCTTTTTCTTATTCAGAATTGAAAATACACAGTTGACTTGCAATAGTGACTACTTAAACATAAGTTTTGGGTTTGTTTTTTTGAATAACGTATTTTTAATAATAATTATATCTATATAAATACTTCAAAATACATATACTGAATTTGTCATTGCTGTTTGTTAGGTATATATACACAAGGTTGAAGTTCATTATCTAATTTACAGATTAGAAGTTGTAAAGGATTTTTCATTTAAATACTATGAATTCCACACAGTTCATCCATAAAGCCTGTGTAAGTATTAATAGCACAGAATTATCATTTAGCAATGGAAGGGCTGGGGACAGAGAGAAAAGAATAATTCTTAAGCCAACTAATGTGAAGTTTTCCATTTAGTTTATAATAAGCTTTCTTTGGAGAAGTGAAAAAAAATTAATTGCATTTGGTTTGTGCTTAATTTTAGTACAGAATATTCAATTCTAACTCAAAAATTATGAATTGATTTAAGGACTTTTTTCAGATAATAAGTAAAAAATTCTGATACATAAGAAATGCTTATTTTATATTCCAGCTTACTTTTTTTTTTTTTTTTCATATATTTCACATCCTAAGTTGAGAAATATCAGCAAAAAAAAACCCTATCCTTATAATGCTCACAACTAGGAGGAAGAAATTACATTGTAATAAAAATATTAATAACTTGCATTCATATGCCCATTATTCACTACAAGCATGCTAATAAACTTGCAGAAAAAGATATTGTTTTAAAATTACAAGACAAGTCGTTTTCATGGTTGGGAGTTTGGGATTTTTGGACAGTCAGAGATTTACTTCTGTTGTTCACCATCCCTCTCTTCTGACCTTCAAAAGATAATCTAGTACCAAAGTAATAGATTTAATATATTTTTAGTTTATAAAATTACAACAAAAAGATTTACTAACAGAGGCAAGAATGTTGACACAGCAATCAGCAGCCATTTATTTGATCCTCTAGAAGAGACACAGAAATTCCCCACAGAACAATTGTTATCTACACTATATTAAATAGTTATCAAATTTTCCAGAAAAAATATCTAGCATGAAATCTCTAATTAGATGGAGAATTCAGCTGCCAAGTTCTTGATAGTAACAGCTTGTATGAATCAAGCATGATACATCCAGTAGGATGGTTCTCATGACCCCTGAATGTGACCTGCTCCCAGTGGAAAGCAATTTGATGCTCTACTGCACATAGATCAGTATGTATGAACACTAAAAACCCAGATAAATTAGTAACAGATACATCTGAGTGGGACATCTTACTTGCCACTTATCTGTAACCAGGCAAGCTTGTTTCACCTCAGTTTAAAAGGTATAGACAGCCTCCATAGTCCTTTAGTAGAAAAATCTCCCTATCATTTAAAGAAATGTGACAGCAATGGGAATGAAGTAAAAACAATCTGATGACAGAAATTCTTCAGCACATTATTAAACTTTTTGTCTTCTACAAATTTATCATCAGCCTCTTTTCTTCTCCACTATTTTTTTTTTTTTTCCTTTTCTTTTTCTGATAGCTCAAATGCTGCAGGGCTGTAGACATGGCAAAATTTGAGAATGTAATATCAGGTCTTTAAAATGAAGCTGATAAAGAAGAAGGTGCCAAACACAAAGTTGTTTATTGAGGACTAGACAGTGATATGAGAGACAAATCTCAGTAAATTTATCTTAGTGGTACAGACAATCTGAAACCCAATAATACTAAGAGATGTGAAAATAAATGATATAAGGAATTATGGTTTATTTTGGGAATCATTGCAAATACGCCTAACTAATATGTGGCATGTCTTTTAAAACAACTTTTTCAATCACAATCAATTAAAAAAAAAAAATAAACGTCCTATAAGTTCTGTATCAGGCTCACTTCTCACTACAAATATGTTCTTTCCTAAAGGGTCAATCACTTGGACAATTAAAAATAAACAGAAAATGCAGTGCCTTCTTGTTTCTTTAAAAAAGATAAGCTTTTCAATGCTACAAATGTCAACAAGAAAGGCTACAGTTTTGCTTATATTTATTCAGTATTGGAAACACATTGCTTTAATTTTTTCATGATCTCTGTTAGCAATAGGGTGAACCTTAATTACTTTTTATAATGTCCAGTCAAAGCACAGGTTTGGTTTGCGATTAGAAAATTCACCATGTATATCCCTATTAAAACAAATCAGACAAAAACAAGATCATAGTTTCCAAGTCTGTCAAAATGTTAGTCTTTGGTCAAATAGATATCCAGCATGTGCAAATAATAAAATAATAAAAAAATGAATGAGTTAATCTCTACATACACATCCATTCATATCTGACTTGAACTGTCTGTTGTCAGTATCTGGTTGTTATTTTGATGGGTACATCATAAAAAGATGTCAGGAGGAATTTTTTCACGCAGTGGATGGTGAGGTGCTGGAACAGGCTGCCCAGATAAGTTGTGGATTCCTCATCCCTGGAGGTATTCAAGGCCAGGTGGCATGGAGCCCTAAGGATCTAGTGCCTGCAGTCCTGCCTATGGCAAGGGGGTTGGAGCTAGATGATTTTTGAAGTCCCTTCCAACCTAAGTCATTCTATGACTCTATGATTCTATGATGTTTTAAAGCAAATCATTCGTTAAACACTGTTAGGTTGAAACATTAGTTTTTACGTAGATATATATTTGTATCAAAACTTTCGTTTTTCAGATGGTGTATTAATATACATGATTCAGGTGAGAATAGTCAGTGCTGAACAGTCTGTATTTTGAGACCATATTTATATGCCTAATTTTTCAATTTGTCCTTATCTATATGAATAGTCTTATCTTTCTGGATGAGGAAATATTTTCTTAACAGATCTTGGGTTATTTTTTCTAGTTTTCATTTTTAGACTCTATACATGTATTTAGGACAGAACTAGATGTTTAAAGTGAGAAGCATATATCTATTTAGGACAGAACTAGATACTTATGGTGAGAAGCTGGAATAATAACATAAATAAATGTAATGTTCTGTTATTATTATGATTGGTAGATAAGGACAGTGTCAGGAAAGAATGCCACCATTTTTTGTCTTTATACTGCTATTCTACATTAAGATTATAATTGCAATAATAGGAAATAATGGATAATTATTTCTTTAAATTTGAAATATTTTCTTACACCATTTCAGACAAAATAACTAACTTTGCAGAGAATAATCGATTTCATTTATCTCAGAATGAATTGAAATGCATTGATTTTGATTACATTATCTGTCAAACAATTTAAAATTAATTACTTTAATTTTATATGTACATACTCCAATTTCTGTATTTCTAAAAGGAACTTCTGGAAAAACTGAAGGGGATAGGAAATAGTTTAACTAGAGCATCCATCAGTGTTAGCAATTGCTGATATAATATGTATCAGCAGATCAGTTGTATGTCATGAGAATCTACAATCAATGTCTTAATTGCCTATCTATCTGTAAAAGTCCTTTTTGTAATTTTTTTTTAATCTCCTTCAAGTGTTACTTTAAAATAATCTCTTATTTTGAAACTTAAAAACTATACTTGAATAAAACAATATTGCAATGTATGTTTAAAGATTCTTAAGAAAACATTCATGGAATGTTTCTGAAAATTCAATATTCTACATCTAAAATGCTCATCACAAGATTTACTTACCCTTAAGCTTCATTAATGCATTTTAACAACTCATGTTTTATGTTGAGAGAGAACTGAAAAGTGTTTAAAGAATGGCAGATTATAAATGCATATTCTTATGTGTTAGTACATATGTGCACATATATGGAAGTACATATATTTGATGTTGTCAAATAACTTTTTCCAATAACATAGGTATTTCACACTAATAAAAACAGGACATGTTCCTTTAAAAATTATTTACTATATATCTGCCTTCATCTGTGTATCTATTAAGCCCAGCTTTATCTCAGATCAGTTAGAGGTATGCATATTTTAATATATAAACACACAGGTGTGTACATAATTAATATCACCAATGCAAGTAAGAAAAGACGGAATACTATCTCTGTTTATTTTCCTATCGTCATTAATATGGCTCAGTATTTCACACCGTTTCCTCACCAGTATCCACACACAGTTATCCAGGTTTTTCACTCACAGGAATAAGAAAAAAGAAAAGGAACATGGTATTTTATTTAGCTTCCTTGAAAGTACATGAAAGTTTCATATGTCAAACAAGGACACTTTTAAATTTATGAAGATTTAATTTAGCATTCTTGAGTGCCATGGGAAAAAAAAAAAATAGTTATTTCAAACTCAAAGCAGCAAATGACATATTCAAAGAAAGCAGTGAGAATGACATACCAAAAAGTCAAAAAGGAAATATGATAGAGTAATATAGATATTTACTAATATATATATATTTTTTAAAGACCTGATAAATTATATTTTAGTAAATGGCAAAGGGCAAAGAAACTAGTGTATGATCATCTAAGGTTACTCTAAGAACTACATATAGGCTAACCAGATATAATCAGAGATAAATAAAAAGTCTTAACTTACTAAAAAATGATTAATATTACTAGAATAATTAGAAAAGTTCATATTAATCAAAATCAAGAAAGTTGAGAAGCTCCATTTTGTGGCAAATATTATTTCAGACACAGAATAACATAAATCTCTTACTGGTAAATTGATAGACTGTAAAAATACTTAAAGTACAGAATGCATAAAATCATACAAAATAAATGTATTGGCCAGATATTAAGAAATAGTTAAAGTGTTTTATATGTTTTTTTTTTTTGTAGAAAATTTTTCACTTTTAGTACTTTTATTTAGCACCTTTATGGCAGCAACTAGACCACTGAAAGTCTTTGAATAGATAATGCACAGTTTTAGCTATTATTCCACAACTAATGTTTTCTTACGTTGCAGCTCATCACAGAGAGATACACAACTGTAATTGCATGCTGACAAATCAGCTTCTCAGTTAACTGGTTCAAAACTGAGTGCACAAGTGATTTGTAGCAATAAGATTCTCAGCTTTACCACAGACCTAAATAAGGAAAGGTGATATGAATTCTAAGAAACATGAACTGGAAGTTTTCCAATTCAATTCAATGTCCTTACGACACACTCAGTTTAGAGTGAAGAAAAACAGAATGAATACTAGAATGAGTACTAGAAGCCTATGGTAACAGAACAAAGTTAAACTATCAGATGATATTAATTGGTGTTTCAGGGACCATCACCACCAAAAAAGTCCTATTAGCACGCGTATGTGTGTCATGAAACATTACTGCGGCCTCCATCATTAATACAATATTCTCTTTAATATCTCGTAATTTCTTTAAAGAGCTAGAAGAAATAAGAAAGAGGTATGTAACGTGTGTAGAGGTATTACCAGATTTTTCATTCACATGAAGTAAAATCCAATGTAAGTTTAAAACTTCTAAATTTCATGGTTTGAAAAAATAAGAGACAGTTCCAAAGAAACTAAATGAAAAAGTGGCAAATTAGTTAAATTACTTTAAATAAATTTTATTGTCTCAGGCACTGTATATTTCCATTATCTTAATGAGGAAGATATTTCATCTTCAGATAAGATTCTCGTCAACCAGAATGATGTTTATTGTGACATCAGTTTAGTATTCCACATGTGAATATCTGATTGGGAAGCATGACTGAAAAACAGCATTTCTCACATAAGAAAATGGATGAAATATAAACCTTACTCTCTCATTTCTATGGTTTGAATTTCAAAGATGTCAAACAGAATAATGTGCCATTTTTCTTCTCTAAAATTGTGGTTCAAGTGTAGATCAGCCTCATCAGTCAAAACAAACTTGATATTCTTAAATAAATGAGAGAAATTACTTCTAGGTCAAGATACCAAAGTGGGTGATTAACCTAAAAATAAGAATTCATTCCTTAGGATTACCTGAAAAAATAAACTGAAAAAGAAAAAAAAAGAAAAACCCTTTTAATCCATAATAATTAAATAACTGTTAAAGAATACTTTTCTCTTGACTATTTTAAATAATATAGCTTTATCCGCAATGTTTATTCTCAATCTCTGCTAATGAGAATTCCCTACTATTCCACTTGTTTCAGTGATCTCACTGAAAGCAAGAAAACAGATGTACACACCCAAACTTTCACAACTATGCAGTAATCCTCTGATTTAATATAATACATAGAAGAGATTAGATACTTTCTCTCTAAAATTTCTGACTGTGTCTACATTTACAAGCAGTTTGACACATTACAAATGAATTAGCAGATCAAGGTGGTGAAAACACTATAGCTACATCATGTGCACCCAGATAAGGTCGTTTATACGCCACTGCTCCCTGCCTGAACTAATCACCTCCAGTACGGGAGTTCTGGAAAGACCAGTGAGCTGAGTTTTGTTTTACTACCCCAGCCAGGAAGTGATCTGAACAGCCAAATGCACAGAAGAACATGAATTTTTAATATGATTTTGAGAACAGTGAGAAGTGTTTAAACTCAAGTCTCAACATTGCTGTTTAATGTAATTTAAATGTATGAAATTCAATACAAACACATTTTGAAATAATGGTTGAAACAGTGAACTGAAAAAAAAAGGAGAGAGGGAAGTGTTTTATTTTATCTTAATTTTCAGTCTTTTTTTTGTTGTTGTTTTTTTTTTGTTTGTTTTTTAAGGACAGCTAATTTTAGATCAAATGCTCAAGGGATAGAAGCTCAGCTTCCTGACCCTCCCAAAGGGGACTCTTAACTTAATTTCCAAAAAGAGCCTTAGTAAATTTTAATTTACTTTAAAAATCTTTGTCCTAAAAAAATCATCAAATTAAATTGTAGTACTTTAGTAGTAACCAGAAATCCTGAGTTTGAATCCACTAAAACTTGAGCTGAGTAGGTTTTTAATTTTTTCTGTGCACGTGCTTTGAATTCATTTAAAAAGTGGTATCACAATTTTTTTGAGAACTATTTCTGCTTCCCAAGTAAAGAAACACCTCCTTTGCATTCTGGGGTTGACCATTTCTTCAGAAAAACTCTTGTTCTTAATGTCTCTCATTAGCTGACTTCTGGTAGATCCTGATGGGAATATTAGGTACCTAGACTCACATTCGTAAAAACAGAAAGAAAAAGGTAGAGTATTTGGCCTCAATTTTTTTGGAAGGGATTCTACATCTGTTCAGAGGGAGATACCAGCACCCATCTCATGGCTGCCTATAACAAACATCTGCTTGCTAACAAAAAATATACATTTTCATAATGTCCAAATTTTGCAGCCTAACATAGCTCCCTTTGTCTCCTTAAAAACTGACAAAATCCAAGGTTTTCATATTGAATCTGTGGTATGCAAAAGCACCAGAAATCTTCATAAATAATTCAGTTTTATTCTGCAAAATCAGTAGATATCAAAAATGATTTCTGGGCATCCCTGAGCTCACTGCAATTTTATGACAGAATTTCAACCCAGGTGCTGGGTAATAGAGATTTGTGTATTCTTCAAAACCCCATGAAAATGTCGAGACAAGATCTGTAGATACTAAGAAATTCTTTTATTCTGAAAAATAGGAATGTTCTAAGTTATTTGAAGGCAAATATTTTTAGCTTTAATTTTGAATAATCAACTTTAAAAATTCTGCATTCATATCCCAGATGAAAATGAAGGAATTCTTAAGTTTCTAAGTTACTTGATATGGTGAGATAAACAACACATCTAGATATAAAGATAATGACGGGAATGACTTTGTGCATATATAAACAGATTTTTAAATATGATTATTTACCTCACCATCATCGTCATCTCATATAGTTTCAATGTTTTAATTGGAATTGAGACACATGAAATTGTACTTCGATTCATTAAAACTGCATCAAGTGTAGTGACAGGCATAAAGCTAGAGTTTCCACACTTTAAACCTTGTGAGAGGTTTCTTAATAATCACTGCTAAAATTTTACTTTTAATCCTTATCACACTGTGGTGATGAATTATTGCATATGACTTGAACACAACTTAAAATATAGCAGAAACTTTGAATAATCTTTCTATTACAGAAAATAATTCAGAAAGGAGGAAGATGACAAATAAAAAATGATTCAGAAACAAAAAGAAAACAATAAAATTAAGAACTGAATAATGTTTAAGAACAGTTATACTATATTGAAATATACATTAAATAAAAGATACTAAGATGTTGCAAGTAAGAACATAAATATTCTGCAAAGATGGACTTTTTTCTTTAACTTGAAAAATGCTTCTAATTGTTCCTTTGGCATAACATAGAGGAAAAATATAGGCCTTATATGCCTTACGGTAGATTCTTAATCAAAAATTAAATACAATTTTACAAATAAAATTTTTGGATACTATTATAAGCAAACAGAAATGTGATGAAATTTTTTTATTAACAGACGGAGAGCCCTGCGCCAGGTTGTCCCACTGTCCATCAATGATGTTAACCATCTCCAGTCGCAGTACTAACCCCTAAGAAACCCCACTCATTACTTGTCTTCAGTCAAACACTGAAGCACTCTCCACAGCACTTTGAGTGTGACCATCCAGCCAATTCTTTATCCACTGAGTGGACTTTCCATTAAATCCACATCTCTCCAATTTAGAGACAAAAATTTTGTGCTGGAAAGTGTCAAATTCCCTGCACAGGTAGATAGTACCAGCTTCCCTTCCATTATCTCCACCAGCTCTGTAATCCTGTAGTAGAAGCGCACCAGATTTGTCAGGCATGATTTGCCCTTAGTGAAGCCATGTTGGCTGTCACCAATCACCTCCTTTTCCTATGTGACTTAGCACTGACTCATTTTTGCATTTAAAAGGTTCTTGATAATTGGATTACTGTGATGAAGCAGATGCGCTCACCTTTCACATAATGTTTTTACTCGTTGACTTTCACCTCTGACAGTGATACTCAACAAGGAACCACAACTGACAAATAATATTTTTGGAATGGAAGAACTATCAGTCACTTTTGATCACCTAGTTTTTATAGTCTATTATTTAAAATTTATTTCTTTCTTTCTTCACAGCAAACGATTATTAAGTCTGTTTGTGCTGTCTCCTGGCATTTATCATTAGCTAATCTCCAGGAAAAAAAAAAGCAACAACATTTTTCTGTTTCTACAGGAATTATTTTTGTGTTCCATTAACTAGATAGGACCTATTGTGTTCCAAAGGATCAGGCTAAACATCGAAGACCTTTGTTCTCACCATCAAAGTTTTACACAAGCCAGTTTCTGCCCACAGTTCCTTTGTGCTTTTTTCCCCTTCACATGCACCAACCATACACTCATTTTCAACAACCTTTGCTACCTTATCACATTTGGATTTTACATCTCCATTCCACATCTAGCACAACTGTTTGAAATCACCTTCACTGTTTACTCCATCTTTTTTTTTTTTTTTTAATTCAATACTCTCACAAATTATCTTTGTTGTTTCTTTCCAAGAAAGAACAGTAGAGAGCACTGTAGTTAGTCAATGAAGTAGTGAACTAAAATATACTTTTCAGATATGTTGGCCTTTTATCTTCCAGCACTCTTATTTCTTCATCTTTTAATTCTCCACTTTTCCCCATACCTTAACCTTATTTTACAAAACAGTCATTTCCCTTTCACAAATGAGTCCTTAAACA
>JAOWBP010000001.1:36509116-36522234 GCA_028571105.1 Tragopan temminckii
CTGGAGTGTTTCAAGAAGAAGGAAAAGGAAGCTACCTCCTAGCATGAGACTAGTAAAATGTCTAGTAGTTAAATCTCATTATCACTATGGAATATTCTTGGATAATACTAAAATACAATAAGAAGTTCACACAGCTCTTGCACTATAGAACAGTGAAACATGAGAACTTATTTAGATACGTTGCTTTGTTTCTCGGTGAAACCAGCTCCTAGTGGCAACAAAACTAAAAAATCTTTTGAATATAATCAAATATTCATTCCTGTATAAAGACATAGCTTTTTTTTTTTTTTCATGTGAGTACCTCCAGAAACAAAGTTATGATAACTAGGCATTTTGTCAAGTGAGGAAGCCACAACCATTACTTGCGTAAAGCACATTATATACACTTATATGACTTACATGTAACATGACACTTGTCATATAACACTGGTAGAAGGTTTGGCAGGCAGATGAGAAAGGATATAATTCATAGTCAAATATGATTCAGGCAGAGCTATCAAACTACTGCATGGAAATGGACATCCATCCTGTCTCTTACTAAGAAAAAATGTTTTCTGTTTGCATAAGGAAAATGAAGGAGAAGAAGGATATTGAGAGCCCACTTTGAATATGGGGTTTAGTTCTTGGCCCCCAAGATAAGAATGACATGGATCTGTGAGAGGGGTCCAGAGCACTACAGCACCTCTCTTGTGAAGATAGGCTAAGAGAGTTGGTGTCATTTAACCTAGAGAAGGTTCTGGGGTGATGATGTAGGAGAATATATAGGCTTCCCACCTAAAGGAGGCACACAAGAAAGACAGGAGGGATATGTACTAGAGAGTGTAGTAATAGAATAAGGGCCAAGAATTTTGAACTAAAAGACGGTAGTTTTAGATTAGATAAAAGGAAGAAATTCTTCACTATAAGTATGATGAGGCGCTGGACCAGATTTCACAGAGAAGCTGTGGATCTTCTTTCCCTGGAAATGTTCAACACCAGGTAAGATGAGGCTTTGAGTAACCTAGTCTAGTGGAAGATGTATCTCACAATGAAAGGAGTGGTGAAACTAGCTGATTTCAACGCATCTTCCAACCCAAACAATTCTATGCCTCTAAGAAAACACATTTTCATATTATTATAAATGAAACTTCACTTAAGTCATTGAGTATAGTATATGCAGCAGTGTAACAGTCAAAAATCACCTAAATTCCCTGATTCAGGAACATGGTTTTAGACTTTTGCAAAAATATGAACTAATTACACATAAAGAAAAATTAACCCTTTTAGAGTTTTTAAAGTTATATTACTTATTCCCTTTTATTCTAATTTGAACAGCAACTTTCTCATTCAAATTATATTTTTTTAAATGTTGAGCACAGCTTAATAGATATAGTACAGATTCCATCTATAATTTTATAACATTTTATAATTGCACTTCCAAATGAAAACTGTGGTTATTCCTCCATTTTGATATTTTATATCTTGAATACATTTTTTAATCTGCCAGAAATCATAGCAGTAGAACCTCAAGCAGAGGCTTGTGATTTTCTCACTATAAAATCTGTGAGAAAGCCTGTTACTCAAAATTTCAGTGAAAAATCTTATTGATATCAAGGACCTTCTAAAGGCTTTTGTTTCCGCTGTCAAGCAATTTTGTTATTCATGACACAAACTCACCGGAATGAAAATTCCATCTTCTGTTCAGTCATTCAGGAGTTTGAAACATAATCTTCCTAGAAAAAATAGTTACTTTGTAATCTTTGTAATTAAAAAAGACAATAATGAGAGATGCAGTAAAAATCCATTTAGTTAATCCTTCCACTATTCTGGCATTACTAACAAAAGCCATCAATTTCTTCTAAGAAACCAACTGAATGATAATAACAGTAAAAAGATAATTGAGCATCTGTTATCAGCATTCCATTACCAGATCAACAAAATGATTCTCTCCAACAATGAAAAAAGATGAGTCACCAGAATAACGGAGTTTCATCCGTTATGTGGTGGTGGATAGAGACAAGATGCTTGTCTGTTGAGTGCTAGAAGCATGCATCCCATTCTTGATTTGACTGTACACAAAGTGGCAGTGGAAAACCACTGAGCTCAAAGGACTGTATACGGATGTAGAAAATCACATACCTCAGAAGAGTGAGAAAATCAACACCAATTCCTGAATCTGCAAAAGTGTTTTTACTAAATACATTCATAGAATTTAAAACTTTGATTACATTTTCATTTTTATTTTATTTGTACATTCTCATTTAATGAAATACTTATATACTCAAGGTGATTTTGCTCAAGACAAACTATGTTCTTCCTGCTGTTTATTCCATGTAATGTTAAAATGATGAAAAGAATCATAATTAAAAACTCAATCATTTCATGTAATGGAAATTTTTAAAGAATTATTTTATTAAAAATAAAAAACAACCACTTTTAAGTACCTGTAAATCATAATAATTTAGCACTGCTTTTGAAAGCGAAGTTCTGTGTGGAGAAGGTAAGATAGAAAAGAGTTTCAAATAGGAATTCTAAAAGATTTTTGTGATACAGTATTCAAACAAAAAAAGTAGAACTAAAAACATTTGTTCAGAAATGTATTGTTACCAACTCTTACTGGATCTTAGTAACCCAACTGTACAATGAATGAATGTACAGATGTTATAAATACCAAAGAGCTAGGCTAGGCTGTTATTATACCAAAGCAAAAAAGATAAGGTGCTCACCCATATCCTAGGCTCACTACAAAACTCCAGCAGAAACAACCTCCAGAAGAGATCCTTCCCCACTGGTAGTCAGCTCTTAAATGGGTCTAGGAGAGGCGGAGTCAGGCTCCACCCCTTTCAGCAACACAGGTGAATTGCCTTCACCTGTGCTCCCATGGCTGACTCATTGCTTGTCCCAGGTGATCAGTCAGAGGTTCAGGCCTTGACTCAGCAGTTCCCATACACCTAACTAATTAAGCTAACTGAAAATTTAAAGCAAAAATGTGCTTTGGAAAAAAAGTAGCCCTCCTCATATAAAATATGAAAATGAAGATCAAGAGCAACGTATGTCTATACAAAAGGAGGTAGTGATGAGTAAATTTTGGAGTCGTATAAAAAAATTATTTATTAAAAAAAAAGATAGATTTTCAATATAGAGGAAACATTTAACTTAAATTGCGTTACCTGTAAAAGACAGACGAAACTTCATTCTTTTAAGTGCTCTTCCCAAGCTACTATGTATTACTTAAAGAAGAAAGTGACTATAAATATAGGAGCTAGGCAAGAAAAAAAAAAGAACATTTTATTTGTTTTCTTTAAACTACTTGTTTGTCAATCAAAATGGTAACATGGGTAAGCTGAGGAAACTGCAAAACTGCAGGATGAGGAATAAATTCTATAATTTCTTGTAAAGATGTATCACAAAGAAGAAAAATAATATAAGAAGTAAAGTTGTCAACTGGCATTTTGATGTGCTCTAAGTAGAAGAAAATACACAAGTGCCTAGAAAAACCTCACTTTCATTTGTGTTATTCCTGATCATGTTGTAAGAAGGTCATTTCCAACACAAGTATATCGTATTTTCTTACTGTACCTTTAGCAGTCTGTAACAGTCTCCTGTTTTCATTGCTTCCATTTGGCCAAATTCTAATGCATCTTATAGGGAGGAAAGCCTTTGTATCTGCTGCAAAATGCTAAAAATTTATGTCGTCGTACAAAAGTTGAAGCAGAATTTAGATGCATAGCTTTGAACTTTTAACATTTGAAAAGTGCACTGATTATTTTTTTTTTTTTCCTTTATTTGGAGCGTGACAAATGTAATACATCTGTAAAGAAAGTCATTGGAGTTTTTTCCCCTTGAAATGTACCATAATTGTGAATAGGTTTCCTCTGTACTTGAGACAAGTGAAGTCAGACATGCCAAGTTTTGTTATTCATTCTTTTCTCTGTGTTATAATCACTCCAGTTATTTGCAAAGATTTACTATGGTAATTCAAGGTCTACAGCTGAATCAGCATTTCAGGTGATTACTAGTTGTGATAGAAATAGGTACTTCTGGTTAAAGCATATATTGGCAAGATTATGTTTAATCACATAAGTTAATTGATGAAACAGAAAGAAAAAAAGGTCTGTGTGCAGTTGTAGGACCATGATCTCATGACTGGCTGTGTACATCTCATGGATGGCTATGTACTTTTTATTTGCTCTTAATGTGAGAGAACAAGTGGAACACGTCAAGGTCCACCTAGGAATGAATGATGAACAAGCGTAGAGCTTGTGGGTGAGAATTAAGAGGCAGGTTAATATGGGTGACACCACTGTGAGTGTTTATTACAGGTTGCCTGATCAGGAGGAGGAAGTTGATAAGGCCTTCCACAGACAGGCACTGGTTCTCATGGGGGACTTCAATCATGCTGATATTTGTTGAAAAAGCAGTACTGTGATGCACACACAGTACAAGAGGTTCCTGCAATGCATTGAAAATAACTTTCTGCTGCAGGTGATGGAAAAGCCGATGAGGAGAGATGTGCTGCTAGATCTTGCTTTTACAGACAAGGAAGGGCTGATTGGTGATGTGAAGGTTGAGAGCAGCCTGAGATGCAACAACCATGAGATAGTGGAGTTTGGAGTCTTGTGTGGAAGAAGCAAACCATTAAGTAGGATTGCAACCCCAGACTTCAGGAGAGTCAACCTTGACCTCTTTGAGGACCTCCCTAGATGTATCCCATGGGCTAGAGTGTTGAAAAGGGGGTCCTAGAGAACTTGTCGATGCTTAAGATTTACTACTTCCAAGCTCAAATCAGTGCATGGACACAGGTTCTAGTTGGAGGCCTGTAACTAAGTGTGTTCCCCAGGGGTTGGTATTGTAGTATTCTCTGAGCTCAGTCATCCAGTCAGTTATTGACCCATATATTTGTCCATTCACCCAGTCTGTGACATCTCAACTTAAATACAAGAATATTGTGGTAGGAAGTTTTAAAAGCCTTTATAAATCAAGCCATCCATTATTCTCTCATCCTCAAATTCAGCTACTTCACAGTTGGAAGCTATCTTACTGGTCAGACATGGCCTGCCTTTGGCCATGCTGTTTCCGGTAAATTTTTCCTCCTCCCTGTTCTCAGAAAAGCGTTTGCATAAGACTCACTCCACAGTTTTCTCAGTTGTCAAAAAGATACTAACTGACCTGTATTTTGCAAGTTTATCATTTTGTCTTCTTTGAGTATCAGTGTGACATTTGCCTTTCTGTGTTGTCTAGTGACTTTCTCACGGTTCCGCAAACCTTCGAAAAATGACAGAAAGCAGCTTTGTAAACATATCATCCAGCTCTCTCAACACCTTTGGACATAGCCTTTTGGTTCCCATGGATTTCTGTTGTTTGATATTTCTTAAATAAACCCTGACCTGATCATTCTCCAGTACTGGTTGTTTTTTCCCCTTGAACCCTGTCTCTAAGCACAGAAACCAGTGAGATTTGCTGATGAAGACAAAGCCAAAGAAGGCATTGACTACCTGCATGTTCTTTTCCTAAGTTACCTATTTCATCCAGTAACAAGGCCACATTTTCTTTCTCCAGGCTTTTTCTGCACATGGAATAGCAAAAGTTCCTCGTGTCATCCTGACACTTCTTTGAGTTTCCTGACACCTTCCCTACATGCCTGCAAAATGTTTCTGTGTGCCTTTTTTTTTGTTGTCTGTCCCTTCTTCCACTTCTTGTATGTCACCTTTTAGTACTGGAGCTTTGGTAGGAGGCTCCGTCTTAGCCAGGACGGTCTCCTAATCCATGTACTTGTTATTCTGAGTGTCAGATCAGATTATTCTTGCAGTTGAGAGATGTTATTAAAGATCTGACAGATTTCTTTGGCTCCTTCTCCCTCCCCTGGAATCCCACCCACCAGTTCCCTGAAAAAGCCAAAATCTAATGAAGCGTGGAATCCTGAAATCTGCTATTTCATTTCATCTCTCCCTTCAGGGTCTTGGATTTCATTATTTTACATCACATGCATCGCATATGAATACATCTTAGAACATGGTGTCCTAAACAATTTCTGAATCTTTTCTTTCTCATTTCTAAATTACTCAGTCTTAGTTTATTTTTCTTTCCATTTCTATTACGTAATTTATATCCAATATTACATATTACATTTATATTTGCTAAAGCACAACATGTAACATCTAACTAATGACACTGTAAGATGTACCTCCAAATGTGAACACTTATTATTCATTGTAAGGATTTTTGTAAGTCTTATGAATACGGGAGGTACCACTCTTTATGACACCTTAGAAACCTTATGATGATCACCCACATATCTTTTTCTCTAGATGAAGAATAAATCATTGGAAAAAGACTGTGCCATGGTAAACTGCACATTGCAGCTGCTTCACAGCTTTGAGGTAGAAGTACCAAGTTCTTTACATATGTGTGCCTACATGCATTAATGCATATTTCCTTATGTGTGTATAAACGTAAACTCATTTCTCTTTATATGCATGTTTGTATGTTTGATTGGTTTTGTGATGTGGATTTTTTTTTTCCCTACAACAGAGTGAAATTGTGTACATAAGACCAACTTTTAGTGACTTAGTAAATAAGTTTGTCAGTCTTATGGGCCAGCACTCCTTAGGAGGTATCTTAAGACTGTTTAACAGAAATTTAAGAGGGGTGATTATATCAAGACTGAGATGATTACACAAGACTGTCATAGTTACTATTTAAAGGAGAGTTGGTAACTAAGGTTTGATCTTCACGATCTTTTGGCACAGTAATGGACACCAGCCAGAATAGGGAGCAAATAAAAAGGTTGGAACACACCAGTGTTGATGATATCATAAGCTGAAAATGTGGGATAGAAAATCTATGCTATTTTTATTTTGCTTGCAAGCATATCTGGACAAGCATAAAATACGTGGTTATCAGATAGTCAGTGGTCACCAGAGACTTGACAACCTAAATTACTTAGGTCTAATGAAGATAAATAGCAATCTAGATATGGATACATACTACATACTGAAGAGAAATTGAAACAGATGTTGTTGCCAGGCAACTTGTTCTCCCCATGAAAAACATGCATTTTCTATGATTTTACTTTATACATTAAAGAAAAAAATTAGGAGGGAGAAGGATGTTAGAGTTCTTTTTCACTGAATTACCATTTTGTAGTAAGGTATCAAAAAAAGATTTTCAATACTGTAATTTTATTATATTCTTATGTATGAGATCCTTGTTCCTTATAGTGTGGATCTTATATATATGTAAAATATGAAAGCAAGCACCGCTTTTTAGTGGTTGGGTTTAAAAGATAGAATTGTAGATTTTCACAGAATAAAGATGCTTTCTGCAGGGATTAATATGCGTAGCTGGGCAATTTTCTAGATACCGTGCCAATCATTATCTGTAAGTGGATGAAATCACATTTTGTCTTGTTCAGTTCAAGCACTAGGAACAGAGGATTCAACTCTATCACCATTCAGTATGTATGCTGTCAACTTAATTTTTTTTTCATTTCAATTTTCTTTCTTTTACTTTAGAAAGGTCTGTGATTGTTCTTTTCACATTGGGTTTTTCTATGTGCTATGCTAGTACCAAATAAGCATTATAATTAAGATTTATTTATAACAAAACAAAAGTGATTTATAATTAAGAGAAATATATAGAACTTAATGATATTCTAGTAATGCTCAGCAACTCATCCTGTAACAATCATTTTTCTAAGAACCTGCACTAATGTTTTCTTGGTACTTCAACATCCCTGATTAATACACTCTCCAAAAAAGCATGAAGACTATTTACCACAGAAGCAGATGTCATTTTGTGTTTCATTCCACAGTTTGATTCCTTGTTTTATAAATTACTTTAATAATGTACTTTGCTTTTACATTCCTACATAATTATTTGATGAGAAAAGTAAAGCCTTAACACATGTACAATAAGATAACAAAGTGAATTTAAAGCTGGGTCAGCAGTGTACTTAATTTAGAAATGCATCCTCCTTGTATCTAGACCTGTCTGCCCACATTCTAGATGAAAACCAAAATAAATTTTGACCACAACTGAGATGACAGGGGCATGTTTCTCAATTTTATGCAACCCAGACACATTCTTTCAGTTTTCCTCACTAGTAATGCTGAGATAAATGACTAAGAAAGTTCTAACATAGTAGACTTCAAAAGTTACATTTTTAAGAAACTGAACTAAAACTGACAACATATATTCAAAGAATTACTTTGTTGATTCATGATCACATTCACTGCTTGATGTGTCTTTTGGGCTATTGAAGAATTAATAGGATTATCATCATTTTAAAAATAAAACACTACACAAAGATTTGTTCAGTGTTGCATCCAGTATTGGATAGGAGGACAGTCAGATCTTCTTGTAATTTAAATCTCATGGCTCTATGTTATGATATGGCTCTCTAAATTGGGAAGGTAAATTTCTACATTCCTAATATGGAAGATAGAGTGTTCCATAATTTCTCTTCTGTCATAATTTTTCTTTTTACATTTGGATTGAAGCTGTACATAGTAGTATAACCTTAACTTCATTTATTACACTTTATTCTAATGTGATAATGGATTCTTAGTTGCTAATGGAATAATTTTCCATGTGTTCTGCCTGGGGACACAAAACTGATTGGAATTCTTCTGTAGATCTGATGAAGGTAAATGACTGTTCTAAATACAAAAACAGTGGGATGCACACAGCTTCATAGTGGAGAGGCCATGGTTTCCTATAACAATCATAACTTATTGCAGCTATTGGAAAGCTACTGTTTCAATGCAAATCTCAGCTAGCATCAATAACCTAAAAATGAATTAAATCTTAAGACTTTCTCTTAAACTGCAGGCCCTTTATCGAATTTTGTTTAAAAGCAATGATGAGATGTGAGAAAAAGGAATGCATACTCATAGTAAGTGATGAGCATTTTAACCCGGAAACTGAAGGGATGGGACTTTTAATACTGGCTTCCTGGATTTATTATGAATTTTGCATTAAATAGGTAGTGAATTGAATACAAGCAAGTAATTCTGGAATTAAGAGATTTTTCTCAGACATTTTCATGTTCAGTCCAGCTTTCCATGATCTTTTTTTTTTATTTTATACTGTTAAAATATGATGATCAATTTTCTATTAGAAACTTTTCTACAATAGGGCGCAGGCTTCATTATATAAATTAACATATTATCACTGATGTACTTTGATCATCACTGAGATAGTAAATGTTAAAATTCATGTTATTATTAGTAGGACTTAAATGGGCACAACTGGCATGGAAGGACAAGGTTTGTAAATTCTATTTTACTAAAAATCATTTCAGAATCTGTCAAAATATTCAGTAATAGTTATAGTTTGCTAAAGTTTAGAAAGATTTTATTTTACATTTGCAAATGACTACAGACTTCATTTTGTATCAAATGACCTTCGAAATATTCAAATACAGATTAGAAATCTGAAAGAAGAAATAAGTCAAATCAACATAACTTCAGTTTTTTTCTTAAAATAATGAATGTAAAGGGACAAGGAAAGCAACTCCAACTTTTATTTTTAAACAATCTTGCTATCATCTATTTTATATACATTATTACTTCTCCACAATCCCTGAGTATGTTTTACTACTTTAGAATTCCATTCCAGGAGATCTAATATCAAAGGAGATAAGTCAGAGAGTACTTACAGCTTTGTATTGTTATGTTCTCCCAGATATTTAAATGATTCTATACCACAGATGCATCTACAAAGTAGATCTTCATGAAAAATGAAGACTGCTAGAATACTGCTGTGTTAGGAGAAAATTATGAATGGAAAATTTTTTGTCTGTTTACAAGCTTCCATAATCCCAAAAGATCTTTAAAAGAATCTGGAAAAGACAAATCTAGAGAGATACTAAAATAGCTCAGAGAAGAAAATGAAATTGTTTCTTAATAAAATAATGGTGAGGCATACTGAAGATGAAATTTGCCACAAAAAAAGGTAGGTATTTGAGAAAACATGGAAGGAAAAGAGTTGCTTTGACTAACAGAACTTCTCTGTAGGATGTACCTTTATAAACTGTGCCTTCAAATTCACACATATAGAGCTGAATTCAAGAATCTGAGGAATTATTTAAACCCAAAGTAATGAAATTCTTTGTGGAACATCCTTAGTAATATTTTAGTTGCCCCCAGGTGTGAACTGTTTATTGACACTGTTATATTTAAAGTAAAAGCAGGCAAAATGAAAAAGAAGTAATTCATAGAATCACAGAATATTTCAAGTTGGATGGGACCTAATAGGACATCAACTTCAACTCCTGGCTCCACACAGTATCACCCAAATGTCAGACCATATGTCTGAGCATTGTCCAGAAGCTTCTTGAACTGGCAATTTTAGTGCCATAACCACTGCCCTGGGGAGCCTATTCTAGTCCCTGACCACTCTCTAGGTGAAGAACCTTTTCCTGAGGCTGAGCCAGTGCAGTGCAAAGTGGAATAATTATTTCCCTTGACCAGTTAGCAATGCTGTGTTTGATGCTCCTTGGTATATGGTTGTCCTGGCACACTCATGTTCAACTTGCTGTCAACCAACACTCCCAAATCCATTTCAGCAGGACTGTTTTCAAGTATCTTATCTTCCTGTCTATCTGTACAGCCAAGGTTGCCCCCTTCCAAAGAACTGATTCACATCGACATTCTAAACAAATACAACATATATTTTGTGAAAGATGAGGGATCAAACTTTAAATAGTTTTTCTTCAGAACCTGTTTTTTTCAGTTAAGTTATCAAAAAAGAAGGAATTAGGAAGTGATGCTAGAAATAATGTCATTTACATGGGGTTTTCATGTCTATTTAAATATTTCAAAACTGTTCTGATACTACAGGAAGGCTTTAGCATGTGTTTATGAGAAACATTCTCAAACACATATGCTTTCAATATTCATATGAATGGCAGTACGTCATGATACTGATATTTAAGTATTGAAGAGTGGTATGAAACAAAGACTGCAGGAAGCCAGCAGCAAATTTTAAATTTAATTTTTGTGTGTGTGATTTTAGGCTGAGTTTCTTTTTATTTTCAGGAAAAATAAATCTATTACAAGAAACAGCAGTAGGAATTATGTAAAAATTAAGATATTTTAAACTCTTATATTACTGAGGCAACCCTGTGACAGATTTATTCATAAATATAAATATATAGTGGAAAAATATTGAGAAATAATTCTTTTATTTCAGTTACTAGGTACACTAGTAGCCCTCTGGAAGCTATAAGTTCAGAGACAACAATAATTTTTGTGCATATAAACTCATAAAAAGTCCAAGAAAGACTAAAAACTTATAAATATTTTCACATAAGTGTTATTTTCTCGAAGTCTTGCTTTATTTTCTTGTATATGTAGCAATGGTAAAAGAACATAATTTTAATTTGTGTGTCTATTTTTTTCTTTTCTTTTGCTTTCTCTTCTATGTAATGTATAATTGACACCAAGTTTTATTGCTATGGTAACTATCAATATTCTAAAATACAAAATCTATCATTAGTAACTTAAATTCATGATAATCACAGTATTAATTTACTTCTTTAATCTTTTTGATAGAACTAAGAAATGAATAAATGTGTACTCAAGTTATTTAAAATTTGATACTTCAAATTATTTCTTAATTATGTTTATATGATATTATTTTGAATTAAACATTTCGTTAATCATTTTTCAGATTTTACATAGTTGTTTTGTTATTCTTTATATGCTTTTATATATAACAACAATATAACAATTCCCTTTTTGTAACTCTGTGAGTGAAGAAAACTAAGGCGATTTAAAGTGATAATGCAGATTTTTAATAAAATGACGTAATTTGACGTCAGGCTGATGGAGGCTGATGATTACATCCAGACATGGTGTGACAGGCATTTGGATGGAATTCACCACAATGAATAAAATGTTTAATAGGAAGTATGTATGTGTGAACTTGGTGTCAAATTGGTGTCATCATTCTATAATATTCAAAGAAGAGTCAGTGGATTCCTTCAAGAGAGACAAGATAATGATTTGTCTGCCTAGGTATTATATGCAGAATGCCACTTTCTAAACAGAAATGTCAAATACCTCTTGCAGTACTGTCTGTTTTCTCACTCAGACAAGGCAGTTGAATATGATATGGATGGAGCAAACAGAGAGCATATGACTTGCCATAAAGGCAGCCACACACCACCTGACATATTTAGGATGAATAAAATTATGTTTATTTATATAGCTTGACTGTGCCTTAGCCATCAGTTTCAAGGACAACTTTCTGGGTTCCATTGTCAATATTAGCAATAAGAGAAGATAAATATTGGTATCTAGTTGTATATACATACATTTAAGTGCAAGACTTAATCCCACATTGCAGTCACATTTCACTCAAATCAGAAATTAATGTAATTAAACTAATAAAATATAGTAAATTTCTTCTATAAAGGTTTTATAAAACTCTGTCACCTGATGTGTATAATAATTTGCTTTGCACAAGATTTGTGGCTTCATAAACATGGCAAACAAGCTCACGCTAATAACAGACTGAATAATCAACAGTAAAAGAAATCAAGCAGTCTCTTTGATTACCAAAAGTACTGCTATATATGAATGGAATAAATGTATAGTTAATATGCTATTTGATAACAATTATAATGTTTAATTCATTTGTTGTAGAATACCATTGTTTAAAGCAAACAAACAAATCTCCTGCTGAGGAAATGAATTCTGTCCAATTCTACAGAAAAAGAATCTAGTAACATTATATTATTCAGAATAAATATATACCAATTCATCCCATATCTGTGCTTTTTTTTTTTCCCCGTTATCTCAAGTGATAAAAGAAACAGTACACACTTATTTTACCTCTAGAAATTCAGAATTTAATTATGTGCATATATTTATTCTTTCTTTCCTTTTTTTTTTTTAGTCAATATTTTACTCAGTAGTAATTTCATTCCTTAAGAAATTAAGTTCCACATGCACTTCTCATTGCTAGAATAAAATCTATGGTGAAAAGAAAAATGAAAGCAATCCTAATGCTAACCAGACTACTTTGGAGCCTGCATACATATGTATGCATGTGTTTATACATGTATATATACACACATACACATAAATTAATTTCAGATTTTTTATGACACTTTATTATGTACATGTATG
>JAOWBP010000001.1:36527932-36538872 GCA_028571105.1 Tragopan temminckii
CTCCCGTGGTTGACTCACTGCTCGCCCCAGGTGATCAATCAGAGGTTCAGGCCGTGATTCAGCAGTTCCCATACATATTAGTTAAAAAGTAATCCCTGGATGAATTTAGTTGAAATAACTGCTTTTCTACTACGATATTCTAGTCCATATTAATTTACTCTGTGAACTGTTATTCTTTTCCCACTATGTTTTTAGATAGAGCTGAAAGTAAACATATCAGAAAAAAAATATGAAATCACCTGTTCATGCCTACAGTCAAAACTGGAAATTTAATATAGTTTTTTGTTTTGTTTCTGTGTTCTATCAATCAGTTACCTAGCCCGGAGGCAATACACAGACACAATTCTGGAGGAGAATGTCATGCTGACATTACAATCTGGAAACATCATCATTCCTAAGTTCCCTGGGCATTGCTAAATCACTGGGATTTTTAGCTTGACTGTCTTTCAAATATACCAAGAACACCAGCTGCAAAATAAGTTACTAAAAAAAAACCAAACTCTATAACATCGCAGCTTAGATAATTTCAATATTATTAGCAAATTCAATTTATTTTCTTCAAATAGTTCACTTGGAACCAATTTCATTTGTTTTAAGGGCTTATAAAAGCAACAAGTATCAGAGTGGAAAATTAGGAGGAAAAAGTAAAATTGGAGAGGAAAATGGATACTATATACTACTGTAACTTTGATTTCAACTAACTCTTGCATTTGAGAAGTCTTTAAACTGACTTTAATGAATAAGTGCTATTAGGGTAAACAACACTTATTGCTGGTACACCTAAAAAATGATATCCATGTCCTCTGTCTTTCACCAGAACATATAATAAGCACCAACTTTTAAAGGTGGCCTTGCTGGAAGTTTCAAATTGAAATTTAGAGGTAGGAAATTTTGAAATGCTTGAAAAAAAGTTGTTTTGTTTTTGTTTGTTTGTTTTTGATTTTCTAGTAAGTGAAACAGACTTGGAAAAGTAGGAAAATAAAATTATTAAAAATACTGCCTTTGACAAACTAAAATAATAATGTCTGTGAAGCGGATCTAAAATATCAAAGGATTTTTAAGTCCTGTGTTGCTGTTTGAGACAGACAAATATTTTGTTGGGGTTTGTTGTGGTTTGTTTGGTGGTTGTTTTATTACATTTACTACAGTCATAGTAAATATACAGGGGTGAGAATCAGTGTTTCTTCTTCATGATCTATCAGCATTTCATGCTATTTCTTCAAATTCAGGAATACATAAAATATTTTAAATTTACAACCTTAATTCTGTATTTTACAGTTATACAATATTAAAATAACAAATAATAAAATCTTCTCACTGTGTTTAAGTTAGTATAGTCATCTACCCTCCTATAAATACACTCACTGAGCATCAGTGCAATGCTGGTAATTTATCTGTGGTACGACTGTGATAATCTTGCAGTTTTCTAACTGAAGACACCACAATTTTATCACTCCTTTTTCATCATCTACCCAAACAAGGCTAAAACTAATAAAAAAGAAATGTGACTCATCCCTCTTCTACAACATTGCTAATTAAGATATAAAGCCATAAAGAGGAAGATAACATGATCAGTTTAGACTAGAAAATGACCTTTTAGATGCAGTCTCTTCTCTGAGATACATAGGACCAAATGCAATAATCCTAGGTTATCATAAGGAAAGCTATGATTAAAAGAAAGTTATTTTAACTTTGTGAATGATTAAGCATGGAACAGCTTGTCCAGGGATGTAGTGGAATTGCAGCCTCGATATTCAAAGCTTGGTTTGAAAACTCACTGGGAAATCTGTTTCTAGGTTCAAATGCAGCCTTGCTTTGAACAGGAGGTTAAAGTAGATAATCTCCTAGATACAACAGCCAGATATAACTGCTAGCCATTGATTTTTTTTTTTTATGATTCTGTGTTTAAAGTCCTGAGAAAAATCCTACCATGTTAAGACTTGTGTTCTAATTTTAAAACTATCATCTATTTCAGAAAAATCAATTTTAATAAAAAATAGATAAAATAAAAATTAAAAAAGCTAAATATCATATTGTTATACAGTCTAGAAAGATTCATAGTCTGTTACTATGATTTAGGAATGTTAGCTATAGGAGAAGTAAAAAATGAAAGCACAGTGGTGTATTCAGGAAAAAGAAAAACAACAAAATAAAAACAAAACAAAAAACAACAATAACAAAGGATGTTCTCAAAAGAAGGAAAATGCTTATTAAGATTTTATGAACTTCCAAAGAGATTTTATGAATTAAAAAAAAATAATAATAACTCTTGTGTACTCAACTTTGATCATATACTAAGTTCTGCCTAGACACACTTACTTGCACATCAAGAATTCCTTAACCTTTAGCTCACCTGCATGTGCTACACTCTCAGGTGCTCTGTTAGCAACTTTGTAATTCTGGATTTTTTTCAAAGCTTCCAACAGTGCATCTGTTGCTGAAGAGGGACAGCTAGAAAGATGTGTGGGTACAGGAAAAAAAAGTTATACTTCATTAAATATTTAAAAATAATTCATCATTCCAATTCATCATTCACTCATTTCTACCTTCAGAAGCAGACATATATTCCGAGCTGCAAAGGGTGGTATACAACTAAAAAGTGTCTTTCAACTATGAAATCCATTTATGCGTGGGTGTTTGTAGTACATCCTAAAACTCAGAAATCTAGTGTTTACATTTTAAGTGCAGTGCTGAAATAGAGATATTAATTTCAGCCTGTAAATGTGCACTTACAAATGTACATAACATTCTCATTACACTGTTTACCTTAAATACCTCATATAATCATAACACTCTTCAATTTCCTAGGATATTTACTCCGTACAAAATCCTAAGCAGCTCCTAAGGCTCCTGGTTTTTTTCAGTGTTATCACAGAAGTATTCTTAAAAGAGAGAGAATTTTAAATCAACTTCCACTCAAGACATATTGTTTAATGAACAATTAAACTAATTAAACTCTTTTTCCCAGGGACTTATGCTGTTTTCCCCACAAAAAAGTGTCTACTCTGTATATTACACTTCTGCCTCAGTGTTTACCACTTTGTTCCACAGGTACCTTATGAACATTTTTGGTTCCTTCCATGGTCTCTTTCCCACCTGTTACCTGGGCAGAAAAGAACTTGCACAGTGACTTCATCTGTGCTGTGCGATCTCCACATGGCCATCAGGAGGGAGTGAGAAAGAAATCACTGAGATTTCACTCAATCCAAATCATCCTATGAAGGGGCAGACTGTATCAAGAGCTCTTCTCACCTTTTCCCCAGAATAGTATGTAATTAGAGAATATAAACACTGTTTTTTTTCCCCCCTCATTCTACTAAGCTCTGAATTTCATAAAATCTGGAGCATTTCCTGCTTGGGGTTCTGCAGTTTTGTGCATCAAATTTTATTAAAGTTGCCAGAAGGTAATGTGTTATCAGGGGAAAGATAGATGGAACAAGTGACTGCACAAACCTCTCTGAATGAAACTAGGATAAGAAGGAGTAGAAATGATAAACGTTCATACATCTTGTATATGTTCAAAATATTATCTTCAAGCTTCTTAATTCAACTTCTTAGATATTTTATAAAGTGGCTTTCAAAAGCCTATTTGAATAAATAATTCCACCCTTCAAACAATAGAAAGGTCCCCTAGGACTGAATTCTACTTTGTAAATTTCTGCTGTCTGAGAAAGTTGAGCATGGCTTGCCTGTAATTGCTCTGAGAACAGGTCCCTTTAAATCAATCTTTCCTAGAAGGAGAGGATCAAGAAATAGATGTTAGCTTTATTTTTTTGTAATTTACATAGAATTTATTTTGAATGAATATTTTCTTTAAACAAATTATTAAATTTTGTTAAAGGGAAAATGTGCTTTTTCAAAAAGTACATAAATAAAAATACAAAATAAAATTAGATAATTAGCGGAATTGAAGCCTCATTAAAACTACATTAAAACAATTTAAAAAAAAAAAAAACAAAAAAAAAACCAAACAGCTTGGATGAAAAGTAATTTTTTTTCAATATAAATATTTCCACTAAAATTTTTATGTTTTCATATATTTAAGTCATCTCTGGGATAGGTCATGTCACATTCTGTGAAACCAGACAATTCCATTCTATGTGAACTTCAACCACTTCCTTTCTCCACTGTTTAAACAGTGAACCAATATTTGAAGTGCCTCAGTAAACTCATAAAACTGGATGGTCTGCCTTAAAATCTGAAGGTGAGGGCACAGAACAAAGCTGGAGGCAATTATTTGTTCCCATTGCAAAATGGGAATTGATGTTGACTTTTGGAATAGAGATATTTCTCTGAAACAGAGAAATTCCACATACATGTTCCACCCGATAGAGAGGAACTTCTTCAGCTAGTAGAGATCTCTTGTTTATGATCAATAAATGTCAGATGGGTATATATGGGAGCTTGTACATGACCTCCTCCTTCAACAGTTTTACGTGAAACTAGATGATACAAGTGCCAAAGAACAGTGTTAAATACATGTATTATTCTTCCATGAAGATAGTTGCTCCACCCAGAAAACAAGTCTGGTATCCCTGCAAAAAGATTCAGCAAAGGGAGATGACTGAATATCATAGTTACTTTGACTAAAATGCTGATTAAAAAAAAAAAAAAAAGTTTTATGTTACTTATCTACTTATCTACTGTTTTTATAAATTAAATTTAAATGTGCCCTTGACAGAAGGAGAAAATTCCTTCTGGCTAATTGCTGCTCCTACATTTTTAGGTCATGCTCTAGAGAGTACGGTTATCTTCTTATTTTGTAACACTTAAGTTATTCTCAATCATGTTTAGCTAAAATACTGCCATAACTTCAAAGAGAAGGAAAATCATATGTTAATTTATTCTATCACAGACACACTGGACAGAGGTTTCAGACTCCAGAGGCTCTTTCTTGCAATGAAGCTGTCAAAAAACTGTTACAGTTTCTCCACCCCTCAAGGAATGATGGTATCTCTGATAAAATCAAAACACATTTGAAGAGTAAAATCTTTGCTAGGGAAGAAAAAAGGCTTGTTGTTTTTCTTTCTTTCTTTTCATTTCTACCTTGTCATTCTCTCTCTGTGAAGACGTATGCAATTATTTATCTGAATATTTATTAGGTCCCAAAATTAATTGAAAGAAAGTTAAAACTAGATAGTGAAAAAATTCCTTTGAAACTTTGAAAAGTTGGAAATAGCTAAGTAGGTCTGTCTATCACTGTCTCTAAGTAAGTTGCTTGAAAAATACTGTATATAAGCCAACACTGGTTCCTTTTCATCTAAGATATGTCTCTTCAAGCAGTCACCTGACTCTGAATGTCTAGTCACAGAATTTTCTCAATGCAAGAATTATTTCCTTGGCTTTCTTTGATACAGAAAATCTAGCAAGAAACTTATTTGTAGTAACAGCATCCAAAGGAATAAATCGAATTATAACAAAACAACAAAAGCCAAGCAAGAAAACATAAAATTAAACAACAACAAACAAAAGACAACAAAAAAAAACCCTATATTTTTGTAGGAGGAAGGTGAGTCCAGGTTTCACCCAGAAACAAGTTCTGATTCATTTTGTTACACAACTGAGAGTTAACTGCATGCAATCTTCATTTTTCATAGCTAACTGCAGGTTTGGTACAATATTTGTTAGAGTTTTTACAAAAGTGAATAGCAAATTTCAACTATAACTATCTTATTTTACTGATACTTTTTCAGTTTTTAAAAGTTTATAAATATTAGCCTTATTAAAATACAAAGTTTAATCATAAAACAAATAATTCATCTTTTTTGTTCCCCGTTAATTCCCACTCAATGTTATTCCTAAACCAGTTATTTCTTGTAACTGCAAATACAGTTTGTTTCACAAAAGAATTAAAAGTGTAGTTAAATCACTCAACCAAATATATAAGCAAAAAAGCCAGTGGTGCAGCATGCAATATTGCAGATGTAATTTTAAAATCAATTTTCCAATACTTTCATGTTGACATGTAAATTATTAAGATGTACTTTTATTTCTGATCAGATCAGTAAAATGAATGACAGCCTTTATAATCACATCAGTTGCCTTTCAATCAGCCCTTTATTTGAGTACAACCACATTTTCCCATGATGAAGACATGAAAAGCAAGAGACTTCTGAGATGGTCTAACATATAACTATATTCAAATAATTTATACCTTATTCTTGTAAGTCTATTGTAAGATGGCACTTTAATTTTGGCTTTAAAATAATATGTATACCATAATTTTCAGTACATCTGCAGTTTAGTTTACTAGAAAATAACCCTGTGATACACTGGAATTGAATAGTCATACATAGAATCATAGAATGAAATATCCTGAGCTGGGAAAGACACATGAGGATCACTGAATCCAACTCCACACACAACTACTTAAACATTAAGCTGTATCTGAGAGTATGGTTCAAACACTTGTGAATTTTTTTATTTTTTGCATTAGGTGAAAATTATGAGGAATTCAGGCATCTAAAGTAATGATTCAGAAAAAGACACTAATATAATCTATTGCCAGAAGAAGGTCTTCAGTGCGTGAAACACTCAACCAAAGTTCCAGCTTCATGTTTGTTTTCTCATCTCTCGATCCCAAAAATCAGCCCCTGCTCCCTTTCTGAGAAGCACTGTCCCCAAAGTTTTGTCTGATTTTTTATGAGATTCAGCTGTGATTTGTTTTAAAAATAAACAAATCCTGATACAGATAGTACCAGTGTATTTATCTAGGGGGGCAAAATAAGTCCACCAACCTCCCTCTCTCAAAACAGGTACTCTTAACTATATGTCTACCTTCTCTAATAGTGCATGTTCAAAGATAGTATGATTTTAGTTGACTTTCTGCATGAGAATGCTTGATGTTCAGTTTTCAACAATGTTATGTAGCCAGGAAAGCAAGAAAGGAAAAGGAAACAGAATAAAAACAAAAAACAAGATTTGACTATCCATATTTATCGTTACAAAATGGAAGATAGGTTTAGGTGGAGTCAGGAGAAAAAAGGATTCTTGATTGTTACCAAAAGGCAATCCCAAAAGTATTTATACATTTCACATTAGAGAAGTAGTGTATGAAAAAAATGGGAACTAAAATTTAGTCTATGACTGTATTAATCTTGTATCACTATATTCAGAGTGACTTTGTTTCAATAGTGATAGTTCCTGGGAGTATTGGCTGTTATGTTGAGAATAACAGGGACTTTCCCTACTAGAACTTTGCATATAAATCTACTATGTGTAGACACCAGATACTGGCAGCAAGCCTGACACCATAACAATCTGAAACAAGAACCTTACTCTGAAATGGAAAAACTGTTGCACCTACCAATTATTTTCTGATACTAATCAGAAAATAAATAACTAAATAACTAAATAACTAAATAAATAATCTATAGCTTCTGGCATGATGGTTGTTGTGTTTGCTTTGGAAACAGGAGACAAATTCAGTTCCCTAGGATAAAGGCACCTGGAAGAAGCTATCTACTTTGAAGTAGTAAAAGTCTTATGTTTCACAGTGGCTAAGAATCTTTTCATTACTACCTATATAAATAAATTCATCATTATCCTTTCCCAAAGCAAAAAGGAAAACTCATACATATAGAGACACAATGCTATTACTCTTAAAATAATTTATACTAGGGAGAAAAAGAAACCATAAAACAGGCACAAAACCAAAATGATACAGCTGTACTCTTCTCAGATTTCCAAGGTTCCCTTTGCATCCTTCATTTAATACGTTTATGATCTGAGAATTACTCTTTTCTGAAATCTTCCAGGAGTCCTGTTCCCTTCTCTCGTTTTTTATTTGGAGTAATAATAATAATGATACTAATAAAAATTGGAATCAGGGAAAAAAAGAAATCCTCCTTTATGATACTTTTTTCTCAGATATGTTCGTCTTTTTTTACTATTGTTTTTCTGGTTTAAAAAAGAAAGTAAGTAAGTGCCTGTAATTGACAATAATCAATAGTAAAAATAGCATAAAAGCAATGCATGCTAGCCTTTATCTAGGAGATCAAAAATTAGGGGCAGATCAGGAAAAAATCTAGAGGAACACAAGAAGAAAGGTTAGAATCAATGCAACAGAAAGTAGAGACTAAGAAACTAAATATGACTATGTTTTCACCTGAAAAAGTATGTTTTTACCACAGAAGCAATAATCAGAAATCACAGCTTCAGAATCTTATAGAAAGCCAGTAGAAACACAACTGAAAACTACTGAATCAAAATACAAAGTGGATGCTTATCAGGTAAGTAATAAAAGGCAGTAAAATGTTAAAATACCTGACCTCAGCAGGATTTTATATCAAGATAGCTAGCCTACTAAGAATCAAAATGCTAGTGAAGCATAAAGCTGGAAGAATAGAAACCATAATTTGAGACCTGAGTCTACTACTTTTCATAACTATAATCATTTGCCATGAATATATAGAATCATTCTAAAACATTAACTTGATTTAAATTTAGTGTATGTTAACACATGAGATCAATGTAGATTACTAAATACTTCATGTTTTCTTGCAGAAATTGCAGAAATAAATAAATATTCTCTCTCATCTTACTTTTACCATGCTGCAGAATGAGCTACACCACTTTTTCAGAAAGACAGCAAATGAACATATGTCTTTTTAATGAAAGATAGATCTGAAATACACAAGGAGGCAATATGTCAATATTTTCAGTGGTAGTTAATTGGTACTTCTGATATAGGAAACTATGGAAAGCACAAAATTTAATTTCTTGTGGAAAATTTGTACAATTATGGTAGAAAGGAGAACACATTTTTTTTCTTCATGTAAATAAGAATATTATTATCCCTCTTTTTGTATTATACATTTGGCCAAAGAATTCATAAAGACCCTGCCAGCCACTAACACGTACTAGTTCGCTTTAGGGCAGACTGAAATAATTAGATATGTTTCTTTGGTAAACAGAACAGGAGAGAGAGATAAAGGCATTTCCCTCTTGGACAGAAGTAATTAAGTATCCAAATTATAGATATGCAGACATTTATCTGGGGAGATTTAAATTAATTTCCAAGTCACATGAAAGACAGAAGTTCCCTATCCTGGTACACAGCAGTACTCCTATTAGCTCATGTCTGAAAGCCAATCATTTAATAGATAAGAACAGTTAGAAAAAAAATGCAACTGAATAAATTATATGTAGACGCTAAAGGTACTTCAGAGGACAGTGTTCCTCTGTTCAGTTGGGAACCTTCATACTAGCGTGAAAAATCCTATCTTTCTTAATCCTTAGCTTGAAAGTGCATACACATGCACAATTTGAGAATTCAGGGATTAGAAAAATGAAAGAAAATGTGTATATATGGTAATGTCTCTTGATGGCTTGTGTAAGGGAAAAGTTGCGCAGCAAATGGAATACAATATTTCTAAATGAATCTTCATTAATACTATTTTTATTGTAGATACTCAAAGACATTCCTGAAAGAACTGGTCTGTATAGAGCAAAGAATAAGATAAACTTTTGACAAAGGACCTTTCCTGCTGAAATTTATGATCTAATTATAAAAGAAAATATCTGGATGCATTATCAAAGAGGAAATAAACTGTGGGTACACAGCTATGGATCTTGTTTAATTCTGCCACACATACTAATAGGTTTCACATTTTTTTTCCCAAATAAATGTCTTAAAACAAATAGATTAGTAATTACTAATAGTAATTACTCTGCCATTAGAACTACTATCTAATAGAGAAAATGGACTGTATTTAATAAACTGGCTTTCTGATTTTATTTTGCTCTTCTTTACTATCAAATCTAACAATAAAAGTAACAGTTGAGAAAGAGAAAGGAAAATGTAGGAAAATGAGAATAAATCCTCCTAATTCTTTGAATGAATATTCTAATGAGTTCAAATGTAAGAGAATGATAAGAAATTAAAAGGCTTTACTAATTTCTGCTGGGAGACAAAAGAACGCATATAAAACCTCATTTTGGACCAGAACCAGATCTAATCATTCTTTACTTTCTCAAATGAAAAAACTTCAACAGTTCTCTCCAGACATCATTTCAGCATGGATTATTAGGCAAGCACTGTTTTTGAAAAACAAAAACCTAAGTCCAAAATAATCCCTGACTCTTAATAAAAGTCACCATAAAACCTTTGTAAAAGACAGCTATCCAAAATACTGGCAAAATAACAGCATTTTGGCTACCATCATCCTAGCTGCTCTTATGTGCAGAACAAATACTGAACTGAATACTATGGTTGAATACAGGTAATGTAAAGATGTTGTGATGTAGGGTATAACTTCTTAATTCCTATCTCCCATAGTAGAGAACTGTGAAACAAAGATAACAACATCAAGATCTTTATATCTCATTTTAAACAAATAGGGCTTATATATTTTGCAAAGCTCCACACTGGCCTAAAGAACTAGAAGGGCAGAGATTTTTATTTTATTTTTTTTCATGAATTTCTTTATTTGTTGCTTCTCTAATCTATAAGAACAATAAAAATTCTTGGATTAAATTTCAATTAGACTTACTCTAAATCTTTTGCTTTGCACATAAAATGTATTTCATTGAAAAAGTTGTAGAAAAAAAAAAAACAAAACGAAACAAAACAAACAACAAACTGATGGAAGAATGTGGGAAACCAGTAATTTAGATGTAACAAAGATCAAAGTAAATATCATTTAGTATTTTCTTTGCAATCGCTTTACTTTTATAAGTTTACCTTTCTAAAACAACACGAAAATCAGGCAAATTACGTTAGTCAATACTATCATAAAAACATAAAGGACTATGACATTCAGATGATGTAGATCACACTCCAATTTGCTTTACTATAACTGTACCCATAACGTCAGTCCATTCATGTTCCATAAAAAATTACTTTTCACTACTGTGTCATTACCAAAAGGACATAGACCGCATAAATATGGAAAGGCAAATACAGATTACAGAAATATATAAATACAGAAAATCAAATA
>JAOWBP010000001.1:36582537-36597108 GCA_028571105.1 Tragopan temminckii
TGGAACAGGCTGCCCAGAGAGGTTGTGGATGCCCCATCCATGGAGGTGTTCAAGGTCAGATTGTATGGGGCCATGGGCAGCCTGGGCTAATATTAAGTGGGGAGGTTGGTGGTCCTGCCTGTGGCAGGGGGGTTGGAGATTCACGATCCTTGAGGTTCTTTCCAACCCGGACCATTCTGTGATTCTGTGATTTTATTACATATATTCCATGTGCTGCATCATTTGCAGCATTACTGTAGGTAACATCTGGTTGAATAAATCATCTGGTATTCTAGCTAAATATGGTGCAGCATAATAAAGTGATTTCTGGCAATAAAACCACTATTTGAATACTTGCTTTGCTTTTTGCACATTCAAAGAAAGGAATAAATTCTCTTGAGTTAACAGTACTTCATCATGTGAAAATGTTAGTGAACTTCATTAAAAACTGGAAACATTTGTCCATCCTTCATCTAAACTGTTTACTAATCTATGCACTAAAAAATAGCCATTTACTTATTATTTAAGATCTTAAATATATGACTCAAAATGAGTAAAACTCACAATTGTGTTGTCTGTCCTTCCACATTTGGTAAGTGTTAAAGCTCAGACACTCAGAAGTGAATCAACTGTTGTTGCCACTTTTCAAGTGCTCCCTACCACTCTGGCTATGAGAATGCTCTGAAGGATAAGGTCTATCTCACGGACATAGTTGGCTACTTCAAGCACAGTTACTTTAAATCTGCCAGTTTAGCTGGTGGAACTAAAATAACAGAAAGTTTCCTTAGAATCTTAATATTGGAAAAATATTTTTGTTTCAAAGATCATAGATTTCATTGCATTGCTCAACTTTCCAATGCTCTCTGCAGTAAGACTGAGATTCTGATGAGCAAATATTGTCTGAGTGATTTATATTTGTTTTCTGTTTAAGTTCTAAATTTGTACATCTGATATTAATCACTTCTGTTTTGTCACTTCTTTGGGTTGGAAGCATTTCTCCATGTTTGTTGATTAGCTAAATGCTTGGCAGTAATTCTAAACTATATTATTTGCCTTTTCTCATTACAGAAATAAAAGTTACAAGGTTCAAATTAAAAAGATTCATGACACACCAAGATACTCCCCAGAAGTTATTCTCCACTCACTTTCCTTCATTGTTTCAAAGGACTGAAAGTTTATAAAGCAAGGTCTACTTTGAAAGTTGAAGCTCTTTGCTTAAAGGAAAAATAGATTAAAATCATTATTTCATATGTAATAAATTCAAATAGTAAGGAGTGAAATTGAGAAAAGGTAGTTCAGTTAACATGCCAATTTTGAAATGTTAGCTTCATAAAGGTAATTTACTTCATTATAAATAAATCTGGATTAAATTTTGCAAAGAATCTAAGGATTCTTAAGAAAATCTCTGTAATCTGTGTGTATATATATAACAATTACATTTCACTTGTGCATCCATGAGGAAAATGTAATTTTTACACAGTGATGGCTCTCTGAGAAGTGAAGATCAGAAGCAAGAATATAAATTCATGAAAACAACAGATTATGACCAAAAGTTGTAACAAACGAGTGAGAAAAACCTTGCTTAAAACAAATATTCCTAAAAAAAATATGTTATATGGTGTAAATAACATAAATTGCACTACAATTCTTTGTGCCGTGTTTTTAAAATGAGTAACTAAATTGAGAATGCAAATACAAAGCATTGCTCAGTACGAAATTGCTCAGTAGCATGACAACTTGCTGTCCTGAGTTAGGGAGCTCAAAAGCAGAGACCAGTTGATCTCCATAACATGTTTGCATTGTATAAAGAAAAGATAAAACATATAAAAAACACAGAGTGGTAAATATAAGTAAGTTAAATTTTCAGAAAAGTCTAATTTTGCCCTCATTTATAGTCAGTAAAGATCTTTAAAAATTAAAAAAAAAACAACTTTTTTCATATATTTGTAAACACATCACTTTAATAGCATCTCCCCATAAAATTTACTATACTCCAACCTCATGCTTCTTACGGTGTGCACAGCTTGATTAATATGTCATGAACAGCCTTTCCTCGACTTAAGTATTCTTCTGTCTCTTCACTAAAATTTTCCCATCTAATCATTCTCCTCATCTTTATCTTGAGTTCAGTTATATGTTAATTTTTTCTTTATTCACCTTTATATTTTGTGTCGATATCTACTGAATTGTTACAGCATTCAGGATGTTAGTTCATTGTAAAAAGTAGAACAGATGGTCCATATGTATCTAAAGATTTAACACATACATCTGTGATTCATTTATTTTTCTAGAAAGTAAAGTAGAACATCTAGTGAGGTAATACAAAATTCCTTTAGAGATCTGCAGTTCATCCAAACATTTTACAACTTAAAACACAAAAGTTTTGGTTAGTCCTACTTTTTACTTCAGCTAGTCTCTGAGTCACAGATCATAGTGAGCTCTGTCTACCAGCCTGTTCTTCGTCCACTTCACTTTCCACTTATCTGTCCCACACCTTCTAAGGTTACCCATGAGGATGCTATAGAATATACTGTCAAAAGCCTTGCTGAAATCAAGGTACACAACATCCACTGCTCTCTCCCAATCTACTCAGCTGGTCACGACATTGTAGCAGGTTACCAGATTGGTCAAGTGTGATTTTCCATTGATGAGCCCATGCTGACTACTTCTGATAACCTTTTTCTCTTCCACTTGCTTAGAGATGGCATCCAGAATAAATTGTTCCATCACCTTCCCTAAGACAGAGCTGAGGCTGTCTGGCCCATAGTTTGTCATGGATTTGTGCATGTCTGATTCTGTGTTTTGAATTTTTGATGAAAATTATGGTGACAACACAACCACATCTTAATTGTCGCTGAGCAGTGCTTGTACATATCCAAGTGTTTTTTCAGCTTCTTGTGCTGCCCTGCCAGCAATGAGGCTGGAGGTGAACAAACAGCTAGGGGGGACAGCTGACCCAAACTGGCCATAGAATATTCTGTATCATAAGACGTCATGTTTAGCATTAAAGCTGGGGGGAAAGAAGGAAGAGATGGCATTTGGAGTGATGGCATTTGTCTTCCAATAAGCTATTATGTGTGGTGAGCCCTGTTTTCCTGGAAGTGGCTGAACATCTGCCTGCCAATGGGAAATAATGAATTAAATCCTTGTGTTGCTTTGCTTGCCTGCATGGCTTTTGCTTTACCTATTAAAATGTCTTCATGTCAACTCACAAATCCTCTCCCTTTTGCCCTTTTGATTTTCTTCCCAGTGTCTATTGTTATGCTATAGGCTAATTTCTTGCTATATGCTTTGATATACTTCTTCACAAAAATGTTCCAAACTTCAGCAATTTATTAAAGATTTTTCTTTTAGTATTTCTAATAATGATCTCTGTAGGTAAGACATACATTTTTTAAAAGCCATATGTAAAAGATAAAAAGCAGCAAGAGGAAAGAGTCAGTATAAGCAGCCAGAAAATCCAGATCTTGCATTTGCACATAGGAGTGTCTTTATTTGCAAAAGAAGCATGCCAGTTTAGGAATGAGTGCTACATAATTTCATTTCAAACACATTTAGTTTATTCATTCTGTTTCATTCTGAAGGAACAAATTCATTCTGATCATTTCATCTATGGCTGAGAAAATTGAACTCTAACAGACTGCAGTCCCAGAAGAAATTGCGTGGTGTTAGAGCTGCAAGTAATTGTTAAACTCCTACATGCCTCAGGGGAGAAAGCACGTCCTTGATTAGAAAAACAAGTTGGAGGGAGGAAGGAGGGGATGAGAGAAACTAGACTTTCACTTAATTGATGTAGCATTATTGCCCATTGGATGATTAAGTCATATTTTCTGTTTTTAACTAGAATAATTGTTTAATATTTAAAGTAAGCATTAATATTTAGAGTTTATCCTTTTTTTTTTTTTTGAGTGAGAAAAATAGATATATTTTTAATTAAAAACAAATTGCTAGTGAGCAAATAAACACAGAATACTAATGCACTTTCATATATTCTTATTCTCATTAAATTGTATAGTTCTGACAGCTCAGTGGTAATGAGAAGTTTATGTGTTCTCTTCTGAAAAAGAAATAATATATAATATATATAGCTGAAAATTAAATCCATGATTACAAGAACTGTATGATGGTTTCTAAGATTGCAAAGAATATGACTATTTAAACATGTGTGAAGGAATATATTTTTCTTAATTCTTATTATATTGTACATGAGGCTTATTTACACACTATCTTTAATATGAATGACAGAAGGAAAGTTGCAAAGGCCTGACTTCATTCAGAAAGTCAATATTTTGATGTAGCTGTTATTTTGGACACAGGACTGTAGGTAATGTGTATACCAGAGCCACAATAATTTTTTAATTAATTACTTGAATTTTTTGTCGTCCATATTTGAAGATGAAAAATACTGCTATACTGGATTCCCAGAAGCCTTTGTTCGTGCTGAAAAGGAGATACATAACATAAATATTCTTGAGCTCAGACTTTAAGCACATAAGCCAATTTACACACATTAGGCATAAGAGGAAATAAATTTATGGGCTAGATTTCCACCTGGCTTAGAAAGCTTCAATTAGTAACAGATGAGGCTCTTCTCAAAGAAGAGGAAAATTGCCCTTTTAGGGAAAAAATATCTGTAGAACAGAAATCTTGGCAGAATTGAGAAAGAAGAACCTGATTTAGAGAACCTACCTATATCTATCTCTGTCTATATAATCTCTGTATCTCTACTCATCTCTCTTTGTATTTCTGTATCCACATCTCTAACATCTACATCTAACTCTATAATTAGAATACAAAAAATAAGAATCAATTTCTACACATACATAAGCATATAAGCTACTTACTGTGATGAAATTATTAGAAATATATATTATATTAAAAAAATATTATTACATCCTCGCTGTAGTAATTAGAGCTTCTGACCTAGACTTGTTTGAGACAATTAACAATCGCACTCACATAAACTTCAGGAATTTCCAAGTCTTGTTTCTCCCTGCTTGTGTAAGAAGGATAACTTGATATGTGGCCTCTGTTTCTCAAAACGTTTTTTTGTGAGCAAAATTAATTTAGGTAAGGAATCTCCCTCACCTCTAGACTGCACATTTATGAATCAAAATACATAAAATTTATGGAAGTATGATACTAAAATATAATAGGAAGGGGATCACTTTAGGATTAAGAAAATCTGATGTCATGATTTCATGGTTTTTCATCCATATTCTACATCATAACATCATACAGTGCACGGGGAGTTAAAGAGCTTTTCCTCACCTAGCCCCATCTGCCTACATTTTCCCTTCCCTACCCACCCTTACCGGGACATTGATCCATGAGTCCCTTCACCCCCTTGTCACAGAAATCAAGCTCAAGCATGACACCTGATTTCTTTTCCTACATTGCTTCTATCTTCTTTGCCTTTTTAAAACAATAAACAATAAACAAAAACAATAAATAATAGACCGAAGTATGAGTCTAAGTTAACATTCTCTAAATTTATGTTCCTAAAAATCACTGTGATTTAAGTTGTTATCTTTGCCTATAGCCTTTTAAGAATCTATTAAAATATTTATTTAACTTTTACTTTGTTGGAAGCCTGGTTTTGTTACATTAACTTCATATGTTCGTATATACTCACCCTTAAAATATTTACAGTTTGATCAGTAAAATAGTTAACATAGTCAATTCAGGTAATATTCAGCTCTTTGGGCATCTATTAGTCGCAACATTTCAAAAAATAAAAATAAAATAATATTAAAAAAAAAGAAAAAAGCAGCTCCAACAACTCTTTGGATTACATTATTTCAACCACACACTGAATTGACTAGATTGTTTATAGAATTCTCTTGTTTTAAGAATTGTCTGCATTTTCAGTATCTGATGCATCATTATCTCCATCAAGAGCAAGTATATCCATTTCTAAATGACTCTTCCCTTTCACGAATGCAAAATAAAAACTCTAAAGTAGTTAAGATATTTTTAAGAAAAGAGTCAACCAAAATAACAGCAACAGGATCCAATTTTCAAGCTACTCAATTTCAAAAAAAATTTCAAAACAGAAGGAACTCAAATGCAGAAACTGAGTGACTTCAGCTGAAAAGGGAATTGGACCAAATGCTTTCCAATTTGTCACAAGCAGAGAAATCTTACAAACGTATTCTCAGAATATTTATACATTAATTTTGAGCACAGAAAATTGTTCTATCAAAACAAAAAATGAAAGATTTTTTGTGAAGGTTTTCCTATTTGTTATTCAAGTATGAAATGCATATCAAGACAAAATTTACCTTCCTAGTCATGTTGTGGATAACTTTGTCATTTGTCAGGCAAAGACTCCAGTGACTGAAAAAAGGGAAACATCACTTCCATTTTTTTACAAAAGGAAAAAAGGAAGACGTAGGAAAGTACAGGCTGGTAGTTTCTCATGGAACAGATCCTCTTGGAAGCTATGTTGAGGCACACACAAGATGAGGAGGTGATCCATGAAAGCCAAAAAAACTTCACCAAGGGAAGATAAAGCTTGATCAATCTGGTGGCCTTCTATGGTGGAGAGAGGATGTCAGTAGACAAAGAAAGAGTGGCAGATGTTATTTACCTGGATTTCTACCAGGGCTTTGATATAGTACCTCATCACATCCTTATCTCTAAATTGGAGAGGTATGGATTTGAAGGGTGGAGTATCAAGTAGATAATGAATTGGTTGGATGGTCACAGCCAGAAGTTTGTGCTCTATGGCTCTATGTCCAGGTGAAGGATGCTCACAGATGATGTCTAGGGACTGGTGGTCAACATCTTTATCAGTGACCTGGATAGTGGGCTCAAATGCACCCACAGCAAATTTGAGTATAACACCAAACTGAATGGTGTAATTGATACAATAGAAGGAAGGGATAGCATCCAGGGGAACATGGACAGGATTGAGCCCATGAGATCCTAATGTGATTCAATAAGGTCAAGCGCAAGGTATTGTACTTTGGTCAGGGTGATCCCAGAAATGTCTACAGACTGGAGAAAAACTCATTGAGAGCAGTCCTGCAGAAAAGGAACTGTGGGTTCTGGTGGATGAAAAGCTTGACACAAGCCAACAGTGTGTATCTGCAGACAAGAAGGCTTTCTGTAACTTGGGCTGCAACAAAAGAGGGCTGGCCAGCAGGGAGAGGAAGATGATTGTCCTTCACAACTCTGTCCTTCGTGAGGCCTCATTTAGGGGCCTGCTTTCAGGCCTGGGGCCCTCAGCACAAGAAAAATGTAGAGCTGGAGGAGCAAGTCCAGAGGAAGGCTACAGAGATGATCAGAAGGCTGGAGCACCGCTCCTGTGAGGAAAAGCTAAGGGAGATGGGCTTGTTCGTCCTGCAATCAAAGAAGGCTCTGGGTGGACCTCACTGAGACATTGCAGTACTTAAAGAGAGATAAAGAGAGAGAAGGACCAACACTTAAATGGCCCGATAATGATATGACCATGGGGAACAGCAATTTTAATATCAAAGAGGGGAGATTCAGATTAGATATTAGGTGGACTTTATTTATTTACTCAGAGGGTGATGAGGCAGTAAAACAGGTTGCTCTGAGAAGCTGTAGATACCCCATCCCTGGAGGTGTTCATGACCAGGTTGGACAGAACCCCATGCTGTATCATCTAGTGGTTGACAACCCTGTAGGAGTCAGTGGGGTTGGAAATGAATGGTTGCTAAGTTCCTTTCCAACCAAAGCCATTCTATGATTCAATGATACTGTGAAAATATAATTTTTGATTTAAAAGATTTTCTTGGTATTCCTTTTATCTGCTTCAGAGCAAATAGAACAGTGGGCCTCGTATGTTATTTATATCAGGATTATATTGTTCAGCAGCTTTTGTTGAAGACTGCAGAAAATTCAGTTTCAATTTGACTCCCTCTTAAACAAACAGCAATAATAGAAGGCTATTACTTTTTTTTGAACAAACCTAGAAGGAAAAATTATTTATTCATAACATACCACACAAAATTCATTAGCACAGATGTTGCTGCCTGCACAAAGAATTCCAAATGAACATGATGGGTTATAAATTTAAATGAAAATTGATTGGTAATCCAAATCTTAATGACTACAGAAACAGTGCTATGTAAAGTCATGACACTGTGTATAGCATTTCTCTCTCATATGCAATTTTAAAGATTTCTGTAGGTATAGCACCAAAAATAAAACTGTGAAGTTATTTTACAAATGAGCAAAAACACACAGATGTCATTAGTGACCAGAGAACCCACTTAATAAACCAACTTGCCGAGTGGACTGTTCTCTGCCAGCGGGAACTGCCTTGTTTCTAGTGGACTTTCCTTACACATAAATTCTATTTCTTTGACTTCATTTTCACTTGCAGTTCAGCTATGTGTATAATACTGTTAATATATCTATTTAAATGCTTAAGATGACAAATCAATCTGTCCATTTCCAAAAGCAATAAACAAATATTCAGATACAAGCAATGTATTATGCTGCTAAAAATATTTTGATAAAATGAGCATATATTTTTTAGTTTTTATTTGAACTCTGGTTGATTGGCCTAGCTTTCTGGAAGCATAATCACAATTCATGTGTTTATTTCAATCTCAGTTGCAATAATAAATTGCTAACTATAATTGGAGCATCCTTTTTCATAGTTATTAGTTACATGCTATATTTGAAACATATTCAGAAATTACATTGAGGTGAAAGAGTATATCTCAATGGGAGAGACTGTAGTTTGAATACAGAATTACAAGCTACACCTGCTACTACCATGTATTTCAAAGGGCAGTTTACTGAGCTTGCCTTTCCTCTTTGAAACAGACAATGAAACTTCTAGTTTTTAACTGAGATGGTGTAATTATATTTAATTTTGTGACTAATTCATCTGCAGTACCAGTTACAATTATCGTGACCATATGGTGCAGCAGTTATTTTATTTACCTTCTGAATATATATTTAAGTGATGAACCTACTGAACATATATTTAGCTGATGAACAGATAATAATTACTAATTTGGGGAAAATATTCAGCTTGGAGATATAATTGGAAGTATAAAAACTCAGATGTAAAGTGGAATAAAGTGCCCATACTTTGCACTGACACTGAAGAATAAGAAATAGATATCTGATAACTTACATGTTTAAAAATATGGGGAAGAAAACGTAAAGTTAAGAGTGAATTCTTTAGACATTGGTGATGATAAAAGTGAATAATATGAAAGTAGCAAATTTTGAAATACATAGTTTAACATAAATAAATAAAAGCTGCTTGACTACGCAGGTATTTAAAATAACCTCTATAGACCTGAAGAAGGGAAGAGGTTATGAGTAATTTGCAGGTTTTATTATTTGTGTAGTATGAGTCATCCTTGAGAAGTGTAAATGAGAAATCTGTACTATGCAAGGATATAATTCTTTGTATATCATATATTTGAAAAATAAACCTATTTCAAATCTAGATTTACAGAATTATAAAAAATAATAGGACTATTACTTTATACTTCTGAGAACACAGTATGTAAGTTCTTAAGATACAAAATAATTCTAAATCAAATAGTAAAATAAAAAACAAAAACAAAAACGTGTACAATTTCAAGTGGCTATTACTTAGTTAATTAGAAATGTAAAAAATATTTTACTGCCTGATATGCAACCATTGGGACAGAAAGAATTCAAAGAGATAGAATTTCAGTAGGACACTCCACTGCAAACATTTAACTAATTGAATCATTTTTCACTTTTTTTTATGAATTGTGGTTGTTCATCTTTTCCTGTTCTGCTAATAATATAATAGCTGTACATCATTTGTTAATGTTCTAGAGAATATCTTTGATATAAGCAGTTTCATTGTACCAGCGCTAAATAGGTGGAGCACTTGTTATTCTCCAAACTTTACATTTCAATTGAAAAGTAAAGCTTTTCCTTCAGCTGAAATTCTTTCGGTCAGTTGGCTTCACAGCTGACAATATGCACAGCCAGCTGCTTAAATTTTTTTCTGTAAAAACTCAGTTTTTATTGTCATGTTAGTTTTTCTACACTGCTGAATAAGATCAGAATTCTGAGTCCCTTCAATTCTACTGCTACGGGAAAAAGAATAAAAAAGGAAAGTACAGTTTGGCTATAAGTGAAGTATGTGCTATTCTATGATATGTACATGAGATATGGTGTATCTCACCCTTCCGGTGAAGAAACAGTGTTGAGACTGTGAAGGTAATTATTTCTGTGTGTTAGTGTTATTTTTTATCAAATATTCCACAGAAGAAAGAAGACCTGAAGAATAGTGACTGTTTTGAAGGAAAATTACCTGACCTAAGAGTAACACATGCTAACTCACCATATCAAATCAGAGTGAGAGAAACTTGTTCCTAGAGCACTTACAGTTCAGAAATGTTCTCTTGTCATTTTTCTGTTCTCAGAGGCTGTATAAATACAACAAAATATTCAGTCATGGACACAGAAAAGCTTCCATGATTAAATTATTGTCCACGAAAATATATATTTTCAATAACCTGATATTTTCTGCTAGTTTAAAATAATTTCTGACATATCTGTTTTACCTTGTACTGCATAATATTATATTTATATATATATCATACCTACTACATACATTATATAAAGGTACTGAGAAGCTGATGAAAGTTGTAAGCAATACTGTGTATGGTAAAGGAAATATAGGACAAAATTATATTAACTTCCAGTCAAAATATTTCTTACTCTTCTTACACAATGTGTAGAAATAATCTCTAATAACCCCAGAAGAATCTTATAAAAGAAGTTCTTATGAAGGAAGACTGCTTTTTCACTTTCATAAATTAAAAGCAAACTGCTAGTAACTTAAACATACATTTACACTCACAAACACACAAAAATAATCATATTGAAGTTATGCCATTGTATGCATTTATTAAGCTAGGATAATTTATACAAAATTTAACTAGGAACAGATAAATTAAGTAACACACTGCTACATTTAGAATATATCTTCTCTTTGAAAAGCTATTTTTAAAATGTCATGAATTTTTCTTTCTGTTATTTTTATTATTATTGTAAAAGAATGTAAAATAACAGAAATCATTGAATTTAAAAGCAATTACCACATACAGCTGTAGAGGTAAAGTATTCTTATCACAAAAGGACAGAGGAGTGGATCAAATAGTTAAGAAGATGGAAATAACATATTTCATTAATGAGTTACCTGCCTCAAAGAATGAATTAATTAATGGTGATGTCAAAAATTTTAAATAATAAGAATCCATCAGTAGCCTACATCCTTCTGAATAATCTTTTGAGTGAATAGAAATCAGAATTCTTTTTTTCTCAAATTTTAATCAATAAGAAACATTTTTCAAAATATCATGATTTGTTTATACTTATCCTCTTCATGAATGTTCTTATATAGAAGGCTGTCTTCTAAGATGAGAGATAGTCCACTTTCATGATCATATATCAGTCCTTTTTTGGTATAGATAAAATGATAATTTGATAGAATTTTCATTTAGTTTACCAAATCTCCCTCAATAGAGGTGATTGTAACTTGAAAATGGATAGCCTGCAGTACCATTGACAAATACAATCAGTAGGAAAATATTTGTTCTTCTTCTTCTTTCTTTTTTTTTTTTTTTTTTTTCCCTTCACCTGAAAGTATGTGTAATGAGTTGTGTGTAATGACTAACTTACGTTCTCTCTCTGGAAACAAATTCATTGGTAAGTGAAAACAACTATAGAGAACGTGAACACAACTATAAAGAGCAGAAGAGGAGGATACAGGATCTGTAAACAAAAATGGTATTCTACTTGGAGCCCATCTTGAGATGCCAAATGCCTTGACTAAAAAGACTACATTGATTCAAACTGGGTAGTACTAGATTTTTTAATGATATTTTCTTTTAGCTCACCAAGCATCAAGAGCCAGTTTTGCAAACATAATAGACTAGCTCTGTTCTTATCACTTTTGAAATCCTCTAAATCAGCAACATATGGTCTTTCCAATTCTGTTCTGTGTCATATCGATTAAACCAAGCATCACTGGATGATCTCATGAGACCATCTAAGTGTTTATGATTTCTAATTTTTTGATTGTTTGGTATTTGAAATATCCCTCAGGAGTGTCATAAAGAAGCTTTCAGTTAAATTTTCTAAAAGAAAAAATAGCAATTTTTTAGAGATGGTGTAAGGAACATTTTCCAAACTGAGATGAAGTTCAAAGTCAAAATAGAAATACTGTTTAGAAATACTTCTATGCTAGGAATATTTCAGTATTTGTAATTATGTAAATTTTCCAGTTGTATGGTTTGAAAAAGCATACTGGTGGGACCAGACAGACAGTTGAGTTGTAATGAAATTGTACATACATCAATATAATAATAACTAGAAATCAGTGAATTTTATTGAAAAATTTTGAAAGAAAATAAAGATATTTTAGGTTTTGGTAATTTTCTTTTGTTTGTAATAACAATGCCTACTATGTTTTTTGGACATCTTGTGAGCAATTAAAGACATCTGAAAACATATCCTATAAGCTTCTGTGTATGAAAATTTGAAAGAAAATATATGGATAAAAATGCATGATTATTCATTTCTAGCTGTTGCATGAAATCTTTAGGTCAGAAATAGTCCTTAGCATCAAAGTCAGATGAAGAGGTGTGCTATTCTTCATACAAATTGGGAGAGACTTTTTCAAGTGCCCTTGTTTTTACACATATGTTAAATTATATATCAAGTGTTCTCTATCTTCTACACCAAAACAGACAGAGAGAGAGAAAAGAAACTTGGACATATAAAAGCTCTCAGACTGGAAAATTTGAAGAAAAATTCTAATGAAAAAAAAATCTTATAAACGAGTTAAAATATATAATCAGATACTCCATGCTGAAACTAGGTATCTTGTAAATTTAAGGAGCACACTTACTTATGAACATAATTGAATTGAGCATAAGTGTTGAAACTCACTGGGGATGTTAACAAACAGAAAAGAGAAAAATATGCAAGTAATTTCAAGAGTTATATACATATATTTTTTTTCAACTAAAGGCATGAAAAGCAGACATACCAGCACTTCACACTGTTCCTGACCCACCACCAGGCTTCTGGTGCAGACAAACTTGTGCTCTTTTTATATTTTATATTTGTACTCTTGCTTTAGCAATATCCTGTGGACTTCCTTGTTGTTTAGCTCATAGAAAATACAGAGATGGTTGTTATAGCTTTTGGATTTTTATACATATTCAAAGATTTTAAATTTTTTCCAGGCTGAAATGTTTACAAAGAGAATATCTCTTTTTTTTTTTGTGTGTGTGAAAAAATAGATGGGCATACTAGAATATCAGTAGGTGTAGGTTTTTGAGGTTTTATTTTTGTTTGTTTGTTTGTTTGTTTTGGTTTTTTTGTTTTTTTTTTTTTGTAACAGAGTAAAGGGATAATTCTAATTTTAACTTTTGTAATAAAAAAATAAAGATTTATAAAAAGTAATTCTATGTTTAGTTAGTTGATTTGGCTATTAACTCATATATGTGTAAAAGCCTAAATCTGAAAAGATATTAAACATTACACCAATTTTTAATTTCAGTTTGTTGAGTTTTTCCTTATTTGGTAGAATTAGCAAACTTAAATATGCCTCTGGTATCTTACTTACGGATATTGAAATAAATAACTGTCTTACTGTGTTCACTCTCTCCTTCTTTGTATAGTATTAAATATGTGACCTAATAAAATATAACCAGTTATAACATAAAAAAATATAACCAAGCTCATAGACATAATGACAATGTACATTTCCATTTATACCAAAGCAAGCTAATTATAACATATTCATATTCTTGGAAGGTACAATTTAAGTCAACAAAACATATGCACTGTTATGTTTCGGTAAAGATGTTCTTGAAATCACTTTAATTTTGTTTCACAGCTGATGATATATTTGCTTTTATCCAGGTAATTAAATGCAAATAATTGGTTTATTTTACAGTATTCTTAAGAGAATATTAATCTTAAACTAAGAATCTTCCCTTTGAAATCCTTTGACATTTGAATAGGTATACTTTTTGAAGGTCTTCAGCATTTTCATGTTTATATTTATGAATTCAGTCCTGAAAGCAGAAATTCACAGTTTGTTTCATAATTAATTATTGCTAAAACAATATTGGCATACCCATATGAAAATGTAAATAACATTTGAATTACTACTACCACAATATGGAATTATACTATTGGCTTTTCATTCTGATATGTTAGTAGAATGCACTTCAAATAAACTCTAACTGAGACCGAGAATAGGATGAATCTAGATAAACATCAGGAGGAGCACAAAATGGTGATTTAGTAGAACAGCAAATTAACAAGCTGGGGGACCTGACTTCGGATCAGTTTTCATATATGATTAATTTCTGATTCCTCAGAATGGATTGAAACATACAATTACAATAATTAGCAGCAATTTTGCCCCCTACAATGATTCAAGTGTGTGAAAGTTACTTTATGAAAAAATTACTCCCAAGAGAACCTGTGAAAATAAAGGAAGTGTGAAACAAAGCTATCTACTGAAAAGAATCAAGTTTCTCTGACATTTGTTTGGTAGTAAATATGAATGATATCTGTCCACAGCATTTAAAA
>JAOWBP010000001.1:36603211-36614455 GCA_028571105.1 Tragopan temminckii
ATATATATATATAGAAGTACAGACTGACAGGAAAGAGGTGAAGGAAGAATAGAAGGTATATTGAAAAAGAGAACAAAACATATCCAGTAAGCAGATGTGCTCCTGCAAAAAAAAACTTGTTCATGTATGTAGAGAAAAGGTATAAGTTACAAAATACTCTTAATTCCAGGTGTTAAGATTATATATGTAAAACATAAAAAATAACTGATCAGTTTGATAGATAAATAGTAAAGCAATTGATTATATGCTTTCTTAAAACTATGGTTATTTAAAAGATAATCAAGAACAGAAGTCAAGAGTTAGCATATCCACATCTATATTTCATGCACTTCATTAAACAAAAATTATCCCTGAAAAGTAACCATATAGAAGTATTACAAGTTATAATGTGAAATTCAGTCTCACTGCTTCATTAAGCCGCAGAGACATAGAAAATAACTTTAAGGCCTTCTTTTTGATAGGTAGAAGACTCCTGATATGGTATTTTCAGAAGACCCTCAGAGCAAGTGATCAATTGGAAATTTTGACTGAGTTATTTGAGATAACTTAGTATCTACAATTTTTATTTATTTTTTTTTTTTTTAAGCTCTTCACTGACATTGAAGATACTCATTATTAACAGAGATTTCTAGACTTCTAATGCAATGTTCATATGCCCTAGCTACTAGGGGTGTTTGGGTGAAATATCTCTTTGTATCACGGCTCAGATAATTGCAAAGACAGCTTCTAAATTACATTTGTCAGTTTGCCAGGAACAGATTTTTACTTAAATGATACACTTTATTGCTGTATACACATTACAACGAACAAGCTAATGAGCATGGATGTGATATTTTGAGCAAAACATGATTTATATCACAGCAGAACTGGGAGTGGATTCTTTGAGGCTTATAGTTATACTCTTCTCATATCTCCCCCCTCTTTTAAAGGAAATCACCAATAATGATTCAGTATAGGCATAAAAATATCAACTATTTATCAATTTTAATATTATTAGCTTTCTTCCCTCTCTTCCTTCAAGAGTGGACTTCTGATTTTTTGCTGATCAGCTTTCATGTTCATTTCCATTCCAGAGCAGTTAAAACACTTTCCAGCCTGCCTGATGAACAGACCTTCTTATTTTGGTTCTTGTGAGTTTATGCTTTTGATTGTGAATGTGAATAAATGAAATCAATTTTGCTTCAAAATAAAAGAAACTTTCCATCTTTTAAAAAGTTACACTGAGATTTTCAACATCATTTCAGCGCCAGTCCCAACATACCTGTCTACATGTCCATTTCTAAGAAAATCAGGCTCTCTTTTCTTCTGTCTCGGTCTCTGCTACAGTTTCATTTTACTCTTTACTATTCTGTGTAGGGAAGCATGAGTCATTATGAGTCAATTGTGTATATGCCTTTTCAATATTGTAATAACTATTTGTATTCCAAACAGTAAGTCTGAATCTATTCTGAGATTGAAAAACAATAATTTCACCTGAAAAGTATACTTAATGAGTTTGTATGTTATCACCTGGGAAGGTACAGGACCTTTTAAGTATGGTGTAGTTCTGTCACCAGAGGAGCTCATGTAATGCAACTCAAATTCAAATTACAGAAGTACAGAATCAATAAATTCACTTTCACCTTTCCTATCATGTTAAATAACATCTTTTTGAAGAAACCAATCTAGCCAGGCCAATCAGAAGAGAGATGTAAGGATACAAACACTTAAAATTAAGACACATGTACCTTGAACAATTTTCAGATGTCAGATAGCTCAGTACTTCTCACTGGGTCAATAAAAACATGTTCAGACTGTTAAACAATGCTGACTGCCTCTAGTTTATCAAGGCCAAAAATAATACTGTGGAAAGGAGCTGATTTTGAAGATGGGAAATTTGGTCTGATTTTGATAAATGACTTTACACTCCATCAAATTAAACAAAATGGAAATCCTTGCCCTGAACCCTACCCATATTCCATTTCTTTATAAAAGTCAAACAAAACACAATAATATCTTTTGAAAATCATTGTGCTTTTTTTTTTTTTTTTTTACTTTTATGATTAATATAAGAGATTTTCTGTGATAATGAATGCTGTAAATATTTCCTCTTTCCTCCCCTCATTTTGCATCACTATCCATACCTGTTGTGCTTCTGCTAACATGGAAACTGGGATGAGAGAAACAAAAAATCCAATCTTTGTCCCAAATATTAATAAAACATTCTTAATTGGGTTAAAAAAAATTTGCATTTCTTAGATCAGTTTAAAAGATATCTACTCTAGTTCCTTTTTTCAGTTGAATTTCACTTAAACCTGAGGCATAGCAATATGCATTTTCATATTTGTTATTTAAAAAAAATTAAACTCACACTTCCCACTTTCCAGTGAAAAGGAACTGATATTTAAAATAATCTTTTTTATCCACCTGTCAAGGAGACCATGAAATACTGGTTTAAAGACCTCCCTTTGGGTGTTTTTTTTTTGTTTTTTTTTTTTTTTTTTTGAGAAATTATTTTAATATACTCCAGATATTTCAAAGCTTGAAATCTAAATTTTCTCTTTCACTCTTTTTACTCCCAGAATATATTAGGTATAGATAACATCACAGAGTAATAGAAGGTGATCAATAGTTTAATGTAAGTGTAGGTCTGCTAAGAGAGATGTGAAAGTTTTTCCTATTTCAGATATTTATTTCAACATCTGCATCATATTGCAAAGTATCCATTACAGGGAATTAAATAGTTACTTAGTGAGAAATTGACAAAATACATATCAGTATAAAAATAATAATAGTAATTAAAACAACAACAACAACAGAAAACAACAAAAAACAATTTACGTAGCAACCAAGTGAGATCATTCCCAGAAAACATTAGAATTAGAAAAATGAGAAAAATGATGTTAGAGTAAAGCAGACCTGAGCAAGACTGAAAGGATTTTGTGCAATCTGTGGTTTAAAGTAGTTACAAAGTTGCAGACACAACAGACATGTAAGACGAAGAATATTAAAATATGGCTGCTGCTTCAAGTGTCTTGTGAAAATTACCTAAAATTAAAAGTTCTTTTTAACGATTAGATATAATCCAGTTTTCATAGATGTTCAACAGCCATAGATTTTGTTATTTCTGTGGAAACAAATTGTTCTATATGTTTGAAAGCTAATAATGAACATTATTACAATGGAACTAAGAGACGCTACAGAAAGGAACTAAAATTGAAAACATAATTGAAACTTTTACTAAGAAAATGGATCTCATGACACACTTAATAGTCTTTGAAATACACCATCATGAAATTTAAAAGTCTTCATTCTGTTCACTTCATCAGGTTTTTGTAAAAACAAACGAACAAACAAACAAAAAAAAAAAACACAAAAGAAAAGAGCAGCACAGCAAAAAGCAATCCAGACTACTTTAGATTCAAGGCTTTACTGTAATCTAAAGATTATTCTAATCTAAAGAATATTCTAACAGTGACTTATTAAAAAAAAAAAAAAAACACTAAAAATGCAACAAGCATTTTTAAGTACATGGCAAAAGCTGTTACCTAATTGTGCCGTTACTCTCAAAAAGTTCTGAAAAGAGAATGATTCATCATTCTTCAAATCTCAGTCATAGCGGTATTTCTCAGGATCATCAATATGTATTAGAAACATTTGCTAGCTCCACCACAAATTATTAAAAATCTCTTTTAAATTCTGTCAGTCCTGTACTCAAATCTAATCTTACACTGGGGTAATTTCAAATCAGAATCATACTTTTAAAAGCTACACTGGAGAACAGCAGCTTATTTTATAAACTTAAAATTCATTTTTCAACAACATTCCTCCACAAAAATAATTCCTTTAGGGATTCCATTTAAAAAGTGATGCTTAGCTAATCAGCAAAATAGTAAGGTTTCTTTTCTTTTTTTTCCCCTCAAAATTATGAAGTAGTAGTCCTGCAGCTTCAGACTTTAGATTTTAGCTTAGACTAGTAGTAGAAAGTTTCTAACTAACGTATACTGCACACATCATCTTAAGTCTTCTAATACATTTATCTTCACTGAATCTAGATCATGATAATTTGAGGGGAGTTTTGTTGTATTTTTTAACCTGATGTTTAAACTTCTGAAAAGATGCATTTATAACATGTGAGTTGAATCAGCTACCTTCCTACCTTCTTCCATAGAGAACTTGGACATTAACTGTCAAATATCAAATAATGAAGAGATAAGCAACTACCACGTAAAAAGACAATGCAGTAAGAGTTCAATTCATAAGAAATTGTCATATAGATACTATTTAAAATGCATTTCTTCTGGCAGGTTCAGTTTAACAGAAATAAAGGAATAAGGGTTTCTGTATTATGCATGCAAAATTTGGTAGCATTTTCTCTCCATAGCAAAGGTCTTGTTACAGTTATTTCTGTTGTCTGCAGAAGCACATTAATGTACTTATATGGCATACTTTTAATGTTTCTTTATCAGCCTGTACTATCTTTTAAATTACTTCTAAGGAAATGAAGTTTTAAGCTCTCATGTTTTGGTCTTTGATCTTTCTCTCTGTTTTTGGAGTAAGGCTAAACTGATAAACAATGAATGATATTAAGTTACTTTGAACCAGAAACAGGTTACTCTTGAAGCCAACATTCATATATCTGTTACATATACAAGTAGCGATAAGAAAAATGGAAATGAAATTAGAAAACAGAAAACAAATTAAGAAAATTTAAAGTCTCATTAGAAAAACAAAAGTGGAATAAAGAAAGACTTTGCATTTATTTTAGATAATAGTATATAGTCTGGAGTTAAAAATAGTCTATGAAAGATATATTCTAGAATCAAGCTTGTCCCAGCAAAGTCTTTTAAACCGCAATAGCCCTTGGAAAGTTTTTATTTTATGAGAAAGAAAAACCAGAGTTTCAGCCTTAGGTTAGTTAAGAAAATGACTTTCAGTCATTTACTTATTTATTTTTTAGAATAGTAACCCTGAAAAAAAAAAATAAAAAAAAAAATCCTAGCTAGCATGCTTTTGAACAAGTTTCCTGTTTTTCTGTGACTCAGATTAAAAACACATCAACTGACAGAACTTTGAAAGAGTCCTCTTACCATAACCAAGATCTTTATTTTCTTCCAGTGTACACAAGAACAGCTATTTCAATTTTCAAGTAGATTTATAGTAGAATGCTTCCTGTACATGCACTGCTTAAAAATTCTGTTCTGTGTTAGTCATCAAGAGTTTTATGTTTCAGTGATCTAAGTAGCACTGAATAAATATAATTTTGTGTGCACATGTGATGGGGCTATGAGTCAGCCACAAGCCTGTGATGAGTGTATTCACTAAGTCCCCTTGTTCTGTGTAATATGAACCTAATAAAGACAATAACAACAAGAACAAATAACAAAAGAAAGCAGCAAAATGTTTAGGAAATCTACATTTATATTGTTTCAAAGAATGTTAGAAAAAGTGATAGTGAAGAAGACAGACTTATAAACAGAAAAAAACCTTGGATCTCCTGGTTAAGACATTAAATAAAATACTTCAGAAGTAATTCTTCCCTCACCACCATAATGGAGGAAGAGATGTCCTCACTTTGAGTCTTTCTTTCCAATTCAGCAACTTTCTTTGACTTATGGAGAGGAAAGACCCATTCTATCCCCTGAGAGTTTCCACAAAAGGCTGTCTTATATTTGGGATATACTATTCTGCTACTTTCAGGAATCTTCCAGCTGTATTCGTTTTGCAGTTTTTCTCCTTATTAGATTTTTCAGAACCATAGTAGCACATGACTCCAGAAGCTCTTCTCATTGTTGCGAATTCTCAACACAAGCACAGCTTGAAGGAGAGTCTTCCTCTCTAATACTCAGCTATATTCTACAAACCAAAAACTATTGTAGAATGAGCTGTTAATGAGCACACTATGTGATAATGGAGTACCTGTTAGCACCACAAAGAGAGAACTTTTTCTAATTAAGTAGCTGCATGTGAGGACAGTGGAGGACCAGAAATAATTTCAAAATATAACCTGAGCTCTACTAACAGTGTAATTCTGCTAAATAGGAACAGAGACTCTATAACATAGAATTGTAATTCCATGTTATAGAGTTTTCAATAAACTTAACTGTGGCATAAAAATGTACCACGTGAGTGCAATATTGGTAGAATTATTTCAGGCTGCAACTTGGCTATAATTTTGTTTTTCCCTATCAGGCCTTGTTTTGTTTTCAGAACCAGCTCACACTTGCAATGTAACATGCACTTAATGAAGAAAAAACTGAATCTATGCATCATGTTAACATTTACGGGCCCCAGAAGAGTCTTAAAAAGTTAACCATCACCAAAAATAATAGCTCTACTGATTCACTGTCCCTAATAAATTCAGGAATTTCTTAAAATAATGAATTTCCTATTACTGAAGCAACTAGAACAAATGTACAAATAAAATTAACTTATGCATAGAATCAATATTGGATTCCCATTCCTCAAAAAGCTCAGTAACAATAATAATAATAATAATAATAAAATCCCTGGAAATTGTTGCGAATCCAAAAGTTGATCAGAATTATAACTCAGAAGGTTCCAAATTGATAGAAGCCATTCTGAGATAAAAATATGTTTTGAAGCGTAGAGACTTCAGCAGTATCGAAAATAAGTTTTCATCTGACAAATTTTGAGCAAAGACATTAGTAGCTGCCCTGCTGTGGAAATCATTTTAAATGAAAAAAAATATATATTTTTTTTCCTTCTGAACATGTTCAGATAATTTATAGATCTTTATTTTTCACAAATTAAGGAAGAAAAAATCTTCAGGGGAAATAAAAAATATCGCAAAGCAACCAGGTACAAAACTCTTTTGCAATAGCCACAATTACAGATTTTACAAAGCCAAGACCAGAGAAGAATGGCAGTCATGACATAACATTTCTGATAGAGTTCAGTATCTTGAAGAAATTCAAGGAGGGATCAGAAATACTGCCACTGATTGAAAAACTTTACTGAAAAAAAAACCATCTTGAAGTTCAGAGAACTGTGACTCAAATTTCTGTAAAAGAAACAAACTAACAAACAAAAAGCTAGGGTCTTTGTCCTAAAGCGTGAAGATTTTTCTGCCATACTATTATCAGCAGATATAGAAATATATCCATGAATCTAAACAATCTAGGGAGAATGGAAATTTTGGAATTTGATTTGAATGTGAAATGTCTAAGAAATAATTGCTAAATTCACACATAACACCTCTACAGTAGTCTTTGTGAGTTATTACCATCAGACACTCACTGATATGAGCACTTTTATGCAGGAGTTGTTAGCCTGAAAAAAAAAAACACACTGTACCTGCTTATGCACAATTCAGCACAGAGAAGATTCTAGTTCTTCTCAGCCTCTTTGAGCCAAAATAACACAGTAAGTTTATCTGTGCACAGAGCACCTAACTGAGTTTAGCGTGTGCTAAAGATCAGAAAATTCACAAACTTTAAACCACACAGTAACTACTTTAATGCCTTCTCAGCAAATATTTTGTCCTTTTTCATACTTGCTATACATTATATAAACACTAAACAATTTGTTCAGAATTCAATAAAAATAACAAAAAGAAGGTGGGATAATGTTGTATCAGGTTAAGAAAATATAATTCTTCCTTTTCCTACCCTTCGCACACACTTCTAGAAAAAAAGAAAAAGAAAAGAAAAAAGAAAAGAACCACCATATTATTTATGTTATTTAAAAATGATTAATGAAATTTTATGTTCTCAGTAATTTGATTCTAGGATCAAGGATCTTGTATACTGCTGTTTCTGATATCCATACTTTTTCCCCTATTTTCAGAATCATCTAGTCCATTTTCAGAATGCCTAAGCTTGATGAAAGCATTTATATGAGGACTGCTCTGAATTTAACGCCTTCTGTTTTATTACTTTGGCCCATGACATTAGAGGCAGATGTTGGCGGTATGACAGTAGAGGTTGAACCTTCCTATTAACATTCTGTTACATTTTGTTACTGTGGTACAGATGGTAGCAGAGGGGCAGTCCGAAAAAATGTCATCTGACATAGAAGTGTGTATGAAGAAAAGGTGTGTCACTGAATTCCTCCATACTGAAAAAAAATGGCATCAATTGACATTCATTGATGCTTTCTGAATATTTATGGAGACCAAACAGTACACATGAGCACAATGGGGAGGTAGGTGGTGCATTTCAGCAGTGGCAACAGTGCCATGACAGACAAGCCATTTTCTTGACTGCCTTGAAGACAGTTAGGAGTGTGGCATGAAGGCTCTTGCTCATCACTGGCAAAATCGCATAGCTAATACTGGTGGCTATGTTGAACAATAGTATTTCGTAGCTGAGAATTTTATCTATCAAATTGTGTTATACTGCTCCTTATATCTGTTGCAGTTTCCATGGAAATAAATAGGGGGCATTACTTTTAGAGTGATTTATGTAGAGAACTTTAATTCAGTTAAGGAGGTTGTTACTCTGCATGTGATCTCAGCTGATCATAATTTGTCATCACTTGCAGAGAAATCAGTATTTCTTAATGGTTCTTTTCTCTTCATAATGCCACTGTGTATCATTATTCAAAGCATATTATAAAATATATTTTGAGTCAAGACAAAAAACTCTTTTTAGAAAATCTGAAAAAGTTGTCTTTTAGCTAACAGTTAACATAGATCATGAATATAAATCACACAGCTGGTTGATTCTCAAAGATCACCTCCTCCGTGCTGATAAGTCTAATATGCCAAAAATGGCAAGTAAGGAAAAAAAAGAGACAAGATGCCTATACAGGTGAACAAAGCCTCCATCAGAATATAAATATAAGTAGAAAGCATAAAAAAAGTAAAAGTAATGCCAGGCCACCAGCGGAACATGCAGGGTTCACATGTGCAGCCAAAAAACACCTGCGCATGTGAATCTTATGAGGGAAATGCTGGTCAATAAGAAAACATCATATTGTAACATCAACACTGTAACATCAATAAAATATACTGTAGCATCAATAAAAGAAAGATAAGGGTAAAGGAGCAGACTGAATGGAACAGACATGATAGCAAACAATATGGAAAAGTTTCGTGTTGGCCTTTACTGGTTTGGCTTGCCATCATTCACTAGTGGCAGATGATGCAGCCAATTTTTATTATTATTATTATTATTATTATTTTGATTATCTTCATTGACAACTAGGATGACAGGACAGACTGTACCTTCAGTCTGAGTTGCCATTCAGAGTGCAACTTGAAAATCTGGAGGAATATGCAGACAGGAACTACATAAAGCTCCCACAAACAAACAAACAATCAAATCCTGAGGAAGAAGAACAACAGGTACCAATACACACACTGATCACAAATTAGCTGAGAAACATCTTTGCAAGGAAGGCATAAAGGGTACCAGTTCACCATGCCTGGAGTGACTTCAGCTCAACTTAAACAAATAAGCAAGCAAGACTGCAGGCTGATAAAGAAGATCTAGATTCTACTTTAATTTATAATCATGTGTGGGAAATTACTTACTAGAACAGATATAAGAGTAAGAATATATCCAAATACTTATATTTAAAAAATAAATTTAAAAAAAAAAAAAAAAAACCACAGGTATTTTGATTCTTCTTCCTACACAATACAGTAAGATACATAAGCAGTAGTAGATATCAGAGATGTATAAGCAGTAGATATAAAAATCCTAGTACTTTTTACCAATTTATTATATGAAATGGTTAAAGAAAAAATAGGGAATTTTCATTTTTACATTTCATTTTTATATTTCAAATAGACAATAACTTTTTACAAGACAACTTTAAAAACACAACCTTGATATTAATTGCTATTACTTAATTTCTCACAAATTACTTTTTGACTGGCCTCTATGAAGTGTTACTCTGTAGAAGAGCTAGAAGACTGCTTCATTTAAAAGCTCAGTGTGAGTTTTAGTTTTGGACTCTATCATACACATGTAGTAAATGGTTTTTCTTTAAATAAATATTCATATATATTCTGATTGTTGTATCTGTTCTAGTAAGTAATTTCCCTAAAGCGAATTGTGCAAAAGATCACTTGAAATAATATGTATGGTTTTCTCCTGGTTTTTGAGTATTACTTTTCTCCCATTTATGTGGACACAAAAATAGATATAGTTGCTGCATGGCAAATGGAATAACTTTGTGGTTTTTTCTACTGCATTTCCTTTGTTCTTGTTTCAAAAAGGAAGATGGGTATTTCTCTAGAAAGAATTTGAAATATACTTTTATTCTGCAGCAAAAAAAAATTCACATTTGCTAAATGAGCTACATGAATCTCATCATGGACACAGTTTTGTTTGTTTTACTTTTCTGACCTGCTAAATTATATTACAGCAATTTATGTTGAATGATGTGGTATTACATCGTGTTACATAGCACAAACTCGAAGTAAATTCAAATTGACAAAACATGAAAAAGTAATGGAATACATCAGTTTTATAAGCATGTTCTTTTAGTAATCAAGTAATCTGCATACAAACTGTGGCAGATATTTTATTCTAAATAGGTCCTATCTACTCCAACAGTGACAATTGGAGCAAATGGGTCAAGTATCTGGTGGAAAATATTTTGTCTTCTCTGTTATTAAACAGTATCACAATGACATTCTTTTCTCATTGTACAAATTTTCATCAAGATATTCTCCATACTTCTCAACATTCTGGAAACAGTACAGACATTAGTTGATTAACACATGTTGTTAAAACATACAACTTGTCTTTTAGGCAGCATTGGTCTTCATTAAATCCATGACTACTAAAACTACTGCTTTGGTAATTAAACTCTTACTGTATAAGATTTGTTCATCTCGTGAACACGTGAAAAGAGCACTTTCAGATCAAGAAACTTGGACTAAATTTTGCTCAATAAAACTATGTCGAGTAATTACAATTATGGCATGAATGACCAGAAAGCTAGCCCTTTTCTCCACACAGTAAATACAGTACTAAGCAAACAGCAGGCTACATTTATACTAATTCACCCCTCATATTGTAAGGATTCAACTGAAGACAATGGGCCAATAACAATGCTGTTGCATCAAGCAGATGTGTTACTAAAGATGAGTCTACAGAAGATTGCTACACAAGACAGTGATGCTTAAACCAGCTTTGGTAACCAGCTGCAATTTAAACTGTCATGGGACTCCATACATTTGCAGTCACCTAGTGAGCTTCTGGAGAGTGTACACACTGACCTCCATCCTACTAAAATGATATTAAAAATTGAGTGTGATGCCTTTCTTCTGTTTCTCACAACAAACTT
>JAOWBP010000001.1:36614684-36627337 GCA_028571105.1 Tragopan temminckii
CCAGATTGATAAGAGCATCAGTACCAGGAAACCACACAGAATTTTAGTAATCTTATACTAAAAGACACAGCTTTTCCCATGTTTAAGATAATCTTATTTCCTGTGTTTGTTTTTGTTTTCCCAAAAGATCCTCAAATTCAAGTAAGAGTTCACCTCCTGTTCCTGGTAATCTATTTCTTGTAATACTGGTAAACTAGAGAAGGCAGTCAATGTAGTCATATAGATTTGTATAAAAAATGTTCCACTTGGTATCTTTATAGAAAATTATGATCTTTCTGATCCATGGTTCATGGTTTCATTTATAAGTTTTAAAATGAAACACGGAAACCAGGGATGGCAAGAAATACTATTAAAATATACACAGACACAATATCAACAACAAAAAATAATTGTTTAAATAATTCTTCCCATGGAGAATACAGAGAAGATGAAAAAGCCATTTTGTAAGAAAGTACCCTTCAACTTATCTACATATATATCATCACTCAAAAGTATGTTGTGGTCTATGCATGCCCTCAGAAGGCTGGATCCTCTACATAAGAAACATGAAATAGTGTATAGTATCATATACTTACTTAGTATGTTATTTTTGACCATTGAAAAAGAAAAAAAATCTCATCCTGTAAATACTATTCAGTGCACAAACATTTCAAATACATAACCTGCCTACAGACAGCAGGTAGTACCAGGTGACTGGGTGTGCAAATAGTTCCTATTTTTTGCTCTTCCATTACTGTCTGTTAAGAAAACTTAACTTGTTCTTTTCTTGCTTCCCTCCCCGCCCCCCCCCCCCAAACTGTTCTAAAATTATTTAGACAATATAAATCTGTTTTACAGATTTGTTACAAATGTTATAGCTACTGAACTTGGTTTCACTTTCAGTGAAGATAACTTCTCATGAATAAACTCTTCCAATAACAAATCTTTGTATACATTTTTTCCCTAAAATATCACAGTAATTCTATTCAGTAAAAAAGGTAAACAAACTATTTTGGTGATAACCCATATTTGCAGTCTGATCTATGCCTGAGTTTCGATTACAAATATTTACATAATACGTGTGCATGTTGGCTTTCTCCCTCTGAAAACAGCTTCCTTTTCTAATACACTGACTCGTATCACTCAAATATGGGAACAAAATCAACAAAACAATAACAATTTTTCTTAGTGGAGAAATAGTAGAATTCATGAAATTTAATATAGCAGATCAAACAATCAGTCAATACAATGTTTGAGCATCATTTTACAACTGCATACAGCAGAACCTTCAATCTCTCCTCCTCTGTGGAGAATGTGTGTTCATTCTATAGCTTGTTTTTCAAGTGGTATAGAATCAAGAATTTTGACAGAATTGAGACTATTTTCTATACTGGCTTCTGCTGAGATAACATTACCATTTAGATCAACAGGTCTTCATCAGTTGTAACATGAACTCCATTCTCACCATCACCTTGAAGATCATTCTGAATCTTAGGGGACAAATTGATTGTATATAAAACCCTTGATGTCACAACCACAATGGAGGGGTTCCTAATAGGAATATCATAATCCTTCACAATTCTCCAGCTTTGTATCATTCACTTACATAAGGATTCAGACTGCAGTCTTTCTTTGGATCTCAGTTTAAATATATTTTGCATAATTTGGTTCAGTGTTCCAAAGCTAAAATCATATTTTATTATCATTTCAGTTTAACCAAAGATATTAAATTCAGTGTCTTCTCCATTCATTTAATTCTCTTCTCTCACCAAAATGTGCAGTTATAAGATAATTTCTTTCATTTCCCCATCACATATGACAAGAGTTGTAAACACGAAATAAGACCAAAAAAAAAATATTGATATTCTGACATGAAATCATAATTTGAAATTGTGAAGAAGAATTGCAGTGGAAACAGAAGTAATTTTACAGCTTTTTAAATTAAGTAGATGATCAGTATGCAAGATCATTAAAACAGTAGATGACATTTAGGAACACATAGCCTAGCTCCTGGATCATACAAGACCAATCACATTTATTGTTCGCTATAAAAGTTTTCTTGAATTACACATTAAATCAGAGTTTTTGTGGCAAAGCATAAGGTCTCTGTTAAAGGAAGCACTGGGAGCCTTGAAATAGTTTGAATTAACTTCATCACTAAGGAAAACAAAGCAAAACATATTTTATAATCTTAAAAATATATATATATTTTACTGTATTAGGTAATTTTTCTTAAGAATTATACTTCGTCTGACAGCATGGGAAAAAGTAGTTCTGATCAAGGTGAAGATTAAAAGTAAAATGCATAATAAAAACTTCAAAACTGATAAAGCACTGCCCATTACAATATTTACCCAGAAACATCACATAGTGGTTAAGAAGAAGCCAAAAGAAAGTCTTAGAAATTCACCACTGCTTACACATAAACATATTTTTCCAATTTTTATAAAACTGCCTGGTTTTAGGACTGGCTGAGGTAGATTCAGTAGATTATAGAGCTGGCTCTCGGATATCCTTTTTGAGTTGCCACCTTGATTATTATTGCAGCTAGTCATTTGATGGCAGGGGAATTTTAAAAACCTTAAGTGACTTCCATCTCAGTGTTTGTCATCTAGACTGCCTTTTCGCAGGGAGGCACACTCTGGAGGAATAAAACCTCTGAATGTGAGCAGAGATTATGTTTTTCCTCCACTGACACTTTTTGACAGGAGGTAAGGAGACATAAAAAGAGTACAAGGCAGCTTTAAGGTAGGGTTAAATGTTGTAGCTGATGAGATCTAACAGTTTATTGCAGCAAAAGGAGGAAATCCCTCTTTCCACCCTACTTCACTAACAGCCTCAGTCACTTTGGTCTTTTCCTGATGTGAATGTGGTCTCAGATTCAACAGGACCTTAGCTGGCATGATTCAATTTCTAAACTATTGGAAAACTTTTTCCTGCTGGATTAGCTTTCCATCAGGCTTGTGCTTAGAGTGGTTCATGGAGGGATTTGACAAGCTCTAGTGATGGCATGAAGCAAATTGTTGAAAAGCCTGTCCAAAAGAAGTAAGGAAAGGAGAGAAAGGACATAGCACCAAATCCCTTTTGGATTACATCATGCTCATACATGTCCTCCTTCCCATGGAGAATACTACAATTAACTGAAATGCGTGCCTTCCAGTACTGTGTAGAAAAGAGCAGTCTATCTCATGCAACCTGAAGTAGAATTTAATAATCAGAAGGAGGGGGAGAGGTACAGCAGACAATTGCTTCATTAGAGAATAGATGAAAATACATGTTTGGTTCTCAAAGATTATATTAAGAAGGAAAATATTGTCTTGAGCATGAGACAGAGATGAAGAGCAGTGTATTAACTGCTAAGCAAGGAAGACCAGAGTGATATTTTGGTTGTGTCAAAGTGCTAAGCTTGAAAGCAATTCCTCTTGCTCTATCACCACAGGCCCTGCTAAACAATCTGTCCTCTTCTTTCCAGTAGCTCCCCTTTAGACACCGAAAGGCCACTATCAGGTCACCCCGTAGCCTTCTCTTTTCCAGACTGAACAGCCCAAGCTCTTCCAGCCTGTCCTCATGGGAGACATTCCTTGGGTCTTTTTTGTGGCCCTCCTCTGGACATGCTACAATGTCTCTCCTTTACTGAGGACTCCACGTCTGGACACAGCACTCCAGATGAGACCTCAAAAGAGCAAAGTAGTGGGGCAGGATCATCTCCCTCCACCTGCTGGCCATGCTTGCTTTGATGTAGCCCAGGATGCGGTTAGCTTTCTACACGACAAGATGACAGGATGACCAAACTGAGTGATGCACTTGATACAACACAAAAAAGGAATGCCACCTGAAGGGACACCCAGACAAGCTTAAAAAGTGAGCTCATATGAACCAAATGATTTTCAACAAGGCCAAGTGCAAGGTGTTGCACTTGAGTCAGCGCAATCCCAGATATATGTACAGACTGGAAGAACTTATTGAGAGGATCCCTGTGGAGAAGGATGCAGATCTGCTGGGGTGGGTCCAGAGAAGGTCCACAGAAAATGACTAGAGAGCTGGAGCACCTCCCCTGTGAAGATAGGCTGACGGAGCTGGCATTGTTCAGGCTGCAGGACAGAAGGCTCCGGGGAGACCTCATTGTGGCCTTGCAGTACTTGAGGGAAGCTTATAAGCAGGACATTAAATGACTTTTTACATGGTCTAACAGTGTTAGGACAAGGACAAAAACTGGCTTAAAATTCTTTACTCAGAGAGTGGTAAGACACTGGAACACATTACCTAGAGAAGCTGTGGATGCCCCATCTCAAGATGTTCAAAGCCAGGTTGTTGGATGGGATCCCAGGCAGCCTAATCTAGTAGGTGGAAACACTGCCCACAACAGATCTTTGATGTCCCTTCCCATCTTTCCCATGTAAGCCATTCTATGATTGCGATTCTTGGTTCATGTGAAAATACATATATTTACCAAGGTTTCATAATGGTAATTGATACTCAAAAGCCACTCAAATTAAAAGTCCTTTTTTTTTTTTTTTTTTTTTTTTAAACGCGCAAGTGAGTGTAATGACAACACATCTTGAAGCATACCTTAAGTAGTACTCACAATAGGATATATTTCATGCTCTTAAAATAATGAAAGTTTGGGACATCATATCAAAAAGAATCAAAGAACTCTTTAAAATTCTTTGAAACAGATTTTTATTTTAATCTGCTTTAAATTCTAATGAAGCAGCTTCCAAAATTTCAAAAGTCGTGGACAGCTGAAAAATATTACTACTTTTCAGTAGCAGCTGGAAGAGCAAAACAAAAGTATTTCTATGTCCAAACAAACAATCTACCTTTCAAATTCTTATAAGTAGACTCTGTATAAGATAGAAAGTTCATGCTGATCAGCATACAGGAGAAAACAGGGATACTTATACACACTGAGCCTGATTCCATTCTCATTTATTCCACTGACTTCAGTGTAGTGATTTCTAATAGTGCAAGAAGGAGGTAAACTGGATATTAATTGACATTTAGAACAAGATTTATAACTATAATTCCTTCAGGGAAGTTATTTATCTCCCTACATGAGACAGAAATTGTGATGACTGCATTAAGATAGAAAAGCAAGAATGAAGCTCCAAAAAACAAACATGATTTGGAATTACACCTGGAAAGAAATGTTTTGTAAAGAACCCTAAGCATTTACTGGAAATAAGAAGATGCAGAAAAAAAAATAAAAAATTAAGAAAATATTAAGAGCATATCCCTTTTACTTTTTTAGGCATATTTAATTTCTACTGCAGAAAAAGGATGGTGAACACTAAAATGTACAATGAAAACATTAAAATAAAACTTAAATCATATGTGTACAAGTCTTCATCTTTTCTTAATCTGAAATCAAGTCTTTCCAGGAAGTAAATAGAGGTAGTTACTACAGGTTTTCAAATGGGGCATAATCTCATTTGTGGAAACATAAAAAAAAGTATTTGGAAGATTTTCAAAGAAGTATTTTCCTTAAAATTTATTAAGCTATGATCAGCATTACAACAAAGGGATTCAGATCTATTTTTAAATATATATATAATACTAAAAAACAAAAATGTTATTACTTGGAAGCTAGTGTTAATTATTTCAATCACAGACTTGTCAATATTTTTGTGAGCTACATACCTTTCAACAGGAAGAACAGCTACTTTGCAAATATTTTTCTGTTAGGATATAAGGAATCAAAATTTTGCTATTACACACTCCAAATTCTTTTAAAAGATTGTGAAAAATGTTCTGTTTAAGTGAAGCAGAAGAGACTTTTAGTACTTCTCTTTATTTCTGATGAAAACAAGAATAAATATCTACTCATTTGCTTAAATATGTGTGTTTTTTAAACATCGCAGATGTCACGTATAGCTGAATGAAGGGGCTGAAAGGTAGAGCACAAAACTTATTGGAGGCCTGTACATTTTTGGACTTCTACCTGATATAGTTGTGCAGACTAGTCCATAGTTTAAGAAGTTGCATCATAGTTTCAGAACATATTGAAGAGTTTCAACCAAAATAAGAGAGTCTTGCAAGTATTAACTAGTTATGTTGTCTATTTCCTGACGTGCTGATTGTTAGGGGAAATCATCCTTTCACTTTTTCTCTATCAAAATTGATAAATTATGAGTGTGCTGGTTGTCATTAGACCTACCTAGCTCTTAATAGAATTTTGTGTTTTTCAGCTGTGTAAAAGGTTCACATGAAAGAATACACTGTAAATTCTGTAAAGAGTGACAAAGCAGTTCTGAAACCTAAAAAGACATATAAAGGTAAGAAAAAAAAAGTCACAGTACATCCTCATGTTAGGGCTATTGAGTTTTACATGAAAACACTCATTCTGATTTAGCAAGTTCTGTTATTATCCAGACTCCAAAGCCTTTCTTTCTTTAAGCTCTTCTGACAGTAGTAACTTGTTAGAGTTCAAAGAATAAATAATGTTGAACAGTCATTATTTATCTTTTTAAAAATCCTTAGGTGATGCTACTTATATTCTCAGTATGGAATAGGAAATAGTTACCACAGATTCCCTGAGTAACACAAATAAGCTAGGGAAAGAAGTTGCCTTTTTTTATACATCAAATTCTGTGTAGTATCTATATCTTCTAGAGATTTATCCTGGAAGAAGAATATACTCCAAATGCAAAAAACTCGTAAATAAGAACAAGGGAAAACTAAGAGCATTGCACAAAAAAGGCCAAAACTGTTCTTTGCTTTTATGACTTGTCTAGCACAAAAAAAAGAAAGAAATGGAATTTAAGGAGCTATCTAGAAAGGAAAACACTAAACACTTCCGCTTACTAAAGCAAAGTGGAGCACAGGAGATAAGTATTAGCAACTGTGGACTGCTAAAGAGTATGAACAAGATACGCCCATTTGCTATACTAAAGTATGTTCCTGAGGTTTTTGCTTGTTTGCTTTGCTCTTTTTCTTTTTTTAATTAGGAAAGAAAAGTGATTTTTTGGAGGAAATCTTTATAGCAAAAAAGAAAAAAATATCAAGTCAAATCAGGACAGGCAAAACACTACGCTTTAAAGAAAATGGATTTTGCACCTTAAAAAAAGTAGACTTGTGTCTGCATTTTCTTCCTTTCCGAATGTTAAGTAAATACCTTTAGGAATGAATAGGAGCTAGTTAATCAAAGTGTCAAATGTTTTTTTTTTTAATGCTATGCCACATTTTAAAATATAGCTATTTACCTAAATGTCCTAACAATATTTAAGAATACATTATGTTGTTTGAATATGGAACTTCATAATTTGGCATACGAAGAGAGGGCATAGCTGTGACTACACTACAGACATAGATAAAACAGGAGAATATCAATGCGAAGGTAAAGACTGAATATAAATATATTACCCTTCATTTATTTCTATTATTTAATAACACTCTCCCATTCATGCATTTATATATTTTCTTTCATGTTCTTTTGAAGCAAATATAATCAAATATAATATATTATACTCATATAATCATATTTTTCTATTGGCTACTCCTCAGCTCCATATACTAGGAGTAATTCTATTTAATTAATTTTCAAATGGTACAGCATTTAGAGGGAAGAAGCTTATGACTGGACCCAAAGAAAACAAAACTGAGTAGATTACTATAAGAGCAGTCTGCAATAAGAAATGCTCATATTACCTTCTGAGGCTTTAATGATCAAAAGTGATAGCATAAAATTCTGAAACATCCATTGGTGCCAGCATTTTAAGAGGAGTCTATGTATTTGACCCAGAGACTTGAGAGATTGGAACAGAGGCAGCATAAATACTTTCTTTAAAAAACATCCCACTGATGATAGAAGCCTCTAGGGAGAGTTTAGTGAAAGCTTATATGGATATATTCCAGTGTCCATAGGAAAAGAAATACTTCAATAGAGTTCACTGGAAATGGGACAGAATCAATCTTTTTTCTTTTTCTTTAAGGAAAAGAACTTTCAGGTGTTGCATACATGAGCAACACGTACTGCCAGAATTTTTTAATCAATTCCTTGAAAATATTCTATAAATAAGGAGATCTAAACACACTGAAAAGGATTCTTATCTCAGACAGATTTTAACCCCTTGTCTGCCTCTGAAATCTCCAGACCCTATCTTGTTTACCTGCTACTGCCATATTGCTTTCTTTCAGCAGTATATGAAAAAATCTGACAACCATCTGTCACCTGCAACTAAACATCCAGTTCAGAATATCCACTGCACTACCAAGTGCTCCATACACAAGCTTATACATCATTTACTTTTGGGAGAATGACAGCAGCATGGAAAGTGCACTGAATAAAGAAGCTAAAGGTAAAATTTTATTTTAGGATTTAACTCTTACGTAGCCCTACATTTGTCTTTTTGTGTTCAAGTGCCAGAGTTTGCACTCAGGTAGAGTTCCAAATCAGGAATAAAGCACTAAGCTAGCTTTCCTCTATATCTGGAGTATGCTAGGCAGTGCTTTTTCCATATCTGCAGCAATTCCCGCGCTTTGAACTGTTCAAAAATGTCTGTCTGCTTCTGCAATTTAGAGAGATCCTTCATTTTTAGGTCAGCTTGCCTCACAAGCTGCACTGACAGTCGTACTGTAAGATTTCCAGACTAGAAAGCAGATGCTGTAACTTTTATTTAAACACAGAAGTTTAAAAAGCAAGAAAATCTTCCTTACAGATTTTGTTTTTTAAACCCCCTGTTTTGATATATACTCCTTGTGCTTTACTAAGAAGCTCCTGGAGTCTGGCAGTACAGATTCAACAACAGGCTTCTGATGCATATTTCACATTGGAGACTTTCAGAATTAAATACCTATTTCCCCATGCAAAAGGATAGAATATCACATCTAACGAATAAATATTGAACTCCACAATTAATTCATAGTACTTTAAGGGGAGTTATGTCCTTACCCATGTTTGGAAAATATTTTGTGATATAAATACTCACCTATAGCAAATATAAAATTAGAAGTATGATTTTGCTTTTCTTTTTTAATTGCTGCAGAAAAATAACATTCGGTGGGCAGTCAGTATCAACTTGTGAATATATATATTATTCAGCACAATGGATTACTCCTTTTTTTTTTTTGCTTAAAGGTTAAGGGTTGTTATTTGCCTGGGGGGATTGCTGACAAAGCACTTGGCAGCAGGTTCAAAACACCAACAGTAAGTACATCAGAGTATACTACCTGCAGATATGCTGCAATTTGCAGGTCATTTAATTCATACAGATTACTTAGTTAACATTTTTCTTAATGTATCTGGATTACTAGTTCATTATATCATTACCTGATAAATAGTGTGGGTAATGAATTGAGAGAGTAACTACATACCTTCAGGAAGAACCTGCCCGATAACAATAATCCATTAGAAAAACTGGCAGTATCCTCTGATCTATTGCCCGCAAAGCTATGACTTGATGGAGAGTTTCATTCCCTCTGCTCAGCACTCCAGAAGAAAATCGGCACAATTTAAATATTTCTCAGGATGTGACAGCTCTCTAGTTCCCTGGTTGCATACTGTTCCCAGGGGTTGACAATCTGGTGTTCCAATGTGCACAGAGCAGTGAAGATGAATTGAAAAAGCTTGAGATAAATTAGGGATGGCTAAGTTAAAATTGTCTCAGCTCCCGAGTCTCTCATCTGCAGTCTGCAAGCCTATTTTGCTGTGAAAAAGCTAGATGGCAGGCTGCCTCAGTGAGTTCTTCTTAAGCGACAGGGAGCATTTTCAATGAAGAAAAATTCTCCCATTATCTAAGCTAATGTGACTGCAGCTAAATCTAGTCTTAAAAGTGCCTGCTAGCATGAAATTCATTCCCATTGTAGCATTCTTCTAAATTACAGGTTAAAAAAGAAAAAAACAGAAAAAGGAAAAAAAAAAAAAAAAAAAGCATAAGACCAGCCTAAATATTTTTATGTGAAAGAAATACTTAAAAGTTTTTTAGCTGACAGATGATAGTATTTTTTTGATACAGCTGTGTTCAATAATTTAAGTATGGGAATTTTTCACTGTTTCCTGAGCTTTGTATATTTATACTCAAATTATCCTTCTGCTACCTATTATTTGTGTCTGCTTTTTAATGAACTATCTATGTATTTCTTCATAATTATCTTACTAAATTTTTCAGGAGAGAAAGTGACACTATTTTCCCATACTTGGCACAAACTGAAGTGACAGCTAAAAATCTGGATAATTGACACATTTAGCCATAGTAGATAAGCCAAAAAGATATCTGGTTAATGTTTTTCCATGCCACCATAAAATTTCGCTAAGAAAAATTATCAAAACTTTGTAACAGATTGTTGATCTTTAACTATAAATCACTTTTCTCATTACACCAGCTTGCAAGGAAAACAGAGCTGAATTTTACCAGACATGTTTAGTGCCAAAGTTGTTGGACAAAGTTACTAATTTTCAACTGTTATGTAAAAGTTATTACATAGGTAGATTAAGCAGGGGAGTTTAATATTACACACAGTAGTTAAGTTTTAGCTTTAGATTAGCTTTATCCCCTCAAACTTTGAATATGATTATAAAAGGAATAATTTCAAAGAGCGAGGATCAGCTGTACTCCTTAGTAAACAAGCAAATTCACTCTTCAGTTTCAACTTATTCAACTTTCTGAAGTTCCTGTTATCTACAAGCAATAACTTTCTCAGAACAGAATATTTAGTACTATGGATATCCAGGTCCCTATACCAAACAGTAAATAAATAGAGATGTAAGTGAATAAATGAGAATATAGCCTTAGATCTGAATAATTCAGAAAACAATAACCAAATGAACCATCAAGAGACAGATGCAAACTGTGCTCTCCGACAATCAGACATAAATAGACACTGGAAAACTTTGAGGAATCAATGCTTAGGTTTGTTTTCTCTGTTCTTCCCCCATCCCAGACTCCCACTGTATAAACTAAACTCCCATTATATGAACTAAACATGCATTCAAATTAACAAAGCTACACCACCTGAAATGAAAAGGCATGGTCAACAACAACTAATTTCCTTGAGGGCTGTGTTACAGTAGTCCACAGAGCCCACTACGCTCCACTTAATTAGTAGACTCAACTTCTCTACTTAACTATTACACTCAGCTTATTTTTTTTTTTTAAAGCAGAAGATCCTTCAGCTTTTGTCCCAACAACCCATCTTTGGAGCTTGCACAAACTCTTGCTGAGACCCAATTGCTCATTACAATCAATATATGTAAATAGAATCTCTTTCCGCAGAGATTAAGAAGTGATTAGTTTCTCATTGTGCCTTGCACCAGGTTTACTTCTAGTACTATGACACTGACAATTCTGATTCTGGTTGGGACTGCACTGCAGACCCAGTCTTTAATAATTGTACATTGTCAGTGCAAAGTGCAAACAGATTATCATGTAACATCTTTTTTGTTTGGTTGTTTTTTTTTAGATAAATAATATTAAACTTAGATTTTTTTAAGTTTGCAGATTACAAAAACATGGGTAAGTATACGAATATTGATTTGCTGATTTTAATAATCACAAATAATCAATTTCATTAAATCTTGAAAAGTGTATAAAACAGTTGATTCTGTAAAGCTATTTATCTATTAGAATATCATATACAAAAAAAAAAAATTGGTGGTTACTGAAAGAAAAAGTATTCATCTTCCTTTGAAATTTCTTTGTCAGTCTTTTTATTTGTTTTCATTTTCAAATGCCCTCCAATAAGTTGAGTAAAGTCTTCCCTTTCCTCTACTGAGCCTAAGGAGGCTACAGCTAGAATACTATGTCCAGACCTAGGCTACATAGTGCAAGAGAGAATATTTTAGAAAATATGATTTATCTATTTCCATTGGTTTGAATCAGCAACATAAAAATTTCAGTTTGTAGAAACTGTTGGATTTTTGTATGCCATAAAAGGAAATTGAAAAGCAATTTAGCCAACAAAACAACTTCATCTAAAATGCCATATTGAAATTTTCAGCTTTGATCACATGTTCACTTCTGCGTTCTCTTCTTAAGTGAACAGGTATACAAACACAGCTTAACACTAGAATGTGGTGGAAAACACAGCAATAATAGCAGGGTAGCAAGGTCTGAAGCTATAGAAAAGGAAGATAAGCCCAAATGCTGTGGACACAGAAATAAATAAAGAAAAAAAGCTGCTTACTCTTGGAAGGCCTCAGGTAGGCAGGGATCTCCAGCAAAATACCCTCATCTCCACTACCAACCCATAACTGACGTCTGGGAGGGGTAGATCCTTGCTCCAGGATCCTTGCTCTTCAGGTCACTCAAGGGCATTGCATGCACCTGAGCTCCCCTGGGTTGGCCCTGCCTTTCCAGCAGGTGCTCAATCACTGGTTCAAGACGTGACTTAGCATTTCTGCTACATATGGACAGAAAGAAATATAGAAAGAAAGACAAAAATGTGGATTTCAGTACTAACGATGTGCTGAGTTTCATTATTTCAGTTTTGTTTGGCTTCATTTGTCCAGGGAGACAATTTTTAATACTCCCTGAAGGAAGTTTAGGCCGCACAGTAAAGAGTAGTCACTTGGTTAACAAGGTTTTAGAACAAGACATAGATTTATAAGAAATTCAAAGATACTATCAATCTACTAGTGCAGTTCCAATACCTATTCCACAATTCCAATATCTGTTTGAAATTAAATGGTCAGTCTTATTTCATATTGGAAGCAGAGGTGATGCTTGTGGCACAGCATG
>JAOWBP010000001.1:36636597-36647679 GCA_028571105.1 Tragopan temminckii
TATTCAAGACCCGCCTGGACACCTACTTGTGTGACCTGGTGTAGGGAACCTGCTTTGGCAGGGGGGTTGGACTCGATCTCTGGAGGTCCCCTCCAACCCCTACGATTCTGTGATTCTGTGATTCTGCTCCTTAGCTCTGCCAATTTCTAATTTATTACACTTCTCTGTCCATGCAATATATTTTTAAGAAGAAAGAATATTGCCACTATGTACTGAAAATAAAAGTAAGTAACCATTCTTCTGCAGTTCCTCACAGTACTTAACTGGGATAGGTATATAACAATATGTAAAGGAGTAACCTTATATATGTCAAAGCTTTGAAACCATATCATGGCATGCATGCATATCTATTTTGTGATAAGATACTAACCACAGTTACGAAATGTAGTTTTTTGAACCTTATTTCTTATTAAGGTGTTCAAGAGTCATAAAAATGTAAGTCGTGAACTCAAAAATATTTTGGCTGACGATACAGGGAGTTCTATGGAGATCAAAAAACTATGAAAATGCCTAAATATGTGCAAAATTGCCTATCATTTTTTCTTTGACTCAAAAAATATTACTTGGGAAATATGCGTTTATAAGGAATTATTTATTCACATGAACCAGAGTTAAAATAACAGTAAATGGAGGAGATAAAGTGGCAACAAATGTAGTCATTTTGTCATGTAGCTACCCCACAATATTACCTACAGCAAAGACACTGCAACAAGATATAGTAAAATCAATACTGTGCATGCTGTTTATTTTCATTTAAGTGAGAGGTCGTTTATCAGAGACAAGAGCAGTTGTCAGAATAATAAATGTACACTAAAGGCCTCCATTTGCAGGTTTAACTGGAATTAGCCAAGATTTTTAGATACTCTTCATTCCTCACAACTAGTTCGTGATTCAACTTCTTCCTCCAGTAACAATTAAAAACTCAGGGTGGAGGAGGATGATTCAGAGGAAAATAGGGAGTAATCATAGCATTCAGTGGCTGACATCTAATGTGACAAGGCTTTGTTTTCCCTTTACTAGGTTTATTTTTTTCTTTCTTTTCTCTTTGTCACCCTTTCTCATCAATTTCTACGGACTGTAAAGATGATTTATCAAAGGAAGCATCATCAATATGCTAACTCAATTAGGCACTGAAGCCTTAATACTGTCTTTTTTTCCTAAAAGGACAAATCAACTGAAACTAAGAATTTCAAAGAAAGTGAAGGAAGACCAGTCTTGGGGTGTCTTAAATAGAAAAATATTGAGGGGTATTCACAAAAGCTCATTTAAGATGATAAAAATAATTAGGCTACAACATACCACTAAAAATAATTTGTTTGTACTATTAAAACTCTAGGGAATAAAGCCACACTGTTGCTCTTTGATTTTGAAATTCTTGCCATTCAGAGAATTTTAAAGTTATGCAGCTATGAACTGCTCTCAGTAGCAGCAGTTTGTACCTGTTGTGAAGTACAAGTGAGTTGAGCTGCTATTATTTTGTCTTTCCATTTGTCATACCCCTTTGGTACTTGTACTTTCATAAACAGAAATCTACTATATGATTACTATCACCAGTCACGAATATGGTATGAAATAATTAATGTTCTTTACCTGTCTATAGAAAATAATTTCATATAGAACTTGATCCAACTTATATGTGGGATTCTACCTACTTTACCTCTAAATCAACTTCCATGTGAGATACAGCCAAAACAGTGAGAATCATTTGATGAACCAAGGGGCAATGAGCAGATACAGATCTTTAGACACTTCCATGTTATATTACTCTCAAATACTGCATAACAAATTTCCCATGTTTTGTTGTTAACACTGAGACTAAAAACTATTTAAATAGCATGAAGAAATAAAACTCTAAGAACTAATATTTTATATATTAATTTCAGTGTTAATATTTGTAAGTATTACAAACATTGACACCTAAAAGAGCAAGTTATATCTTACAGACATAACTAATTGAGAAGACTATAACTTACTTAAATTAGTGAGTCCCCACCAGGAATTTCTGCAATGTAGATCCTAGCAAAATGAGAACTGTTATTAAATAGCAATGTCACTTAGGCACTGGGCAGATTAATCAACCATCTCCCTAATTAAAAAAGATTATATTCTACCAACAGAGATATCCACAGGACAAGTATGAATTTTATTATTCTGCTACTGCCTTTCAGAGAATAACATTGTGATGACAACCTTGTGCAACCTTTAAATTTCATATGTTAAACAACTCACAGAAATTTAATTAATGACCATTTTATTAATCATAACTTCAGCAACATAATCAGTATCGTATTGCTGAAAAGCAGAGACAAATGCATTTTGTGAATATGGACTCTCAAGAGGAAGCTAGAAGAGAAAAATAGACAAAATATTTTTAATTTTCCTCAACATTAATAATTATTTTTTTGCTTATTAGTCAAGGAAGCATAAAACAAGCTAAATAGAACCCACCATCAAATCTCAAAAAGAAGAGACAGTGAAAAATTGTCAGTGTACCCAAAGAAAACAAATACATTGGTTGCTCTGAAAGTAATACTTCCTATTTATTTCCATGGAAACTAGAACTGATATAAAGAGCACAACAACACTATTTGATAGTACAAATTCTTGACTACAAAACACTATTTTTCAACATAGCCACCACCATTAACTATGCAGTTTCGCCACTGATGAACAAAAGCCTGCATGCCATGCTTGTAAAAATCATCATGGCCATCCAGAACATGGCTTCCCTTTCACATCACTGCTGCCACTGCTGAAATGCACCGCCCACACCCCACTGTGCTCATATCCACCGGTCTACTTAAAAATTCACTGAGTGTTTATGAACGTCAGCATGGAGGAATTCTCTGACACATCTTTGCTTCATACAGACTTCCATGTCAGACAGCATTTTGTCAAATTACCTCTCTGCTGACATCTGTCACATGGCAACAAAATACAAGGGAATATTGGTGGAAAGGTACTAGTCTCTCCTACCATGCTGCCACCATCCATTTCTGATGTTATGGGCCAACATAATAAAATAGGAGGCATTACACTTGGAGCAGCCCTCATTTATCATTTATTCATAAGTGACATAAGCTTCCATGTATCATGAAGACTGAAGTGGTTGGACAAACTGGGTATGGAGGACTTTGTAATTCTGTTTGATCCTTCAAAGAGTTGTGCATATGTTTAAAGTGAAACATGTAAGTATTACATTGGGTTTGTTTATCTATGGAATTACATGCTACACAGTTGTTTGAAGAACTGATGCCCAAGTCATCCCTAATGATATTGAAACCAAAACTAGGTTACTGCCTCTAAAACCTAGTTGGATAGAGGAGGAAGAATAGAGATGCAGGAGGACCTTGTTTTTCAGCTGCTTTATGATAAAAGGTAAATCAAACATAATTAATTTCAATCTTTAAGTTAGAGCCATAGCTTTTTTTTCCCCCCACTAATATAATTATCTTTTAAATGCAATTGTAGAAATTAGAAAATTTGAGAAAGGAAAATAAAGAGTATTTTTTTTTACATTTAAGAGAAGTATAATTACCTAACATTTGATATCTTAATGTTTATACTCTTTATTTTATATACTGAGAAGCTTGAAATTATAGCTCTTATTATCTATTTTTATTTTTTTTTTAGTCAAAAAGATAATTAAAACAGGTCTCAGTCACGTGCGATGATCCATTTCTATCTGCTACAGTGGTTTGGCAATTTCTTTCTAAATCTAATCTCAGATCCTTTTCCTGGTTCAGTTCTGTTCTTATGTAAGTCAAGTATCCAGCCTGCCAGTTAATACTTCAGTAGAGGTCCCACTAATGTGATATATTTTTTTTCAGAACATTTTCTTGAAGAACACATTTGTTGTTAAAAGAATTTTAAATTTATCAAACTGTGAAAACTAAAGAGTGACTCCTGGCTCAAATAGGAGTTTATTTCTCCAGGACCTGCTGCTCCAACTTCTGTCATCTAAAGCAATGTTTGCTCTGCCAGCCTTTTCAGCTGACTGGTGTTGCAGTCCTTATTTCATGTTTTGAACAAAGCTCTAATACAGCCAGGTGGCAAATTAGTGTAAGAGAATTCACAGGCAAAAAGTAAAAGCTGTGGGTCCTTCTGGATATCGAGATAATGTTATGGAAAAAAAATGCTTATATGTAATGATTTAGTATCCTCCGTAATACCATAAAACAGATCTTGCCCCCTTTGTGTTGACACCTAACATTTGGATGACTGCATATAACAACCTATTTGCTTCTTGCTGCTCCCTGCCTTTAAGAGCCTGACATTCGTTCCATCTGGAATGATTTAGTTTAAAATGGTGGAATTAAAATCTGTTAATATGTTCGAGTAACAATATATTTTGTTAAGGAGTCTTTTGAGTAGAGATCATACTGATGATATACTGGCTTAATGGGTAGAGCATTCACTGAAGAACAAGGAAGTAAATTCTCCTAGCAGGATTTGTCTTGTTGCTCTTAGATTTTGTGTTGGTGATTTAAATCTTATGTGTGTTTGGATTTTTGGGTGGTGGATTTATCCAGAAGGAACATAACAGGGTTTTTACTTTTTATCATTCATACATTAAAAGTCTCATACAAAAACAATACAGATAAAATCAAATATTTCTTAGTTGGTAATGACTGAAGCCCTTCTTCAAACATTTACTGTGCCCCACAGAACAAACCTAATGTATTTATTTATTATTATTTATTTGTTTGTTTTTGTGATCAAGACCCTTCTGAATTTTTTTTCTCAGTTCAAGTTGAATTTAAATCAAAAGGAATCGGTTCAGTTTAATACTGTTTCTGTTCTCTGCTTACCCACTGATACATCTGTTTGGAATACATGTTTCAAATTCTCCAAATAAAAGTAGAATATCATTTTCCAGTTATGTACCTTTTGATATCACATTACTCAACCATTACTCAAATGCACACACATCAATAAAATTAAAACTGATAATATGTACAGGCTGCACACCACACTAAAACTCTTAGTGGAAGCTGTAAACTAAAATTTAATTGTGATGGGCATTTGAGAAGTGAGATGAGCAGGATATAGTAGGACTTCAAAATGGAATACTCTAGCGCAAGAAAGTGCTTTCTATAGCAGAGTTGATAATCGGCAAGGCAGAGAACTACACTTTATCACATAGTGCAGTCTGCATAACAGCAAAAGATAGTGCTTTGGTGGCAGATAGAGGCAGTACAGTGAGCTTGGCAATACAGGAGAGTGCTTTTTGTAACTATGCAGCCAAGGAAAGTGGAAGCCTCCTTGCTTCCACACAGAACTGATTTAAAAAATCTGCGCTTGCAATAAACAGTGATCTGATTTGATTTTATTTTTAAAGTCAGCTACATACAAAGGATACATTTTGACTATATACTTTTATAGGCTATAATATGAGATTTTGTTTTAATGTTAATTGAAAGCTTCAATACAGGACTGTAAAATACATTAGTGTATTTGTAATAGATTGGTTTTTTTCTTCTTTCAGAAACACTTCTCAGAACTCCAGAATTTCTATCTGAATTTTCACATAACTTAGTTGATTTCATTTTGCTATGGTACTTAAACATCTTAACTATATGACCTACTTTTTTGCACGTATGCTAATATCTCTTGAACTAAAATACAAAAAGCAGTATACAAGTGATGGGAATTATAGGCAACAAAAAAGAAGTAGAGAAGCATTTTTCAGACGGAGTAAAATTCAAGAACAATGCTTATCATAAGCTAAATCTAGTAAGGGACATTGGCAGTAACAAAAATGGACCCCACACTTATGCTAATAACAATTAGAAGCTCAGGGCAAAGATTTATTTTTTTTTTCTTCCTAATGTATGGGGGAATGAACAAGTCAGAGGCTGAACAACTCAGTGTCTTTTTGTCTGGACCTCCATACACATTGCCTGTGCTCAGACTTCAGTGTGCAGCAGCATAACCAAGGAAGCTAGCAGTTGACTGGGAGCAGCAGCTCAGAATTACTTAGAGAACTTGGATATGTCTAGATATACCAGCTTGAAAAGCATTAGCTTTTTATCGGTTGGTGGATCTGTTGCCTGTTATCTGTGAAAAAGAGTTAAAAATGTAGGAGATGTCTGTGATTGATCAAAAACTTAATGTTACACTCATAGTTAAGAAAGACAAGGAGAATCTGCAGAGCTCTGGGCTGGCCAACCCCACCTCAGTTGTTGAGAGGGAGTATCCCTTCTGTAGTACATTTCCAAGAACATGCAGGATGAGAATAGCCCATTCTATACCTTGACCTTTTAAAGCCTTTTGACACTGTGTCCCACAGCATTTTCTGTTTCAAGCTGATGAAATGTTGGTTAGAATAACTGAGCATTAAATGGGCTCATAATTAGTTGGACTAGGCTCAAAATTTATTGATCAATATTTTAATATCTGACTTATGGCCTGTAATAACTGGAGGATGCCCCAGGTCAATACCAGGATCCTTATTTTTCAACATTCTCATCAATTTAGATTATAAAGCAGAGTGCACTTCCAGCAATTCTGTAGATGTCACTAAATTAACAGGGTGACTGACGCAAGAAATTTTATATCTTCAGTCCAGAGTGTACTTGAGGACCAGGAGAGATCTTACAAAGTACAACAGAAATAAAGCATGTTTCACTGTGGTCTGTGTGTTCTCTGGCTGAGCTCTGCTTCTGTACTCGTTATAGCCAACAGCTCCTACTTAGATGTTATGGGATGTGTGAATTTTTACTTCTTTGTGGCGAGAAAAAAAAAGAAGGAAAAGAGACCATAAAAAAGCCGTATCCATTAGATTTGTACAGCCAGCACAATGTAAGGCAAATCTGGATTTATATACAGACTGGGGAACGGGAGGCTGGAAAACAGAATCAAGATTGATGGAGATCAGGAAGTGTTTGGACAACAGTCTCAGACATATAATTTGAATTTTAGGTGACCCTGTGTGGATCCAGGAGTAGGACTAGATGATCCTTGTCCCTTGAACATTCTATTCTAAATTCCTATCTACACAGCAGTAGCAAGTCTGCACTGGAACGAATCAGCACCCCCCTAGTTCAGGAGTGATGTGAGGAAACTGAAGGGGGCTTTGGTATGTAGAGGGTCACTTTAGCACATGATCTTGAAGAATAAGTTGAGGAAGTTGATTGAGGGAGCCGAATTTCTGACATGAGATGAAGAGGTGGCAAAACAAGTAATATCAGACTACAACTAGAAATAAAGGAACCAAGCTCTTCTCAGTACTGGTGAATAATGCACTGAATGACAACAGACAAAAATTGTGGTTTGGGAGTTTCAAGTGGATATTAAAGACTGTTTTATGCTTTGAGGATGGTGTAGTAGTAGCATAGAATTTTTGCACAGAATGCAAAATAAGCTCAGGAATCATCCAGTCAGAGCTATCCATAGCTGTCTACAATTAGCATTGGTAGTAGCCATCCTTTGAGATAGAGACTAGATCAGATCTAATGTGCTGTAGTTTATCAGATTCCTCCAGTTCACATGACAAATAAGTAAAATAGAAATTCTGTTATTTAAAAAGGTCTTATTAATGACAGATTTTTTAGACTTTCTTCCTTGGTTTCGCAAAGTTACTAGAATGGAGTGAAAGGTTCACCCCAGAAATCTGAAAATTCTTAAAACACAAATTCTAGAAGTCACCATGTTTAAGAATAACAAATTTAAAATTAAAAAAAAAAAAAAGAAGCATTTTTATAATGTAACATTCACTTTTAAGTATATAATAACAATATCATAAAAGCTACAAATTGTTGGAGGGTGCAAAAATCTATGTAGGGAACTTTGCAGAAAAAAAATGAGGTGATAACTACTGTAGATCATGTAAGAATTCAAATATGAAAAAGAACAGACAGAGGTATAAGAGCCACCAACAATTTAAAATGTATTACTATGACTGTATTTTCCTTCAGGTATTCAAAAGAGGATGAAAACCTGGCCCAGATGCAATCATTAAATATTTTGTCACTGATTTTTAAGAGTGCTAGGATTAAACACGGGAAAGTTTGCTAACTGTAATCTCATGTAAAAACTGCTCATGCAGAAGAGATTGACAGGAATTATTTTATAGCTTTTCTATTATTTTAGCATTCTATAAAGCAAAGTATGAAGAAAAATCAAGTCCTGATTCTTATTTCTGACTCTATTAAACATACAATAGAAATAAAATATGAAATGATTATCTGTTCCTTCCACAATCCTTCCCACTATGTTTTCTCTAGAACTAGTACCTACTACATAATGACTCATTCAAGATGATAAAACTTTAACACAAGAAATATAAGACTTGGCTTTATTGTTATAGAAATATAAATGTGAACAATTTGATGCTGCCTTTGTCAATTCGGTGCCCCATCAATGCACATAAATTTTCTGAGAAGTAAACTTAACCAATTTCTAAACAGTCAACTAATAGCAATATATTGACACCATAGAAACAAAGGCTCCCGAAGTACCTTGGAAAAAAAATGCATTCACTCTTATTTATGAAATGACCGCTATAACTAGAAAACAGTTTTAAAAATTATCTATATACTGTTGATAGTCTTAGGTAATCTGTTTTAGGAGTCACATGTAAGAAAGTGCATACTAGTCATCTTTGCTCAGCAAATATTTTTCAGTTTCTAGTCCAACAGATAATAATGCCCTTCTTTTAACCTTTTGGCACTTCAGATTTCTTTACATATCAAAGTTTATTGTTGGAACGAATAAAAATATAGTACATACGGAGTGACTCAGTAACAACCTTTTGAAAATATGACCAACAAAAGTCTAGAAATATTGTTTACACAAGTACTACTTAGTGCTACATTAGCAAGAAAAAAGTGTTATATGTAAAAAAAAAATGATATTTTCTTTTTAGATGAGTTCATATGTTACTATAAGAATTGGAAGAGAAGAGGTAATTACTGGTTTTGAAAAATTTTCACCAAAATCTTTACACTGGCACTTTCATATTAACTTTGTATTCTGTTTTTCTTATTATATAAACAGCCTGGGCATAGAAAAATAAGAAATTTTTATATACATTAAGTAGAAAATACACATTGCCTTATGAATTTTTAAATAATAAATATTAATGTTTATTACTATATTTACCTTATATCATCATGAACATAGCCCACTAAAGCAGAAAATTTATATAAAAATTATATGAGGAAAATTGAAATTCATTTTGAAATAAAGTGTTGGAACACTATTTTTATTACACACTTTATTTTCAAGTAATTTGCAGAATGTTAGACATAATGATTTTCCCAAAAATCTCTTTTGAACACTAAAGCAAACTGGCAGTAAACTTTTACTTTGACAGTGCTCCTGGTAAATACTAACATGGAGTAAACAAGAAGAAAAGAAGCATAAAAATCCTAAAGGCAGTGAATAGAGTAAAAAACTGTTAAAGAACAAGATTCGGTAACTTGAAACATGAATATTTCAAGGAGAACTGTATGGTCAGCAGTGTCAAATCTAACAGAAAGGCTGAAGACAGGCATAAACATGAGTTGTTGACAACAAAGTTCACCTTTTTCACTAGCAAGTTCAAGGGAGCTGTTGATGAAAGGGAGCAGTAAACACAAATATTAAAAAAAAAAAAAAGAAAAAGCAACAGAACAAATGTCTACAGAAGTAACAGATACTGATTTAAAATTTTATTCCTTTTTATATTTAACCTAAGTAAACGAACAAGAAAATTGTCCTAAATGGATAGAATGAGCAACTAGATATTTTTTGCAGAGTGCTAACAACACCCACAAGACTTTCTGCTGGTTTTTCATTACTTAATGAAAACTTGAAATAAAATTTCATGGCAATATGTTGAAAATGGTGGCTAATCCCGCCAAAAGAATAATCTTTAGAGTATGTGTGTCAAGATTTTAACATTTTTATTATTTTGCTTCTCTCTTGTTTGTTCTCATGAAGAGCGTAAGGTCAAAAAATATCCTGTTCATTACAAAAGAATTACAGTATGCGCAAAAGACCTTACTAGTAGCAGTTAGTTTCCTTACCCTTTGGCAGAGTTTCCCTTGCTCTTAGCACATTAAAGGCAAAATTCTTTTTCTGTGTGTTCTCATTTTCATCCTAAATGAAGCTTTAGACACCTTCAATGATAAGCTCTACAAAACTTAGCTGTGCTTTTTTTTTTTTTGTAAATTTATTCTGATTCATCAGTTGATGAAGTGATGCTGACAAACCCAGCTTCTGTGAAACGCTTAAATATGTTTACATTTGATGTTTCCTATTAAGAGAAACAGCCTACAGCTTAAAAGCAAAGGGTGAACATATCTTTTATCTAAACTATCTAAAATGAGACAGTATATCAAATGTTGCTTTTATATAACAAGTATCACTTACATTACTTTCATTATTTACCTTACTCCTTTTTCATCTGTTTGCAACATTAATTCTATATCATGGATCTTAACAAACACCTTCTCTTTAGTACGACAGATAGAGACAAAATGTTAATCTTTCTTAAAGGTTCTGCTCACAACTTAGTATTAAAAAAAAAAAAAGAGAAATGTTGGTTAATTTTTGTTGTTGTTTTCTTTTTTCTTCATCAACACTATTGTTCTTCAAGACATTTTAAAATGATAAATCTGAAATTTGTTTTCCTGTGTTATTATCTTGCCAGCGCAATTATTGCATTAGTATCCTTTCACTTGCAACCTGTAAGGTCATTACTGCCAAAATGTAAGGTCATACTGTATGTCTAATGGCATAAAGTCACACATTAATCTTGATAATTTAATTTACATATCAACTAAATAAAGGGGTTTGTGGTTACAATTTAAGCCTTATTGTAAAATTAGCAGTCTGGAGCTGCTTATTTATTCCACTTCTGTCAAAAAAACACAGAAATGTCAGTAATGCAGTATTAGTTGACTTTGTGATTTGAATGTAAATGCAATTATAATTTAAGTGTCATAAAGTTGTAATTTGTTGTAAAGTAGTTCCAAGTTGTCGTATTCATACAATTTCAACTGTTAGATGAAAGATCATTGATTTCACTAAGAAGGAAGATTTACTTATGGACTACAGCAAAAAAATTGAAGGATTTTGTTACATTTTTAGTCT
>JAOWBP010000001.1:36672868-36692032 GCA_028571105.1 Tragopan temminckii
ATATCAGTCTGAAGTTTTCATAAGTGGCCTTTTTGCTTGTTTTTATAATTTATTAACAGTGTCAATGCTATATATATTATTATATATATATATATTTTTTTTTACCTCACTGACAGAGGCCTCATAGTGAATACAAGAAGGCAAACTTTGCTGTTTAACCAGGACTTAATAAAGCTAAGCAAGCTATAAATCCAAGTGATCCAAAGAAGCAAATGTAACAGTTGGCAACATGGCCATAAAAGAAAATAAAAAATCTTTGGCTGCACTTATTTTCAAGTTCATAACAATTTTTTTTTTTTCAAAGCATGCAGTAGTCTGAGAAGTTTAAATCTTGGGCTAGTATTCAGTTTTCCATAAACATACCTCTAGATGGAAAGCAATAATTGTAATTTTCTACCTAAGGTTAAAACATAAGTAAATTAAGTCCCTCAAAGGAGCTGTCTAGAAAATGTATTGTTTCACATCTCTAACAAACATGTATAGCATTTAGTAATCATTCAAAACTTTTGATTTAAAATTCTATCCACTGTGAAATATACCATGTTTAAATCAGCTTTCACAATCTCTTACTTCCCCTTCCTACCTCTCTTTTTTTTAAAAAACACACCTAAAAGCAAAAGTCTACCATCTAAATTGAGATAAAAGCAAAACATGATACATGATAAATGACATGTCATACAAAGAGTAAATAGAGTTTAAAAGGAAAAAGTTTTTGACTTCACATGCTCTCTGAATTGTTTAACATTCACAGAGAGAGATGGAATAAGAAATCACTGAGAACAAAGAAATATTCAATTTTTGCAAATTGCCACTCTTCAGTACGGCAAGTAATAACTATTAAGTAGTAATAAATTGAAAAGGAGCATTTATTCTTAGATGATTAATGGAAACAGTTATTGGATGGGACACTAAATGAAAGGCCTCATCAAAGCCTTACATTTATCATTCACTGAAAAAAACATGTTTACTTATTATTATTCTGACACAAACTGAAAAAGAGTGATTTAAATGAGTCTGAACTAGAATCTTCAAAATGCAATTCACCCTGCATTTCAGGAGTTCCTTTATTAAACTGGTATCTTGCTACTTAACTGCTGTCTTCTTGGAAGCCCATTCAGACAAGGTGCAACCAAAAGAATTGATTTTCTTCCCCAGTTTTGAAAAACAGTTGAATACAATTTTCTACACTGCAGACTTGTGACAGAAATGTAAATAATCTGTACCTCAGTGTACACTTGGCATCAGTAAAACAACTATTTTTTGGTTGTTTAACACACATTTAACACACGTCATTCAGCTGAACACACCTTTCCCTAATTCCTTCATTTCCAGCAAAGAAGTCAAGGCCTGGTGAGAACAAACAAACAAGACCCACCAACCCTTGAAATGTTAACTTAGTGTTATGACCCTGAGCAGACCATCAGACTCTGCATTTTCCCACCCAGACTTTGGCTGCTTGCGGCCAAGGCCAACTGCAGAGTATTTTCAATTATGATATGATGCCACTGATACCCAAACTGAAAATTGCAGACATAGACAAAGGATGTCAACCACAAGCAAGTAGAAATATCACAAGAAAAAATATGTTCTGCTGGGATGTACAATATAATAAATAATAAATAAGGTGACTTGCCCACCCTGTACCATATAATAAAATATATTTAAAAGCCTCAAAACCAATACTTAATATATTAACATACATGAGGTTCACTTAGCCAAGATTGGCCTGTAAATTGTCTATGGTTTATTTCAAATCTAAGAGGCTTCACAATTTAGGTAAAAAGTCAGAAAAATTAAATTTCAAAATGAATCTGTTTTGCGATGCACACAACAATTTTTCAGGTTTTTTGTTCCACCCCTATAACTTTTCAAGATTAAATTCTGCCTTTTTCCTAATGTTGAAGTCAGTCAACTGCTAATTCTTTAAGGAGAGATTCTGAATCAATCACATTTCTTATGACATTATTTAACATACAACCTACAGCAGCCTAGACAGAAAGCTAAATGAACTTTCAGTTCCAAGAAAAGGAAGTTTACTGCTGAAAATTTCTCTCTTGATGGATTATCCCCTGAAAGAAGGATGAGAGGCTTCCCAGACACTCCAACCGAGTAAGTAGATCTAGACAAATACACTGGTTGGACTCATTAATTTGGTTCTATAAAAACAGGTAATTGACTTCCTAAATTAAATCAATAAATAATTAAGATCCTTTACAGTGATGTACCTAACAAGAAATCTATATCAAAGTGCAGTCATATGGAAATTAATAAATGTGCACTGTGCACCACTCCAGTGGTGCAGATTTTTACAAGTACAGCATGCAGTTTCTTGTTCATTGTTGGTGAAAATGCCTAGCTAATGGTTGTGACTATGTTGACAAATAGTGTTCTGTATCTAAGAATATGCTCCATCAAATAGCGTTATTGTGCTCTCTGTATCATTGTAGTTTCTAAGGAAATAGATAGGATGCCTTATTTTCAGAGTGATGAACAAGAGAAAGCGTGCTGCACTTATAAAAATCTGCACCAGCAGAGGTGAGGTACTGCCGCTGTTGTCACTGCTGAAATACACCACCTAGCGCCTCACTGTGTTCACGTGCACTACGTGATCTCCATATATCTTCAGCAACTGTCGATAAATGTCAATGGGTGCCATTTTTTCCACATGGAGGAATTTTATGACACACTTTTGCTTCACACTTACTTCCACGTCAGATGCCATTCTGACACACTGCTCCTCAGCTGCCATCTGTCACATGGCATCAAAATGTAATGGAATATTTGTGGGAAGGTTCAACCTCTAGTGTCGTACCACCAACATCCACCTCTGATCTTGCGGGGCAACATAATAAAGTAGGAAGCATTACTTTTGTAGCATTGCACGTATATTCATCTCACAAACCAAGTACACAAGCACCAGCTCTTCTCAAGCAGCTGGGTCATTGTACAGTTTCTTATTCGAACAGTTTGGCAGAGCAAAAATGCAAATTTTGCGATCTTCCTGCAGCTTTTGCACTGTGGATAATTTCTTCTGAACAGGGTTGAAGGTAATCAGGATACAAAAATATACAGCATAGGTATCTGATCTCATTCCATCATTGTAGTACAAGTAGTGAGTCGTATGAAGATTACACTTTGATTTTAATTTAAAAGGGTCTTACTGGTAAATTGGATTTTGATATGCTTCATGAGAATAAATTTCATGAAGTGAGCTGAGTTGCCTACCCTTACAAATTGATATGGATCAGAAGAGAAACTTCATTTCATGCAACCTTTGCAATACCCATACAGAAATGTAAAATTTATTCTTGCCAGTCCTCTGTGGCTCTAATACATCAAAATTTATTTTTAACCAACTAGTTGCAAAAGTGTTCTATTTAGCTTGCTATTTACTTATCAGTTTAATTTTCATTTCTAATATCAAACAGTATTAAAAATATAATCTCCATTACATTTCTAGAAATACTTTCATTAATATATTTAATAGCACTAATTCTACATGTGCTTCATTTTCCTGCTTTATTACTATGCCTTTTCAAGCTAATCTTTTTTAAAACAACTTGAAATAACTCTTCACTCATGACATAGTAAGTATGAATGTTATAAAAATTATAGGTGTTTTTTTTTTCTTTCCTAAATATCTAAATAGAGTACAATTGCCTTGTTTTATGCTTTTCAGAGGATTCTGTATATACTTTCCTTCATATTTTTCACTCAGGTCATAGAACTTGGTAAGTATATTCTGAAGTTATATAATCAGTTATGTCTATTAGATTCAATAAGAATTAAACGTGAACTAAAGATTTGGTGGAATGAAGTATTCAACTTGATGTACACAAATATATAGTGTTCCTTAGATCCAGCAAATAATCATGTTAAAAGATGTTTTAGTTATTATAGAATTAAAGGAGAGAAAAACATTTTCGTGTTACACTTAGAAAATAATACAAAAAGAATTCACTCTGTTTTGCTTAAATGAATATTTCCTTATAATCTATGGACCTGTTCATCTGTGTCCTCCTGACAGAGGATTTCTCAAGCCCAGGACTTGCTTGGACTTGTTCACCTGTGTCCCCAGCAAACTTTGAGACAATGATGTAAAAGAATAATCTCTTACAGTTAAGAGGAATTTATTTCAAAACCATTCTTTTATATTTTATTATTTTTTGCACACTGTTGGTGTATCTTATGAAGTATATATGGTGTAAGATTTCTTTTTTCTTGTAAAAATCATGCATCTCGTCCTGTAATAAGCAATATTAAAGTATTTGAAAGGAGTAGCAAGTGGCTGATGAACACAACAGTTGAATCCTCCACTGAGGCCAGAGCTAACTTGTTAAGTATCACAGACTAAGCCAGAGAAGAGTTTGAGATCTGATCTGGGTTTGGTGATGTACAAAGTTTTTGATTTCAGTGAAACTGGGAGGAGGTAAGTGTAAAGCTAAGTGTCTCTGTGTGGTTTTACTTACACATTTTAAACATGGTTTTCTATCATATATGATCACATTCCAGCTGTACTGACATATCATAATCCAAAATGTATTTCTCTGTTTCCCCACAGCAGATTAAAAAAAAAAAAAGCATTTTAGAAAAGTCAAACTGTACAAAGTAGGCAAACTTACATATAATTAGCTCATACATTTAAGATTCATTTTTCTTGATACCATCATTTTCCTGTATTAGTAAACGTCTTGAAGCATTGTTTTGAATGAAAAACAATGTAGCTTAAGTGAAGGATTTCTAATAAAATATTGGTCAGTTTTGTCTTACTGTTACATCTGTGTGCAAATAAATTAATGTTTACATTCTTTTAAACATGAAAATGAAAATGTATTCTTGTCGAGACCATATAAACATATGTTTGTGGTCAACAAAAGTATCGTGAATACTGTTGCCAGGCAACCTCCATGTGAGGATGAATGCATTTCTGAGCACAGTTTACAGTGTAATATAAGATTATAGGTTACTTATGAAATGTTGAAGGCTACTCTGCCGTTTCCATGAAATGCACTTACAACACTATAAAAAAAATCTGGCATTTTAAATTCTTACTAATTTTATTTCTCACTGAAAAATGCCAACATAGAAATAATGAACAGTGCAAAAAAAATGCAAAGAATCCCAACATTAAACTCTAGTGAAAAACACTTAAGTCCATGAGCAACAGTGAGAGCTTATTCACTCCAACAATTATGCTGTTTGTTTGTTTCTGTTTGTTTTTTTTTTTTTTAAGGCAAATATTGCTTCCTTGAAGAGAGATCCTATTTTATGAAAGTATAAGAACATATTTATTAAAGCATTCCATCAACGTATGGAAAAAGAATCATATGTAGATACAGCAGTAATAGATAGCTCCATCAAATGGTACAATATGCTTGCTCTACATGAAAACTAGTTCCAATTGTCTTCTTTTTTCTTAATAATCAGAATTAAAATTGTCCATATACTGTGGAATCAGCTAAAAAAAACCTGAGACATTTTAGCATAGAAAATGGCCAAAATATTGGCTTCATCTTTAATTATTATCAAGATACAGAAACACATAATCAAATTCTCATTGCAAAGCAAAGGAACAATACTCAAGCAGGACCTTCTATTACTCATGTTGTCCCATTGTGATTAAGAAAAAATAGCACTAGCAAAGAACTTCCTCTGTTGCTAACGGTATGTTAATTGAGGTTTAAAATAAATCTAGAAAATAGTTCCTTTGAACCATTTTGTCTTCTCATTTTCTCTTTATATAGTTTGACTAAGTCATGCACTGTGACCTTAGACTTATTGGACAGATGAGTGTGGCAAAGTCAAGATATTACTCAGATGTGCAATTCACCATCATCAGTTATTGTATTGGTTTATCAAAAAGGAACTACTGTTTCTTTTATTTGTAAGTATGTCTAGTTTTATAAAAAGCAAAAACATGGGAGGAGTACTTTCACAGTATAAAAAGAATATTAAGATACGTTATTGCATCCAGATGATAGTAAGGGTAAAAGTGCTGGAAGGCTTGTCCTATGAGGAGAGGCTGAGGACATTTAGCTAGTTTAGTTTGGAGAAAACAAAGTGACCTGACAAGATCTCTACAACTTCATGAGCAGGAGAAATGGGAAGGGGGGCGCTGATCTCCACTGCAAGCAAAAAAAAAGGTTGCATGAGAAAGAAAAATGTTGTGCTGGGGAGGTTCATACTGGATGTGAGGGAAAAATCCTTACCACTGGGGATGATAAAAGACGAGAGGAGGCTTCCTAGAGGGGCAGTTGAAGCCCCATGTCTGCTAGCATTCAAGAGGCATTTGGATAATGCCTTTATTAATGTTTTAACTTTTGGTTAGCCCTGAAGTGGTCAGGCAGTTGGACTAAGTGATCTTGAAGGACTCTTCCAAGTGAACTCCTCTCCTCTCTTCCCCTCCCCTTCCCCCACTTTCTATAAAGAGAAAAAGTCATGTGAACATCAGTATTTCATGTCAGATCTGCTATATTTATAAAGAGATACAATATCCAGAAATATGAAATGTTCTTTAAATTTTCTGCTGTAGGTAGCATCACTCATTTCTATCTATTTATAACTATTAAATGTGACAGAGAGGCCACATAGCTCCAACTATTTAAAATTTAGGGACTACTATAAACTAATGTATTTAGACTGATAATGTGTACCTGAAGCTATTAAAAGTTTGAGTTAAAGCAGCTATTCTTATCTTAGGTGAATGTTTTAGGTTGAAATAGCTATTGCATGCCTATGTATCTCATTTGGCCCTAAAGAGAACAAAGAATCTAGCTCAAGCTTGACATAAGTCAGTGCTTTATCTCAGGTATTATAACAGACTTTGTTATGTATACAATATTATATTGTAAATGATTCATAGGTTAATTAGTATTTATGGCTAAGATTGAATTATTTTTTTAATTAGTAATTGGCATTTACTAACTTGCCTATCTTATTAAAGTTCCTTTGAAATTCTCATATCCCTTGTTTAACCCAGCTCCCTGGGTAACTTTTAATTGGAGAAAATAATATATTTTTAGTCTGGAGCCTCTTAATTCCATAATTGGTGCTGTTAAGTATGAGAAATATAAAACATTTTGGCTTCTGTGCAACTGACATAAAAATAACAGGAACACTGAGGCTCTGCTAGTTGGAAACAAAAAAATGAAAAAAGCTGAAGATAGTAAGTGGGAATAATATGCCAGAAAACAAATTTCAGAACATTAAACTTTTAGGGAAATGGCCTGAATACTCTGACCAGAGAACTGTGGACTTGTGGGACTCGTGAAGAAGGATTTGGGAAAGGACTTCCAAAGATGATTAGGGATTTGGAGTAGCTGATTATTTGTGATCTCTAAACACAGTATTTTGTGCAGGTTGTTCCTGGTTTTCATAGAATTTTGAAAGTTTAAATTTTATTCAAGCTTGTCTCAGACTTTATCTCTTCAAAGTAAGTGAGCTGGAAAGAAAATATCTATATTGTCTCTGTCTGGAGATAAGTTGCATCTTAGGTAACACATTCTGCAGGAGGATTTTATTTATTTATTTATTTATTTATTTATTTATTTATTTATCTAATCTCTATATCATTTAGCATTATCTTCAGATTTGGAAATCCATCATAGCCAAGAAGAAATTCTATCTCATCCCACTGAATTTGCACTGCACTAAAAAGCAACAAAGCAAACTTATACCTAAAATAAATAAATAAATATAAATAAATAAATTAGATGTAGACTGATTAATTTAAAATTATTATTTTATATTTAAGAAAGAAGGATAAAAGAAAAAGTCATGTCACCAGAGATATCCAGATAGAAAAATCAGATAAAGAAAAACATTGATTTCAACTCCTTGCTGTCCTTCAAGAAAAAAACATACAGGGGAAATTCTCTCAGTTTTCCAGTATAGAAGCGCAGTTTCAAAAATCTGCCCATAGTTAGGGAGGAGTAGTTTCCAATGACTGTAAATAGCCCTTTCTTCTTGACATCTCTGCTATTGCAGTAATACTGCCAAAAGATATGGGCCTCAAGATATCTACAGTACAGAATCAGTGAAATGTTTCACTGTGAATAATGTATTTTGGCAGATATTTGATCATATCTTTGAAAAGCAAAACTGAAAGTAGACTTCCAAAGTGTTCAGACATTTCATCTTTTTAAAAGAGATCCTTTGACGAAGCAATACAGACTTAACTATCCTGTGTCTCTTTTTCTCCCACTACATCAAGATATTAAGTTGTATAACTTTGATGAACATATCATCCCTTTCAAAATCATGGAAAATATTTTCAAATGTACATTAAAATAAGCTATCTGCAAATGTTACTTCTTTATGTTTCAGACCTCAGCTAGCTTCTTCATAGGAGCTTGAATACAGGAGTAAGACCTGAATCTATTCAGAGTTCAGTGTGTTCAAAACAAAAAAATTCATTGGAATGAGAAGTGAAAAAGTGAGACAAATCCCTTGACAGGAAAAAAAAAGAAAGAAAGAAAGAAAGAAAGAGAGAGAGAGAAAACTATCTGTCTGCATGTGCATGTGAACAACATGTGCTAAAAAATTAAAGATATCTATCTGTCATCTATCTGGATTTCAGTAAGGTCATTGAACACAGTCTGCCATAGCATTCTTCTCTCCAAATTGGAAAGATATGGATTTGGTGGGTGGACTGTGTGATGGATGAGGAACTGATTGTGAGATCATACCTAGAGAGCAGTAGTCAATGGCTCAATGTCTGCATGAAGATCAGTGATGAGTGGGGCCCATTAATAATCAGTACTGTGACCAGTGTTCTTTAATATTTTCATGAGTGACATCAATGGTGGGATCAAGTGCACCTTCAGCAAGTTTGTGGATGACATGAAGGTGTCTGGTACAGTCGACAGGCCCATCTGATGCCATTCAGAGAAACCTGCACAAGTTGAGCAGTGGGCCAAGTGAACCTCATGAGGTTCAATAAATCCAAGTGCAAGGTGTTGCAGCTGGGTCCTGGCAATGCCTGCTATCAATACAAGCTAGGGATGAAAGGATAGAGCACATCTCTGCCAAAAAGGACTTAGGGGTACTGGTGGATGGTAAGCTGGACACAAGCACAGAGATGTGCTTTCACAGCCCAGAAAGACAACCCTATTCTGGGCTGCATCAAAAGAAGCAAGGACAAAAGAAGTGAGGGTGGTGATCCTGCTCCTCTATTCTGTGCTGATGAAAGCTCACCTGGAGTACTGTGTTCAAGTGAGGAGTCCTCAGTACAGGAGAGATGTGGACCTTCTGCAACATATCCAGAGGAGGGCCACAAAATGATCCACTTCCCCGGTGAGAACAGGCTGAGAGAGCTGGGGGTGTCCAGCCTGTAGAAGAGAAGGTTCTGGGGAGACATATGAGTGGCCTTTCAGTATCTAAAGGAGCCATAAGAAAAAAGAGGGATACTCTTTTGCAGGGTTCATTGTGATAAGACAAGGGGAAATGGTTTCAAACTAAAAGAGGGGAGATTTAGACTGAATATCAGGAAGACAACAAGGGCAGTGAGGCACTGGAATAGGTTACTCAGAGAGATGATGGATTCTCTGTCGTTCCTGGAGGTCAGTCTGGACGGGTCTCTGAGCCACCTGATCCAGCTGTAGGTGTCCCTATTCATTGCAGGGAAGTTGGACTAGAGGCCCCTTCCAACTTTGATTCTATGAAAATCAAGCTACACAAAACACATCACTTTTAGTCTTACTCTTCTAATTATGTTATTTCATTATTTGATCTCTACAAACTGATCAAAAATATATGTTTCATGGGCAGAAAGCAATGCCTGATTTAGCATTTATTTATAGCAGCAAATGGTTGCTTCCCCTTTGAACACTTAACAACAAACCTGGTTATGAGCCTAACATTTGATAGCCTGCATGATCTGTAAGTCACTAGATGCAGAAGTAATTTCTGGATAGATGAAGTCTTGAAGGGAAACATAGGAACAAATACAGAGAAATTGTGGAGGCAATGGTAACTCATTGGAATGGAAACTAAGTAGTAAAATCACAGTCACTGAAGTAATTGAATATTTCTAACTGTTAAAGTACATCCAGGCCATAAAATTGCTAACACTTGTAAATTAAACTAACTTCTAGGAAGGCTAGGGTAGGAAATTTTGTTCTCAATTGCCTTAGTCAATTGTACTATTCATTGAAGCAAAACAACTAACTAGATTTAAATGGATATAAATGAGACCAAGTGGATACAGTCAACAAATGATCTTTCTTGAAATAAATTTTTTTTTTGGTACAAATCTTATTCATGTGTTAAAAAATCAAATTAGTTTACAAAACTGAAATGGACATGAGAATAATTCTTTTTAAACATTTAGACACTTTTTATATATCATATTAATAATACATATGTGACAGAATATAGGTAAATGATTTTTAAAAATATAAATATATTATAAGCATATATATATTACATGTGTACATATAAAACCTTGTATTCATATGCATAATCACTTTAAATTTTATACACATTATGCACATGCATATACGTATTTTTAATGAAAAAATAATTCATAAATAAATAAAAATTGATTTTGTTTTGGAAATGAAACACTACTCTATGTGTATTTGTTTTTTAAGGAAAAATCAATCATGTAAAATCTATATCTTATTTAAAAAGGGGAGACAATATGTTATTTTATGGTATAAAACTGTTTTTATGAATTTATCCAAAATAAATGGAGATGCATCACTTTTTTATAACTGTAAAAAATTCAAGTGTGTCCTTTGCCTTAATATAATTCTTTCTCACTTCACCTAGACAATTATTCTTAGTTTCAAACAGGAATGGTGAAATTTTTATCACTTCCCATTTGCTATTAAAAATACTTGATGAGGGTTGAGATGGTTTTCTTGAAATTATATGAAGTTAAAATTCATTTCATAATACAACAGTAGGGCATCTGCTGAGCATCAGGAGAATTTTTACATACAAATGAGGCAATGTAAAATTTATACTCTGGAGGTAATCATTAAGAATTCTAAACATCTGAAATTCATCACTCCATGGGTGATGATCTGACGTCTCCATTCAGTACATAAGGATAGAATTACATTAGAATTCTTAAAAAAAGCAGTCTTCATGGTCATAGAGGGCCAGTTTTAGACCTTTGTGAATAATGCATAAGCAGAGATGGAAAGAGGATTCAGTCAGAGCTCTAACCTGAACAATTACAGAAGAGCTCTAAAATACAATCAGTTTCTTTGATTCTATTCTTTTTAAAAGCACTTACAATCAGTGCATCCTAAATTTATCATAAATATATGTATGAGCTATCAGAACTAAATAACTCATTTCCATCAAATGATACTAGCCCTATATAGGTAAACTGCTTTTGTTGTTTCAATCGAACTAGAGTAACTAAAGATTTCTGCCTATAACTAATTTCTTCAGTGTTACCACAAAACATAACTGGTTCTGTAAATTATTAACTGTGCAAAACTTTATACTCTCTCCTGGAAACTGATTCCTAGTGTCTTGTTACTGTTACTTTCACCTTGAATTTCAATGAAACTTAAAACTCTCTGTGCATGATCAGATTCAGAAAGACGTCTTAGGAAGTATTATTTCCAATATGTCCTCTTTATGAATGAGCAACTCTAAAATATATAAAATAAAATCAGGAGTTTAGCAAAATACACACTAGCTTGGACCAGAAAAGAAGAACATAGAGCATAAGAGTACAAAAAACTACAGAGAAAGCAGTACATGAAAGATAAAAATAAAAATAAAAATAAAAATAAAAATAAAAATAAAAATAAAACCTCTATATTTTCAGGAATTGTCTTCTCAGCAAGGACAGGGCAGTGGAAACTGCTGAGATAACTTTGATGGCTTGTCACACATCTGCAACATTTTTAGGTTTCTATTTGATAACTAGAAGGTGATCTGCTTCTGAGATAGGAAATTTTCACTATGCTCCTATTCTATGTCTAATATATATATTAAAAAAAAAAAAAAAAAAAAGAAAGAAAGAAAAAAAAAAGGAAAAAAAAAAAATAAGATTAAGAATGGAGAAATTCATTATTTATTCCTGGGAGCAAACTGATATAATTTAATAATTTTGAAAAGATCCAAGAAACCAACTGAAACGAAATTATAAAGGGCAATCACGTTTATTGAAGTTATGTAATAATGAGTAATATTTTGAAGAATATTACACATACATTTATTCATCCAAATAATTCCTGTATTTTGATCATTGACCTGAGAAGTATTTTAGTGGGATAAAAATTAAAGACTAAGGAATTAAAAGATCAAAGAAGAGAAAAATGAAAGTGTATGTTTAAACACAACATAATTTTATTCATTTAATAAAAATAAACTCATTTATTATCTATGCAATATCAAGTATCTCAGCAAAATAGTTTTCTTTCTGTTTCCTTTCTATCACAATTCTGTGCCCACATCTGTTTCTACATCCCTGAAGGAAAAAAAAATACATATCTTCACACACTCTCCCATTTTGTTATACTTTTCAGATCTATGTACAAATCCATACAAAATCTCCTGCCACAAAGTGAGAAATGCATTTAAGAAGGGGCCTCTACTTTTTTGGAAAAAATAAAAATAAAACTGAAAAGAAAATAATGTCTAAGGCTCATTGTAATGCTTTAACTAATGAACATAGTTGTTTTACTTTCAGCACGGAATCACTTTATATACACTCTATGCCAAATTTGTTATTTTAGAATAAAATTCTACATTTCAAGGTTAACATAATAAGATGATATTGTCTGTTCTTCAGACTTTAATTTTAATTGCCTCAATTTTCTTTCATTTTATTTTTAATATGTCTGATGCAACTTTTAATTGTGTCATTCTGTTCCACTTTTCATCTACATTTCTCTAATCTCATCACTGTCTGAATTTTATGTCTTTTTTATAAGATAAAATTTAGACACAAGCAAATGAGTTGAGGAGGGAAAAACAGAACAGCACTTTATTGACACAAAGTAAGAATGCTACTAACATTTTTATATACCTTGGGGGCAAAATTGAAGAAAGAAAGAAAGAACATTGTTTATGAGCACTTCCTAATTGAAAGTGACAGTAAAATGGTTAGTCATGAAAGTCACAATGTGATTCAAAGTTTAGAATTTACAAGCACAGGTTTTCTATTCCACTGAAAATTAACTGAAGGCGTGAACAGAAAATATACTAAACACCTCCTCGATTATCTAATTCAAAAGACAAGTAGTGTTAATCTAATTCAGCTTCATAAGTTGGAGGGAAGGTAATGGAAGAGACATCCATCGAGTAATTTAATGTTCTCTAAACTTACACAGTTAATTAACTTGGTAGAAGAACTCTAATAGAATAGACAGTCTAGAAGATAGCATGATCAAAAATATATTGAAAGTTGCAATGGGATTAATTTAGTTAGGACATTTCAAAGAATTTGCTGCACAGAGACATTTTACTAATGTACTCATTTTACAGACTGCTCAGGAAAGGGCAGTCTCAGCACTATTAAAACAAATTTTCAGCAATCATAGACACTTTTTTTGAAAAAAAAAGATGGTTCATAGAAGAATAAATTTTCAAATAATTGTGCAAAAAAGCAAGATTCTGAATAGAGCAAAGAGCGTGCAATATGAGAAGGCAATTCTCATTAGTGTTTTTAATCCTTTTATCACTGATGAAAAAAAAAAATCAGCTTGCTGAGGGGGTAAACCATTCACAAAATAACTACAGAATCAGAGACATGCAAGAAAAGCACAAGCAGAGAAGAAGTGAGTCCTACAAAAAATTTTTAAATGGTAATCTAGAAAACTAATTTAAGATTTGCGTACCTGATGTACAATGAGGAACACTATCCTGAATAATTTCAGCAGTTAGTAACCAACAATGACACTCGAAAGGAGAAACTGAAGAATCAAACCTCTTTTTTAAGTTCCCATTTGTCTTCCAGTTACTTCTTTCAAACAGCACTGAGACTTACACAAACTTCTAAAAGCTTAATTTCATTTTTTAACTTTCTGTACATTTATCATTCTCATTATTCATTTTTAAATGTTATGCTGATTTTTTAAAAGAATTTATCAACTTGAAATGATCTTGATTAAACTTGAAATAATAAATTCTTTGGCCTTTTTTTGGGAAGGATATAGGAAAGCGTACAAATTCTCTCACCTATTCTGATCAACTTTATAAATAAATACATGGTTAAACAATAGATTAATAGACTGACAGGCAGGTAGAGTCAGATAAATTTACTTCCACAGTCCTCTTCAGTTATAAACCCTTTTTCACTACTAACATTATTTCAGTTTGGCATTGCAGCAGTAGCACTTGCTTCTTTCCCATGTGTACTCCAGATTCAACCTGGAACTACGTTGCCAGTCTATCAGGCTCAGACATGGAGAATAAAAACAGCAGGAGCAGGACAGTTGCTCTACATATTTTCCTTACAAATATCTTTCCCTTTTTGTCCAAGTACTGAAACAAATCAGAGCAGAGGTAGATACCAGTCTGCTTAGTGAAGAATAAGGAAAGTGCTTCATGTCTTAGAAGAGTCGGGGATGATGAGAATGTTACAGACTACACTTTTATGTGTAGTGGAGGGTCCAGTGGGAAAGGATGTTAGTAATAACATGTAGACCATGGCCCTCATTAACAAACAAACCAACAGGACTAACCACATCTGTTGCAAAAAAGTTGACTTTATCTCAACATAAAGGGTACTCAAAGCTGATCTTAGTTCTAGATAAACTCTCACAACAGTTGAATGGATTAACTGGAGGTGTAAATGTTTCTCCGAAGTTTGGTAAAAGTGTGAATGGCTCCCTGAATTAGACAGACCAATGTGAGGAAAGTAAATATCTGGTTCAGCTTAGCAGAGTATAGTAGCTATAGAACTAGCAAAACAATTTTGAAGAGAACAATAAGTCTGATCTGACTTCAGCCCACATATTCTCCCCTTGTGAATGAAATGTCCAGCATCAAGATATACAGAGACAAGCAAAGGGAATCAATCATCAATGAGCTGATTAATTACTCATTCAGCAGCGACAATATAGAGACATTAATATAACTTGATTCCTGATGCAGGTAGTGAGGAGACCTTCTGAAGTATAACTGTGGGTTCTTTTTTTGTTTGTGTGTTTGTTTTTGTTTTGTTTTGTTTTTAGCTGGAATAGTGTTAATTTTCTTCATAGAGGCACATATGTTGCTATGTTTCAAATTTGAGAAGGAAGGGCGTTGATAGCATACTTGTGTTTTAGTTGTTGCTGAGCACGGTTGAATTCTTTTTTACTTCTTCAGCAAGAAGGCTGGGGATGCCAAGCTGCTGGAAGGAGACAGTCAGAATAGTTGATCCCAACCAAAGTGATATTCCATACCATATGGCATCATGCTCATAAAAGCTGGAGTAAAGGGCGAAGGGTTCAAAGTGATGGCATTTGTCTTCCCAGGAAACCATTACAAGTGATGAGCCCTGTTCTCCTGAAAGTGGCTGAAGTTTTGCCTGCCAATGGGAAGTAGTGAATGAATTCCTTATCTTGCTTTGTGGCTTTTGCTTTACCTGTTAAACTGTCTTTATCTCAACCCATGAGTTTTCTCACTTTTACCTTTCAGATTTTCTTGCCCATTCCCCTGATGTATGTGCCTCACTGCCTGCAAGGGTAAAAAAACATCAAGAATGATTCAAAGCAGAAATTTAGTTTATACAGTTTATATGAATGTGAATAAACAATAATCTTTGTAGTCACTTATAAAGACTTATGACTTACTTTTCAGTTTGTGTTGAGGTGCCAAAATAATTCTGAATAGGTCCAGGGAATTCTATTCATTCTATCATTGTGAGCAAAGGATGTGACCTCCTACAAAATCAGATAAACGGCACTTAATGTGGTGGTGTAAACATTTCTTAACATGGCAGTTTTTCATTGTATAGGATAGTGTAGTTTTGCTTTTCTCGTTTATTTATTTATTTTTAAACCTAGAGGCCACCTCAATCAAATTGAATTGACTTTAATTTGTGGTTAGGCTGGTAATGCATAGGGGTATTTAAAAATACAGGTTCCTCATCACTGTATTAAACAACCTAATTTGTGTAATTCTCTATGAAATATAGCTCCTATTTAATCATTAAATAATTTGTGCATTAAAGACCACATTCTGCATCCTTATGAATCTAATTCATTTGAATTTTTAATGGCTAAGAGCAGGGCTGACTTTAAACCTTTCTACATCCTCATTCCAAGACAGAAATTGTACATGAGAAAATCATAAAAGCCATAACAATGCATTTCAGTCCTACACCTAAGTAAATGGGCACATGAATATGGAAAGAAGTACTTTACATTACTAGACTTTAAATTACTAGAACTACTCAGCTGCTTTGAGTTAAATGGGTATTTATCAGCTCTGCTGAACTAGGACCTTAATAAGGCAATTGCTACTCTCCCATTCTTTTTGCAGATATGTAAAAGATAAATGATTCAAAATGCTTTTCTTGCAATTTTAAGAACTTCTAAAGCAAAGTAGTGTCATCTAGCACAGTGATATTCTCCCTACCAAGATCATTATTATTTTTTAAATTCTTAGGACACAGTACTGTAAAAAATATCACAAGTCTACTGACAGCTTCAAGAAGAATTTGTGAGAAGACATGATAAGTTTCTTGCTAAAACATAATCATCAGATCATCCAGCACAGCTCCAATGAATCTATGAAGCCACGAAGATTTCCTCCAGCCTAGCAGTGGATTGTAAAGCTTTTCTACATAATAAACACAAATTTAACTTCTAAAATTCTGGAATTATTTATGAGCATCCTTAACTGTAGATGTAGATTAACATTCACTTTATGAAGCTAGCAATGAATAGCATTGATCACCTACAGACCTAAAGAAGTAAAATATAATGAATATATTTGTTGATCTCTCACCTGTACTTGACATCACAGTTATCTACTTTTTACTTTGATCATTAAAACATTCAACAACAGAAAGCCAAAAATTGGTTTTGGCAATCAAATAAGGGATATGACAGAAAATGGACTTAAAAGCTTCTACACTTTTTTTTCTCTATATCTCTTAGATCCTTCCAATTTACCACCCATCCAAACTATTACTTCTCTGTCATCAAAATTATATATCTAGATGACATTAGATTTGCAAAATAAAAGGCTAAAAGTCATTAAAAAAGCCACCACCAAACAAACAAAATTTCCTCACAGTTTTAGTGAGTTTTGTCAAAGATTAGCTATTAAAATCAAGGTTTTTTAAAGACTGAATTATCTGTCTGTACTACACTTGAAAAAGTAAAAGCTATAAAACAGCTTACAGTAAATTTTGCAGAAGATTAAACTAAATCAACAACCATTTTGCAGCTGCAGAGTAGAAGTCCTACTTACCTTAATAAAATGAAAGAAAAAAGACCAATAAGTAACACAAATAATTTACCAAATATTGCCAAGACAGTAATGCTTATGCCCTAGAGATTCTACCATAGGTACTAATTATATCTTCATCAGTGCACTGCTGCCATTTGCTGAGGCAATCTTCCTAAAACACTGCAAAGTTCCCCTTTAAGAATGATATGCGATGTGCAAAATTCTGCTCCAAATTCTCTGGCTTCTCACTGTCAAACACTGCAGCAACAAGTATTGGATTGATTCTACAAAAGCACCAAAATTTTTTGAAGAATATCAAATAAGTATATCATAACTGCACTAATGTTACACCTAGCCACTTAACATTCTAGAAAACTTAATATATCTCTAGACCTTGAAATAGGACAGAATAAAATCCTGACAAGACAAGAAACATCTGTGATTTGATTTTCTAAAGACTTCATGGCTTCAGTAGAATTAGTATAAGTATTCAGTTTTTCTTTAATAATGGACTATATTCATTCATATTCTAACGGTTCACAGAAGTCATAAATATATTTTACAGTAATGGAGCCACACAATTTTCTGAATTGCAGCCATGGCAAATTGAGATTATCACTCATACAAGAGTATATGTTCAGTGCAAAAGGAATAAAAGTATTCATTAAGTCCCCTCCAGCTCTGCTGAATGTCTCTATAACCAGAGTATGAATTTATAATCTACCATTGCTTCCCAAATTTCTAAGTACATGAGAACATAAGGGAAAAAAAAAAAAAAAAAAAAAATGGAACCAAGACACGAGAATAATTTTATTTCACTCTACACCAGGTATCTCAATGCATGATAGTCTAGCCTTAGCTATGAGAATTAAGCCTTAAATTTTAAAATTCAAGACATAGTACAGTACTGATTTCTGCATGTACTGTTTTAGTCTTTTCAATATTCTGTGGTTTGTTTCCTGTTTATTGCTCTATTTGCTTACAGATTACTAAAACTATAATCATGAAAAATTGTCCCTAGCAAATCAAATTTCAAAAAGCTAACAAAATCAAAAATAATTCTGTTTACTATTATCTTTCAGGAAATATATAACGCTTTTGACAGTTATTGCACAGAATGTGAAATGTCATAAACCCATTATCATTACAATGATTTTCACAGCAACTGAAAATGATATGAACTCAACACAATTGCGTCTACATTCCCAAACTAGTTAGTGTGTTACCATTCATCATGACTACTAGCCAAGAAAGGATGTAAACAAGAACTGGGAAGGTTTACTCCTGGCCACCTTTCACCCATGGTAGAAATATTTCTGTAGCTTCTGGCTAAATAAACAATGAATAACAATGAGGATTTTTACTGAGGAAGAGGGAGAAGGGAAAAATGAAAATTGTTGTTTTAACATTTAAATACTTTTCAATCATTAGGAGCACCATAACATAACAGAATAACTCAAAAAACATGTGCTCTTTTTATTTCTCATAGAAACATGAGAAGGCTGCCACTATTTATGAATACCTGCACTTGACAACTGTAACAAGATGTGGACAGAAGAGATGAAAAAGTCTTAAAGATTATCAAGCTGAAACTTAAGTGTAAAATTTTTGCTGGTTTCAAGCCAAAGTGAAATTCTGATTGCCTCAGAAGATCTGAAAGGGCCAGACTGCCTGTTAGATAAATCAGTGAAATTCATAGATGCAATTCAATGCAAACTCATTTTTTAAACAGCATCAATATATCAATATATCACAAATCTTTTAGTAACTGACTGGTCCCCTTTTTTTTTTTTTTTTTTTTTTTTTTTTTTT
>JAOWBP010000001.1:36738571-36750748 GCA_028571105.1 Tragopan temminckii
AGAATTCTGTGATTCTGTAACATAGACACAGTTATTAGAGCTGATTGAAAAATATTACATAGACAGAAGGTTCTGATAAAAACAAACCCAGCTGTAGCTCCTCTTTGTTTCTCAGTTGTTCTAAGTATCCTAACAGGAGGCCCTTTCACCTTTACTAAACAGAAATTAAAAAAAATAAAAAAGTGGAGCTTTCTGGTCTTAGAAATCTGTTTAGAGGAGCTGAGTTTATCCTCAACTCCTCTAAACAGATAAACTGATTCCTCTTTAATCTAAACAATAATAATAAGAAGATAACCCAAAGAAGATTCCTCTTCAAGGAGAAAAAGAGAGCATGTCTTCATCCTCCCATTTTTTCTCAGTTTAGTGCAGCACAACAAGGAACTTAAAGTGAGGAAAAAATTCTGAGTAAAAACTTGATTTTTGCTGATGTTTGAATTTGAGGAGTAAATTGCATATTATCTTAGATGATTAGGTTTTAGGATCTAGTCTAGGGAGAATTTGTGAACAGACACATAACAGAGTAAGAGAGAGAGAAGTAGATTGTTGCCCTAATTCACCTTTCTCTTCCTGGAAAGTTTTAAGTCATTTGTATCATTGAATATAATACAGTAAGAACAGCAAAAAAGGTCAGATAAAAGATGATTTACAGTGTATTTTTGTTTGCTTTCTTACCATGTTACATTGATGGTTGTGCAGCAAACTGAGGAAGCTGTCTTTTCTTAGCTGTTGCAATTTCAGTCAGATATAAACTTTCAGAAAGGTAAAGTTTTCTTTCGTTGAAAATGACTAAGTATTTTCATGATGCATCTTCTGAAGTGCATGTAGAAAATGTGAAGATAAACCAAAATAAATGATAAGCAAGCAGAAGCAATTCTTTTTTTAATTGGAAATCAACTTTTAGAATAAAAAGTATCATTGTTACTCAGTCCTTAGTTTTTTTTACCAAGTAAAGCAGAAAATCAAACAGAACTCTACTTCACAATGCTTTCCTTAAAATATTCAGTTATTAAGTTAGCATCATAAAAATACCATCAATAGGCAAAATAATAACATCAAAAGACACTGTACAATCAATGAATGTATAGATGTTATAAATACCAAAGGGCTCGGCTAAGCTGTTATTATACCAGAGCAAAGAAAAGATAAAGTGCTTACCCGTACCCTGGGCTCACTAGGAATCTCCAGAAGAGATCCATCCCCACTGGTAGTCAGCTCTTAAATGGGTCTAGGAGAGGTGGAGTCAGGCTCCACCCCTTCCGCCAGCACAGGTGAATTGCCTTCACCTGTGCTCCCATGGCTGACTCATTGCTTGCCCCAGGTGATCAATCAGAGGTTCAGGCTGTGACTCAGCAGTTCCCAGCCAGACACTCTCATAAGCAGGAATCTTACATGACACTGGTTTTATGATCAGGGATTGGCTAATCCATATCCTGAATATGCCTTCTTTATAAGCAAATACACCAAATCTTAATTCCATTTCCCTTTCTCAGTCATACTTCTTTTCTTCATCCTTCAATATAAATCCAATATCTACAATAGCCCAAAGACGTGATATCCTGGTCATGATACTTGGTTGCGTATTTTTTATTGACTATAATTTGTAGCAGAAGGCTTCATGGCCTCAAAACCAAGTTGTTGAAAGATAATAACAAAAATACTGATAATAACTACTTAGTTTTAGTTCCAGCAATGATGTGACAGTATTTCCTGAGGTCTTCCTTAAAATTCATTTCTTTCTCTGCTTAAAGAATAACTGAGGATGATTTTGGAATATTGAAAATTTCAACATTAAGCTGAATTAACTGAGCTGTAAGAAGAATGGAAAAATTGCATATCAAGTCACATTTTTTATTGTTTTGATCCTACAGAACTCTATTGACAACAGGGAAGGTTTTGTAACAACTGCTATGTGAACTGCTGTGATGCTCAAAGGTATACATTAACCTTCACAGCTGAAGCATTTTGAGTCTTATTTCCAAAAATGATAGTGCTGTGCTAGTAAATCAGTGATTCTAGTTCTGTAAATATTCTTATATATTATTGTTTATTTTTCTCCTGAAAATGATCAAGGAATGTAACAAGATTTTTTATGAGCAATTTTTGTCCCATGCATCAAGTGACACCATCATCTGGAAACTGAGATTAAAAGAGATTAAATATTAGGCGCTTATAGCATTTTTAGGTTCTTAAGCTGGCAACAGCTAATGTTTTATAAGGAAAAATTCCTGTCATGGTTCAGTACACTTTAACAAACATTATCTATAACTGAAATATATTATTAGATTATTACAAATGTAGATTCATGCCTTGCTGATGGTAATATATTATTAAAAAATAGGACCACAGGCATGGGGACTCATTTATTCATTTAATGAAAAATTTTTAAGCAGTACATGTTTCCAATTAGTATTCAGAGTTTATTAGTAATTAAAAGAACAGAACAGAGTAGAGTAGAATAGAATAGTTCAAATTGGAAGGCCATAAGATCATAAAATTCAACTCCTGTCAGGACCACCCAAAAATCAAACAATATTTCTGAAAGCATTATCCAAACACTCGTTAAACTCTGTCAGCTTGAGGCCATGACTACTGCCCTGTGTAGCCCATACCAGTGTCCAAACACCCTCTGGAGCAGAACTCCTCCCAAACCCCCTACCAGACCCTCCCCTGACATAGCTCCATGCCGTTCCCCGTAGCCCTGTCACTATCACACAGAGCAGAGCTCAGTGGTGCTCCTCCACTCTCTGTGAGGAGCCGCCCCTCAGCTCCTCTGCTCTGGGCAAACCCAGGGATCTCAGCTGCTTCTCATACATCTTGCCTCTGAACCTTTTACTAATTTTGTAGCTCTCCTTTAGATGTACTATAACATTGCATTATTCTTGTTGTATTGTGGTGCCCACAATTACGACTGAATATGGAAGGGAAAACAAGAAATGCAAAGCCCTGCCAGCAAAGGAAAAACAGGAAAGAAAGGAACAAATTATTAGAATCCAGAAAAAACTAAGAATGCTACTTCAAGAAAACAATACAGGGGAAAAAAAAAAAAAATAGAATATGAAGAAACATAGGGAATCACAGCATAGAATCATAGAATCGCTCAGGTTTGAGGAAAAGATCTTAAAGATCATCAAGTCCAACTGCAACCCAACCATACTACCCTATCTCTAACAACCCTCCGCTAAAAATATAGGACTGGGGACTCTGAAATTGTTCAATTTCTACAGCACATGCCCCTGTAAATAAGATATTACCACTGTTAGACACTGGTCAGAAACCTAGTATTATCTCAACAGTGCAATACCTGAGGGTGTTAAACTTTCTCAGGATTTCCAGATAACCACAGATTTTTAACCAAGCAAAGTTATCTAATCTGCATTAGCTGTTTCTTAGCTTTGTGAAATTATGTAGTTGAACTTCTAATTTTCCTAACATCGCCAACATATTTTTTAACTAGTAGATGGCAACTGCAGGTAGTTGCTCTGTGCAGACTGCATGAGCCCAGAATGAAAAGATGTGTAAGAGTACAGGATGACAACAGAGTCTTTGAAAATGTAAACACGGAATCATACCAGAAGCTGCAAGAGTATAAACAGAAGTTGGTGGTCATTAGGAAAATTCAGTCTTGTAAGTTTGTTACTGGGCACTATTACATTAAAAACAAACAAACAAACAAAACAAACAAGCAAACAAACAAAAAGCTCCAGGGAGAACACTACCCACTGACGTCATACTTAATCCAAAAATGATTTCACCATTTTGACACTGGAAAGTTGAGCACAAAGCTAGAGAAAGGGGAAGAAAATCTCCATATAGCAGGTTTAGCTGTTCAATTTTTTTTTGTAATGAGCAGCAATTGTATAACTGAACTCAAAGTATTTGTACCTGAGCTAAAAGAACTTCCTTTGTTTGTCTGACTAATAATAAAGGATAAAGAATTAAGGAAAAAAAAAAAAAAAAAGAAAAACTGTCCTGGGTATAGTGTCACAAACAGAAAGGAGTTCTGTCACTCCAGAGGAAATACTCAGGATAGATCTGAAATTTGGTATTGCTCTCGTCGAGTCATGTAGCTCAAGAATTCAAGAATTTTAAGCAGAATTAATGTTTTTTTCTGTCCTACATAAATGCATTGAGTGGTACAGGAAATCAGTAAAACTCAACAGATGGCTTAAGAATAGGGCTTGTGATGATATTCTAAAGATGTTTGGCTGCTGGCAATATCTATGGAAAGACATTTTTTTCTTGAGATATTTCAATTATTTTTAGAGCATTATCTTTTGGGATCAAGGGTCTAAAGCCTTATAAAAGCTTTAAAAAGGGAAATGAGCATGATAAAGGCAACTTCCATAACTGGTTGTAATAGGATTTGTAGAAAATCAGGTAAATACAGAGAGTAGAGGGCATTTGCTGATAAGTATAAATAAGTACAGAATAAAATTTTATACTAATGAAAGCAACTATCAGACAACATAAAGCACAGATAATTCAACATCAGCAGAGATCTGATAAAAACATCTAATACAAACTGCTGGAATAACAAAACTACATAGGTTGCTCCAAAAGCAATGCCTTCTATTTATTTCCATGGAAACTACAACAGATAAAAAGAGGACAATAACACTTTATACAGCAAATTCTCAGCTACAAAATGCTATTTTTCAGCATAGTCACCACCATTAGCTATGCATTTTCACCAGCAATGAACAAGAGACTATATGTTGTGCTCATAAAAGTCTGCACTGGCATTATACTTTAATGCATCAGGAGCTAAGCACCATGCAGCCTCTCAGTGGGACACAAGAGAGAATTAAAACAAAAAGGAAAAATGTGAGAACTCATGAGTTGATGTAAGGACAGTTTAATAAGGAAGAAAGAGTGGGGGGAAAAAAAGAAAAAAATATATATGTGTAAACAGCCCATCACCAGCCAGCTCATGTCCAGTCAGTCCTGGAGTAACAGCAGCCCCTAGACTTCTCACTCCAGTTTTATGTTTCAGCACGATATCACATGTTCGAGCACAATCATATGAAGGTATAGTGTATCCCTTCAGTCAGTTTGGGTCAGCTGACCTGATTCTGTCCCCTCCCATCTCCTAGCGCACTCTCAGCCTCCTTGCTGGCAGGGCTTCACAAGAAGCTGACGAAACCTTGACTTAGCGTAACGACAGCTTTGCAACAACTAAAACATCAGTGTGTTGTCAAAATTATTTTCATCATACATCTGAAACATAGCACCATACCAGCTGTTATGAAGGAAATTAACTCTATCCCAAAGGGAAAGCTGTAAACATCTTTGAAGTAATTTTCTATATTTTCACACACATTAGAGGTTCTCTTCTGTACTGAAGAGAACAGTAACTAACAATTAATTGGAGAAAGAACCTTCGAGTTCTTAATTAAACAAAGACCAAAGGAAAACTCTATCAGAGCAGTATGATCATTGGATGTTTCAGAAAGCGAATAATGCATAGTGTAATTGTGAAAGGAGCTGTGGATGACCTCTCTGCAAATGTCACGTGTGAGATGTTTTACAAGGAGACTGCCCTCGCTGCTTAAGATGAAGTGTGTCCAGGTAGGTAAGACAGTTTCTCTACTGGCAGCATGGTGACATTCTATAGCATGTTGTGGTAACCAGGATGGTATTCTTCATGAGGACGTTAACATCTCTGGAAGTCTTTCAGTCTCGAGACATAGAGGTAGAGTGCTTCTGAAGACTTTTCTGACTGTATAAAAGGAAAATGAGAGTCTGTAATCTAATGTGTATAGGGTTGCATTTACTGAGGAAGAGAATCTCTGTAGACACATTGAAACAAACACAGTTTTAAACAACTGGTGTTCAGTCCGTAGGACCTACTACTAAGTCTTGAAATTTTAGTCTAAAATATTTCATTTTCCATGTTGTCAATTTTGTTCTACATTCATCACCACTGCATGGTACTTTACACTAATGAAAAGGCATAATCTTTTATATTCATAGAAGAAGAAAAATCAATAATATTGTTTCCTCTTCCTATAACAACTAAAAAAAAATGTTGAACACTGGGAGCTTATATTAATGATTTGAAATAGAGAAAATTACCTAGCTTATATGCACTTCTGCTGAAATAGAAGTTGTTTAATTAATTAATTACTTAAATGGAGATCAGAAATGACAGGCATGGTCTAACAATATCACTCAGTTTACATTAAGGGCTACTCTGAAGGCAACACTATTTTATTATATTGGCCCATAACATCAGAAGCTGATGTTGGTGGTATGGCAGTAGAGGCTGAATCTTCCCACCCTTATTCCTTTACATTTTGTTGCTGTGTGACAGACAGCAGCAGTGGGACAGTCTGACACAATGGTATCTGACATGGAAGTGCATATGAGCAAAGGTGTGCCACTGAATTTCTTCATGTGGAAAAAAGTGCACCCATCGATATTCATTGACTCTTGTGAACATTTATGGAGACCAAACAGTGGATGTGAGCACAGTGAGGTGGTGGGTAGTACATTTCAGCAGTGGTGACAGTGGGACACCTCACTGGTGCAGATTTTTATACGCAATGCACACAGGCTCTTGTTCATCACTGACAAAAATGCATAGAAAAAATGATGATGACTATGTTGAAGCATAGTGTTTTGTAGCTGAGAATTTGCTCTATCAAATACTGTCATTGTGCTCTTTGTTGCAATTTCCATGGAAATAAGAGGCGTAACTTTCAGAGAGAACTATGTAGAGTGCTGCATTCTATAAGTCTTCTCATGTTTAAAACTCAACAAGTCCCTAAATAATAGAGTAAATCAGAGTCTATGTTTTGAATATTATGATACTCGTGACAGCTTCTATTACTGGGCAATGAGAGATGCACTAGAGCAACACTGAATAAATAAAAACTTCTAGTCTTACAATCATAAAACAGGAAAACATTTGCTTAATATTGATTCACTACAAATTACTTTCATAAAAATAATTAAGAAGCATGAATAAAAAGTATATATAAAATAATAAATCTACTGAGGCTGAGGATGTTTATGACTAGTGTACATATACAGATGTAAATAAGAAAATGCATCTAAGTAGAATCACTTGCTGTTGCAAGTAACAGAAATAAAGCTTATACTGCAGTGACAACAGCCAATCCTTTTTCTCAATGACTACTCTTTAAAGTTATACATTCACGCTCTCATTTTCACCCAGTCTTCATAATCAAGTATAGAAAAATTAATAAATCCTCCAGCAGTTGATGTGCACTTCTGATTTCCCCAGACACTGTTCGTGCCATCCCATTTTTGAAGCATTCACAATCACTTTTGTCTGTGCCTTATAATCTCAAGAGAAAAAAAAAAAATACTTCCAGAAAAAAAGAAGACAACATGTTTTTTTAAAATACTTAACTTATAGAGATTGTATGCTGTAGAAAGGCAGTAATAGAATAAACTCTCATCTGCAGAAATTATACGCTAATCTGTAAAATTTTAGGTTACACAGCTGGCATAGTATTGCCCCACTAACCTACACTTAACACATTCTGCTATCAACAGTTATTGACGTGAACTAATTCAAAAATAGTTTCCTGATTCTTTTAATTTGAATGCTATTTTTATTGGCCTCAACTTCCATTGTTAAAATCTCATGAAACAGAATCATAATGGCAATACAAATAACAAATTAACATGAAACCCTGCAACTTCCTCCGATTTTCTAACGTCATAGAACATACATAAAAAGCCTTTTTATCTCTGTTTACACAGCTTCCCTGTAACCCTCCACAACATAGCAGCATACTGCAGAAACAGAAGTGTGAGCATGAAATACCATCCAGGAAAATCTTCTATTAAGGTCACCTTTTCTGGTCACTGTCAGAGAAGTGCAGATGCTCACTTGTGATATAGGACATGCTCTACATGTTCAGAAGAACAACACAAAATATTCTAATAAAGAAATATTTGCTTCTGTGTTCATTCAATGTTTTTGTTCTGGGGGTAACTACGGCAGGGACTAAAAAGTTAGCCTTTTAAGAGGTACGACAAAAACATTATGGAAAAATATTACAGATAAGGAAGTTTCAGATTATCACTGAGTAAGAATTCACTCGCTTGAATAAGTATTCCAAATGAAAGCAACGTAAAACTAAATATTGTATTTTTTTAAACACATTACACATTAAAATAAATATACCTACAGATATCAGCAGTGCTCAAAGAAATAAATGGAGATCAAGCTGAAATACATGAAAGACATGCAACTTTTACTGAATGTGATACAGTGAGCACTGCATCATTTAAAACTCATTGACAGGTAATGAACTATAAAATCTGTATTGAAATGGAAATGGAAGAGAAAGAATAGCACAAGGCATCGATGAGACAGTCACCAGGCTGAAAGATGGGAAAATGTTGTAGGCAACAGCTCACTGAAATTGAGCAAATTAAAAACTGATGGAAAAATCTATACAGATTGAATTAACCAGTTTCTGAAAAAAAGAACAGTGTGGCAATATTACGTGACTGTTAAATGGATGTTCCCGCTTATGTCAAACTTCCCAAGCAATTGAGAACGAGACATCATTAAAACAAAATGCACTCCTTCACATGTGACCGTTTGGTTGATTGTAAGAGCATATGTTAAAACTATGTTGTCCATATAATCACTCAGTTATCCAAGTTTCATTACAGAAGTACATAATGAAGGAAACTTCAGTTTATTCTGATCTTTAGGTTCAAGATTCATTTGTTTGGCATCCATTTTTAATTCATTTTTAAGAATTTTCCCAATCTGTTTGAGAAACAGAACTCAGAAATATTCACTTGCACCATTTTCTGCTACTTGGGTTAATTTGAAAGGATTGTTAGTTTCATTATTTGTCTGGTTCACAGAACAATAACTTTAAATGTCTGTAGTTTTCATATTCTTAAAGGCATAACTCAAAAATTCTGGCTAATTTGAAGAATATGATCACTTTCAAAATGTTTTCAAATAAACACTATGAAAAAAGTGATAGTCAAAATAAACTGAGTCATAAAATTTTTGAGTTTTATCTATACCAAATTAGAAATTTTGATATTTTTGCTCCAAATCATTCTTTCTATACATTTTCACTGTTTACATTAGGCAAAAAATTAAAACTTCTTTTCTGATGAATGAAACCCTATTATTATTATTATTTTTTAGCATGCTAAATGTTATGTTGTGAAGGAATCTATCTTAAGCAAAACAAAAATCATATATATATTAAATGAATTCCATCCATCTTGCATGCAAGTTGATTTTTGTATGAAGTACCTTAATATATTTCCTCCACAGATACTGAATAAGCAAGTGAGAATTTCTGTAAATTTTTATCATTGGTACAAACTATATGAAATACAATGACTTATCTACCAAAAAAAGGACACAGGTTTTGATTTCTAGATTTTTATCACATCACTCGCTACTATAAAGTGCTATCAGTTTACATGATCTTCATCTCTCTAGTTGTTGGTCATTCTATGTTGACTTACACTGTGTTTGTTTAATCATATTTTCAAAAAATTATTCATTCTTGCTCTAAAGTAAACAGATAGCCTCTGTGTTTTCATGGATGTGCTACACTGTTTCCAACCTATCTCTCCATTCAAAAACATGCTCAAAGTGTAATCCCTAACTTCAACATAAAATAAGGCAAAGACGTGTGTTTTTAACCTAATCTTAGCATGATCTAAGAAACACCATCCAAATGGTTTCCCTAACAATTTCAATGTATTTAGCTTCAAGATACATTTTTAAGTGCAGTAAATTCCCTAACCTGTGCTAGATGTACTTTTCTATTCTCTATACTTCTTTAGTACTTTGGAAATCCTGAAATCAAGAAAGCACCTGGCTACAGTTCATCTCTGAATCAATGCCACATTCATAGAATCATAGAATCAGAATCACAGAATCATGATTCTGTGATTCTGATTCTATGATTCTATGTCACATGGTCTTTTTTCCTATATGACATAATACTACATTTATTTATTGCCATGATTCATTCAACCTCATTACTATTTACTGAATGTTCAGAACAGATTCTCATTACCATTCATGCCACATATATATGCTTCTTTTAATGTTAAGCTTTAGATATTTTTCTACATGTTTAAAATTCAAGTTGATCTACATTGTGTTTAAATTATTTCATAAAAGTAGTTATTTTGAATAGGTAATAAACAGTTCTAGTAAGAAAAAATTATAAATCAATTTTGTTAATAGTTTTTCTGTGCTAGGCATCTTAATTTTTTTCTGTCAGGAAATGCTATTATATTATATTTCAGATTATCAAAAGAGGAGTACATTTTCTAGTAGAATAAAGGAACATGCCTGCAAGAATGCATAGAATGAGTAAAATCCATCTTCCTGTCACTGTGTGATGGATGATTTTTAACTACATACAGTCTTCTCTAGACAGTAATAGGCTGCAAATATATACATCAAGTAAATCACTGAATAAGGAGGAATGAAATGGAACAGATCTATTAGAAAAGGTATAGTGTTGGCTGCTCCACTGCAGTGAAATGAATTAGAACTAGTTTTACTACACTGTGGTACTTGAATACTAAATACAAGACTGTAGGCATTTACAAAAATAACTGAATAACATACCAAGGATATTTGCAGATCCATATCTGACAGATTTCCATCTTCAAAACACTCCTCAGAATAATAAATAGCAGCATCTTGGAGTGGTAAAATACCTTGCTAGAGACATTCTATCAATTACTGAAGAAATAACATAGTTTGTATAAGCCAGTGAAATAGAAATCCCTGCTGTTCCTGGATAACAAAAACTTCATACAGTAAGATACAATTCTAAGAATGTTGTCAAGAAATGCCCAAATTTGAAGTATAAAGAAATCTGCTGATGCAGTATATTAAAAATGTATGTACAGTAGTTTTGGTCAAGATTAGTTAACTTTGTAAAGTACAAAATTCAGAAAATGTTTGGTTATTATATATAGCATAGAATTTAAGGAAAACTGAAACATCTGAAATATTTGTCGGAAAAAAAAGACATTTAAGAATACAATCAGCAGTACAACTAAAAGACACTTAAATTTAGTACCATCCTTTATATAAGCTGAAATTCACAGAGTCTCAGAGTCACAGAATTGCAGGACGTGGAAGGGACCTCAAGAGATCAACAAGTCCAACCCTGCTGAATCAGGTATCCTACAATAGGTCCCACAGGTAGGCAACATACTGAAAAAAACAACCATTAAAATAGTATAGTACTTAAGCATCTACTTACAATAAATAAATAAATAAATGACACATAAATGGTGCCAAAGATTCAAATATACCTAAGCAAAGCATTTTGCACAGACTCCATGGAAACTCAAGCATGAAATGAAAATAAACTAAGACAAGCTACATGGAAATTGGGTGCTTTTTTTTTTTTTTTTTTTTTAAATTAAGCAATCTTATAAGAAAGGAGAATGGAAGAAAAAAACACCTTTTCTATTCACCTGTCTTAACTTTGACAACGAAAATTTAGATACAATGTTATGATGACACCTAAAATGACAATTATTTGGGCTTTTCAATCAGTAACTGACAAGGATTTTGTTGAAGAAAAAGAAGGTAGAAAGATAAACCTCAAACTTTGTTACAAAGGGTAATGGGATGTTAAAAATGAAGCCATGGTTTCCTGTTGTTACCATATCAATTATTAACTGCTAGAGACAGCATCACATAGCATGAAATGCAGGAGATGTAGGAAAATGATATTTTATATATTCTGAATTTTGCATGGTTTATAAATAATTGCCCATGGGATTAATATTTCCTCACAGTTAATGATTACCTACCTTTAGGGGCAAAGCTCCCCTGGATAGTCATTAACTGTCAAGAAATGCTGACCCCACATTCTTACTGAAGTGCTGTATAATGCATATAATAGCTATGTAAATGCTGACTATCACTACAGTAAATATTTAAATGAGATGCTTAGGAAGAGCTTATGGGTTTTTCTTAAACTGATCCTTAGGCTAGTTTTGGAAGGCAGGAGCAAGGAGGCTCTGTGAGTGCTTGTATGCAAGGGCAATTGCTTCCAAGTACTTCTACTTTCTGATCGAAAGGGATCAAGTCTTAGTACTAAGTGTAAGAGATTATTCTTTTACATCATTGTCTCAAAGCTTGCTGGGGACACAGATGAACAAGTCCAAGCAAGTCCT
>JAOWBP010000001.1:36770988-36784005 GCA_028571105.1 Tragopan temminckii
TATTAGTGAGAAAACATAATAAATCTGTAATTAAAAACAGCATCAGAAGAAAAGAAAGGCCAAGACAATGAAATCAAATGCTTTCTTTCTCAGAGTTTTGATTATTTACACTGAGAAGCAGCAGACGCTGGTGCTCCCATTTTCACTTCCACTTAGAAATGATTATCCCTTACAGCTCCAGCTCCTTTGGAGACAGGAAGAATTTGCAATCCAGAATGCTATCCAATCTATTTTGCAGCAGGCCATGAAATGAAAGATGCTGAATATGATCAACAAACGTACGAGGAGGATTACATCTTGTAAAAAGGATTTTAAGTAGACAGAAAACAGGGTGAAAACAGACTGAACATTTTAGAGTTGCATAGGTCAGATGCAGAAGAGTAGGACATCCAAGAAAAAAGGGATGAACAGAGAATTAAAAAGAAAGAGAGAGAAAAAAAATCCACACATCTCAAAATCTTCAAAACTTCCTGCTTACCTTTTCTTTCTAGAAACCTATTTTTCTGAGACGGTTTCTCCCTTTATCCCTGAATATCACTTTTAGCCTTCTTTCCTCCCCAGGCAAGCTTTTATCTGTTTCTAATAGAAAATCTTATCTAATCTAAACAAATTTATACGCATCATGAAAATATGCCTTGTTTCCATTATCATATCCTCTAAAATGTGAATAAGGACCAGAACAAAATTCAGAGGAGCAGTGTTTCACGTGCACCTGTGCTCATGATCTGATGTGTGTGTGATACTAGAAAATTGTCATGGGCTTTAGTATCATTTTGCCTGTTTAAAATTAAGATACTGGGGCAGAGGCTATTGCTAATGTCAGAAAAGCAAGCAGAACTGAGAAATGGAATATACTTAGATGACTTTTTTTTTTTTTAATATTATGTTCTACTAGCTTTTGTTCATATATCTCTACGCTATCAACTTCTAATACTACATATTTCTATACACAACATTAATGGGAACTATAAAAGAAATTAGAGAGATATTAACCTAATTGTAGTAAGTTTAATTATGTAGTTCAAGGCAACAGAAATGCCTAAGCCAAAACATTTGTGTCTAATAACATATTTCTCAAAATATAAAGAAGTGATGTCTGGAAAAGAAAAGAAAAAAAAAGAAAAAAAAAACAAAACACAAGTGAACCAATATTAAAAACTATAGTTCGACTTTCCTGGAAAAAAAGGCCAATTTCTACAAGTTTTGTTAAATATTTCCATAGTCTGCTATACTTTTGATTTAATTGGATTTTGAAAAACTTGCATATAGCATTAGAGAAATAGGCTAAAACATTTTGATTGACATTTCATTGCCTTAGCTGTTTTCTGCATAGTCTTCTTAGATCAGTAGGCCAATTTAAGTCAGTCCTAACAGGCCCAATACATTACAAATAGTCTTTGAAATTATTACAAAACAGACTTTAAATAGTTTTATGTGATAAACTTATGCTTGTATTTCCATAAATACCAAGGATACTTTACAAGGAATCGGTTTTTCTTCCTGATTCTGTGTTTCAGTCATCTAATTATATTATATAATTTAATGATCAAACTGCATATTTTAGTAATCAACCGGTACACATCTATGATTTTTTTTATTTTACTATTTGAGATCTTAGATATTTTATTGATTAAGTTGTAAAATTAACTGATCCAACTGAATATTTTAATGATCCAGTCACATAATAAGAAAATGTAAGTAGATTCAATTTTGATTGGGATTTAGTGATTCTGTGAGAACTTTGTTCACTTTAGATATTAATTAGATACAAAATGCTGTAATTTTTGACGGTTTGTCTGGCAGTCCAAAGCGTTCTATGCTGTGTTGCCAAGATACTTGTTTCCCTGCAAGCTGGCTTAAAAGCAGCTCAGGAAAAGGTTTTCTACGTATTTTTGTGACAGTAATCTTGTCACCCTTTTCCCCAAGTAACTGAGTAAGTATACCTTAAACAAAGAGTTATGAGAAACCATGGCAGTATCTGTTATCTGTAAAGGGAGAAAGGAAGCAGTTATCTGCACAATTTCCCTGGAATGGGAATGTATCAAGGGGTCTTTTTGAGAACAGGTTTATAAACTGACTTTTCTCTGGGCATTTTCACATATAAAATACTTAGAAGATACTGAAAGGAGAACTAGGAGAAAGATCAACTCCATATTCCTAATTAAACATACTAAGAAAGAAGGAACTGAAAAGTTTTTGAAGTACCAACTTCATGAAATCGCCGACTGGCTTCTCCCATGAGGGAAAAGGACACTTAGCATCTTCAAAAAATATATATATATTACTGTCCTACAAATCCAGAAGTATGGGCCAAGAAGAAGGCTGGGGAAAAGTATCTCTCCCATGAAGGATCAGAAGAACTCATTGCAGGGAAGATTAATAAGAGAACTACAGGAAAAATTCTGGAGTGACTTGTAGAGTTACTAAGATACAGCTTAGAAGAAGAAAATACTAGGGCAAAAAAGAGGATTGTGTGTTGGGATTTTAAGAATACTTTTTCTGGGTAAATGACTTTACATAATGGAGTTTTAACTCCAAATGTTTCTGATCCTGTGCTGAAAGAAACGTTAATGAAAATATTGCAGCTGTTTCTTTGCCATACAACACTCATAATGATGGGTTAAATGGAAATTACATTCTGTAATTCTGCATTTTAGTTTATAGTCCTTGAATTATACAATTGGAATCCTACTTTCTTATAATATATTTCAAACTATTGATTTACCATGCTTTGGGAAATATGCTTATGGAAATAACTGCACTTTATTTCTACTACTGCTGAGCTGCTACAGTTAATTTGTTGTTTCTGAGCAGTACAAAACCATCATACTTCTACTCGCACACACACTTATATATGTTTATCTAACTCAAAACAATCACATAGGTAGTTTTTTGCATTTAAACTCTCCATCATTCTTGACACAGTATTTCTGTGTTTTTGTAACAGCTTCGTCAGAGTCCAAAAATACATTGCCAGTGTCCATTAGGCAAGAAATATTCCTGTTTGCTTTGTTATTCAGTAGGTTAAAATTTAATCTATTACTATCTATAACCATAACACTAAAAAGAATGTCGAGAAAGTTACTCTGTGTGAATAAAGTATTGGAATCAGGCCCTAAGGGAAAGCTCAGGTTTAATGGTTATATGCATAAGATTGATACACTTCCTTACACATAACATTCAGGAGAATAGAATCTATGCTGGTAGTTTCCAAAGTGGTACTTCAGTTGGAGTAAAACAGAAACTGGCATCTCTTTTATGACCTCTACATTTGCTCTCATGGGAGCAAATCTTATCTTTGAGATAAATATTCTTTTATTCAGACGGACAGTTAAAAACTTGGTTATTGATCGCTGCTCATAATAATCTGCATATGTGTAAGAGAAAAGGAAAACCATTCCTTAATTTCCTTACTTCTTTATAATCAAGTATTATTTTGAAATTTTAAGAAATAGATATTTTTAAATTCATTATTTTCAAAGAAACAGTTTAGTGACAAGAGTAACCTAGCACTAGCCATGGAAATTGGAAATGGAAATTGAAGAAATTAAATTTGTTTGAAGTTCCACTATTGGGTTTTGTATACAGAGGAAGATTCCTTGCTATAAAAGAACTGAGAACTCTATCATACTTATCAAACTTGTGAAAATGAGGTGATATTGACTATTCAATGCAGGGGGGTTGGACTTGATGGCTCTCAGAGGTCCCTTCCAACTCTAAAGATTCTATGAATCTATGATACCATGATTATGTAACTGACCATGAGACATTCTACATCTGTAGGAAACAGTCCTTTATTCAGCATAGTCTTCCATTACCACACATGTAGATATGCCTTTACATAATTTCAGTTTTAAATCTTTTCATATGAAGTCATCACTCTCTTTCCCATTTTGTTGCCTTATTGTAATAAGAACTGACAAAAGAGGCCAAATATTTTCATATAAAGATTTCATTAAGAACCACTTTTGATATACAAGCCTGTTCTGCTCTAGCATTTGGCTAGTCAGAATTAATGGAAAAAAATACTGTGTGTGGAAGAGGAAAGAGAATTTGAAGAATACCTCAGAATCCTAAACATACATTCTGGGAAAAAAATAAATAAAATTAAATACTCTAAAAAAATACAGGTCTCTATTTACTAAATTAAAGAAGGTACCGCCACTTGTTTAAGCATTGATAGAATTAATTTATTTTCTAGTTATTACACAGTGGTGATTCAGAAATAATTCTAATTATGGAAGAGGAAAGAAAGCATCTGCGCTGTATTTTTATACTGAAGTCACATATTGATTAGTGAATACAAAGCTCAGATCAAAATAACAGTGAAGGACAGGAGGTATGCCAGATCATCATCCTTCTTTCATTTTTCATTATGGATATATTCTGAATAAGTTTCAATTAAATAAAGGTAAGGATAGATTAAATGTGTTCAACAGTACATGATAATCACATAAAGCTAGTGGTTTTATGCATTTTTAGTTTTATATATTTGTTTTGTATCATAAAAGCAAAAATCTTGACAATAGTAAGGAATCTCCTATAATTAAAAATGAAAGGGTTTGGGGTTATATTTTTTAGTGATGCAACTCTGTTAACTTGAAGTTACAAAGGTCAAGGGCTCTTATTCTAGGGATATTTTTTAAATTTACTTTCTTACATCCGCTCTTAAAAATTGCAGTTTCATTCAAATATGAATGACTTTGCTAGGACAATGACAAGTATAATTGAAAACTCAAAGAGCAATATGAGAAGCACAATTAAGAGACAGTTTTAAACTACCCTGTATAAACAAGATCTATTTCCTATTTACTTTTCAACTGTATGCAAAGAAAGAAAGAGAAGGACTGTTATCAAAGACTGTTCCAAAATGTAATATTATCTATCTCAGCTGGAATAGCAAGAATCAAAGAAGAACTCTTACATTTTGACATAAAAAAGCTACTAATTGCAAAGTATCCAACTGTTTCATCTACTTTGACTGCATGTAATATATTAATTCACATTTGTTTATAGATGAAAATCAGCAATTATTTTAACTGTTCCGAGCACGAATGATATGCAGTCTGCTCTTAAATAACTTTTCCTTTCCAATGTTTCAGTCTTTTTATCTGAACCAGTGAGTAAGGTTCATGAAAAATGTTTAATGTAGATAAAGAGGACACAACATTTAGGCATTACTTCAAAATGAAAAGGCTTTTATCTAATATTATAGATGAGTTTTCAGTTACGGCATATTACATATATTGCACAGCACAATAAACTATCCCTTTAAACCTTTCTAAAATTGAATATATAGATTCAAGATATCAAAAACTATTGTCCATTTTAGTATCATTAAAATTATTGCTCACCTTTACAATAGGTACACATTGAAAAAGCATGCTATACAAAGAAATTTCTGGAGAAACAAAAATAACTGGTCTAAATTCATCCCAGCTGCTAGAGAAGAGGGACCATCTTCCAGGCTCAGCTTGGAATATTACTGTTTTGCTCCATAGTTAAATAAATATTCCTGTGTTAGCAAGAAATCACCTGGCAATAAGTTATATGAGTCTTGAATCAGCCTTACTTTGATAAATTACACCCATGAGCTTCCAGAGTCAGCAGGTTGATGATGACGTTCTCCTGAAAAGCTGTTTTTAGCCCCCAGTTCTCTCTCCACTGATGTGCCAGTACCTCACAGTAACTGCAACACCAACAACTATCAAGTTGTTACTTAGTTTTCTTGAGATGCGAATCTCTTTGGAGTAAAACAGGAACAATGTGCATTATCAAGACACGTTCATGAGATGTAAAAGTTGTCCAGATAGAAATCATTCGTTCAATAATATTTTATAAACTCACTCCTCAAAAAGTTAATATGTAGCAATTATCCTTATGAATTAGTATATTTTTACAATATCCAAAGAATGTCTGGAGCAGTAAATTCAACTTAAAGTCACTGGCATAGATTCTTTACTTATTAGGATCTGTAGACATTTATAAAACACTGAAAGTGGATCCACAATACCAAAAGGCATTCATCCTCATACAAGAAAATGATTGCTTGTCCTTTGAAAGACATACTATCATTTCAGAAACTAGTTCAGCACCATCCTTTAAAATTTTGAGTCCTAATCTGAAATTCAGAACTCTTCTAGAGACACATATGTGTGGGAATATTAATGATTTTATTTTTTTATTTTTTTAATAAAAATAAGGTCCTGGGTTTAATTTTGTTCTCTGTTTTTCATACAGATCCCTGAATTATGTCTATTCTGTTAGATATGCAATAAAAATAATTTAAATAGAGTGCTTTCAAATCACAGAAATTTAAAAATTCCAAAATGAGTGCTTCATTGATACTGTTGTTGATTCAGTATTGTATAACTTGCATATGAGAACAGCTATAAAGAACACTATGTTCATCTTTCTTTTCTTAGTATTATTATTATGAAGATATTTTAGAGATATTTTATGATGCTGCATATTTTATGATAAAATTTAAAGAATAACACACAGAAGGTTTATCCAGTATATTACATTTTGTTCTATAAAGTGCAGTTAGGAAAGCTGCAAAGGAATATATTAAATACTGAATCAAAGGTTTAGGTTATCTTGCTACACCTTCTGTTTTTGTCAGTAATATGGCACTGACACAAAGTACATTCAGAACAGTTTTACTACCTTAGGCAGTTTAACCATGAAGTTGTTTTCAAGTTAGCTTCTGTCTATATAATAGAAATGAGTGGAGTAACTTGAAGAAACATTAAAAAAAAAAAAATTCCAAAGTCAAAAAAATACAAATATCTAGAGTAATCTCCATATAGATTTAGAATGCTGCAGGTTTGTGTGAAGGCAACAGAGTTAATGAGCTTGCTTCAGAAATATGCATCATAAAATATGAATGAAGTAACTGAAACAGTTTGGGTTCAATATTGCATAGGGAAACATCATTATTATTAGTCACAATAAAAATAAAAACAAAAATCAGGACATTTACACTGAAATGATTGTTTGCAACAATAATTTTAGATAGTGCTCTTCTGGGAAACCATCCAGAGGAAATGTATTAGATGAAAGAGTCTGCCAGTGCACTAAAAGGAGACAAAAACTACAGCACTTAGTGCAAAAAAAAAAATCCCTGAAACTAGAATCAGTATACAGCTGCAGTTACAAAAGGACAAAATATTCTGTTAACAGGACTGAAATGCGTAAAGAGACATTAACACCATATAAAATTTTGTTGAAAATAACCTCCTCCAACTGTTTCTGTAAACATTAGGACAGACAACTGAAAAATGAAAACAACATGAAGATCTTGCTTTCCTTCAAACATATGTCTTTAATAACACAGTACTAGACAAGGCCACTAAAATCAAACAAAGGTCTGAATTAACTTTATCAGACACTATTGTTACAGTAATTTCTATAATGGAAACCATATGAAAATAAATATTTTCTAATTTCATGGCTGCAGAAAAAATAATTTTACAATAGGATAAATTATATTCATTTAAAAAAAATGAAATTGATAAAATGTACTACTCTAACAGTCATTGATGTTTAAGGAGCTCTGTTTTTGAATATTTAAAATTAACAAAATACCGATTGAGAACAAACAAGATTTTCTGACAACAAGAATTCAGAATAATCTATCAACTAAAGGTAAAATCATAATGATCTTTCTTTCTAGTCTAGTTTTAGTAAAAGTTATAAATACATAACCAGGAAAATAAGCAACTCTGTAGATACACTTACCAAGCATCCTCTTTTTGATCCCTACTGTATTTAAATGAGGTGTGTATTACTTATGTCTGCTCCTGAGTTAGGATATATATTGCTTTGATATATTTCACCCTATTATAGACTACTTAATATTCTTTTGCACTCTTCTGTAAACACATACATTCTTCATGTTCTTCAAAAGATAGTAATACATACCTTCAACAAGCTTTCCCCAAGGCCATATATTCCATTTTGCAACAGATTTGGTACTGATTCTATGGGGAATTTTATTACTATTCTGAGACAGTAGAATAAATTTGTTTAAGGAAGGAAAAACTCACATTACAGATAGAGTTTCTGAGTTATCTACCACTCCTAAGAGGCTTTTCTTGCCCTGTCATGATGGAGTATTTACAGAGAATGCCTGAAAAAAAAAAGCCTGAAGGACTCCATAGTATCAGAAGGCCACCACAAAACAATAAGTAGTATCAGAGAACATCTTGATCAGACTAACTTTGATAGCTCCTGGAATGCTACTGTAATATGTTGTTACTCCCTGAAGCTTCTCAATTTCCAGAAGAACAGTTATCCCTTAAAAAAGTATACTAGATTGGTTGACCTGGTTTATTGTTGATAAATCCATGCAGTGTATTTTAGTTATCAAATTATGCCATAGAGTCATTCACAATTCAAAATAATTTTGATCAATTGAAGTCAAGGTCTAAAATGCACAGAAGTTCTAAGTCTCCACTCCAACCACTTACATTGCTTGCACATTGACTAGAAATCGCTTACAGACAGGCTAGAAGTCAAAGTTCTTGACAATAGTATTCTTAGGATGTTCTGATAGAATGCACAAATACAGGTTAAATATCTTTAAAAGCACACAGAATTACTGACACTGGCGATTAAAATGGAAGTTATTATGCTTAGAATAGGTATAAATATATATATATACATAATAATACATATAATATAATATGTATATAATATTAGATATATAATATCATGTATATATATATATAAATATTGGAAACAATATAACAGTTATGACTAGTTGGAGTGCTTGTTGGAGACACAGAGCTACTGAGAAGAGTACAGCAAAGAGCAATGAAGATAGTGAAGAAAGTGGAGCATCTCTCCAGTGAGGAAAGACTAAGAGAGCTAGAACTATTTAGCACAGAGGAGAAACCAGAACAAAATATTCTGAATAGTTATTCTGAGTAATGCAGTCCCTCGACACACAAGCTTCAGATAAAAGAATTTGTTACTCTGCTACAATTTCCATTACCAGTTAAATGACATTATTCATTCAAATGCAGGATTTAAAATTCCTACTTTGTTATGAAATTTTATTAATAGATAAGATTACTAGTGCAGGTTGGCCTTTGAACCATTTTTCAGTTTGGGAAATAGAAGTGCTGTTGGTTTTGAAGGATTTAGTTGCCATCACATACCAATGACAGGGTGAGAATATAAGACAAGTTAATTAATATCCATTGATATGATCTGTAGTTAGTCAAAAATACTGTTTCTATACCCAGGCTACTAATTCCTTGGATTTTTACTTAATCTCCTCCTCTATTTCATTGATTTGGAAATCAATGAGACATTTGTAACACTAAGCTGCAGAGTAGGTGCATACTTATGAAATACATGCTTTTAAACAGATGGTTTGTTTATCTCATTCTTAGAATTCCCTATTCCCTATTCTAGGAATGAGTGAGAAGTCTTCTTAAAATCTAATCATTAAAAAAATGACCGAATATTTTTAGTATATCACATTTCTTCAAAGAAACATGAAGAAACTTCCTGTGGTTTCTTTTTTGTTTGTTTGTTTCTATCATACTTATCCAAAACTTATTTTCTGTTAATATGTAGCATAGTTTTTCACTATCTAACCTCCTTCCTAAAAGTTTCTTTTATCTCACACACTGACAATTACAGGACAAGATTTCCAAATCCCAAAGGCATTATTTTCAAGTCTCAAAAACTGTATAATATTTCTGAAAGACTCAGGCATTGCAATTTCAGATGGGAAATCATCACAAACGATATAAAAAAAATGTTCAAAATCATGCCTAAAATTAATGCACCATAGTGCTGTGAATTAGCCAGTAGAACTGGCTAAAAAATGAGAAGAGCAGTATTTAAAGCTACCAAGAAAATGAAACTTTTAAAAAGAAGTAAACATGTTAGAACACATTAGAGAAATTCACTTGTAAAAGGGAAAGGAAGGGCTTGCCAATTAATCAGTGATTGGCTACAAAATCAAGTCTTGTATGGAGATTTTAGGAGACAAAATTTTGTTGTTATTACTGAGTTTACATATTTAGGCTGTAGAATGGTTTTTCTATGTGACAGAATATTTTTTGGATGTAATACTTTTTGAACAAAAATACAGCCCTGGCCCTGGCCGTCATCAGAAACATTTTCTCAGGCAGCTCAGAGTAATTGTATTTGCGACTGTCAAAATAACAAAAGCAACTGGTTTTTATTTATAATGAAAAACTACAGTAACAAGTGGCAAGGATTAGCTTTTTAAAGTCTGTCCACTAAACCAAATGAATTTGATTTAAATTTCAAATCCTGACCAGTAATTACAAAAGACTCCATGTTGGTTCAGTTTGTTCTTTTTGCTTGTCTTGGCAAGCAAAGAGTAGTTAGTTTCAGTCCTTTGGTTGGATTCCAGTTTAGTAATTAATTGCTTTCTGTCCACTTAAATAATCTTAGAAGCTTCAGGAGAATGTCACTCTTCCCTTGTTCCCTAAATGTAACATATTGCCACTTTCTACTGTTCAAATACCAAAATCATTTTATCCCAAGGCCATCTTTGTGTAAAGAGAAGGAGTTCTTAAAGAAATTGCTTTACAGAGAGTGCTTGGAGATTTCTCTTGATGACAATGTTCTAGACATTGTATATGAAATTGTTATCTTTAGAAAATAGAAAGGCATTTTGAAAAACTTTGTTAGGTATGTTCTAGCTGTCTGATAAAATATTTTTTCTTACTTATTAAATGTAAGAAAACGTAAGTATGGCAAAATTTAAATTATTATTATTTCTGACATTGCTTACTTGTCTTTTTTCTTTACAAAATCATAGGCTAATAGAGATGCAGGTGAACATTATTTTACCTGATAACACTTGTTTCTGGAAAGCATTGCCGGATTTTGGTCACTTATGAGAAAGAAATCTCTGGACATCACTAATCTTCTGAGGATGATTTAAAGTTTGGTGAAGAAAATTGAAGTGAACATCAAAACAGACATTCAATGAAATTTTATTTTCTTTTTCTCCTTTCTATGGCTTCTTTTGGAACTTCAAGAATCCTGTCCTATGCTGAGATAAGTGGCCTTCTAGATGCCAAATGCTAAACATCTCAAAGTATTCCCAATATTGAAAAATGAATTATATTCTTTTCATCAATGGGAAGAGCATCTTTCATTACTACAGCACCTCAAAACATATTTCTCAAGAGCATGAAGTTCAATAAACAAAAAATATTTTCACAGGTCAGTGGGACTCAGTTACTTGAGCATTGCGATCAACCGCTTTCTCACATTGAGACTTTTCTACTACTTTTTCCCAGAAAAGTTCCAAAACAGTTGGCTAGTCTGAGTTTATAGAACATAACTCAATTTTTACCCAGCAAAACTGTGTAACCACATAGAATTCAAAATTAGGCTTGTGAGAAAAAGGATCATTACCTCCTAGCCCAACAATGTTTGTTCACAGTGACAAGGAGCCAGGATTTTGATTCCTTGAGCTATTTGCCATTGTGTAGTATTTGCAAATTTTCTTTGGTTTCTGAACTAATATTTCAGTGTAGAAACCACACAATTCCAAACCTTCACATTGAATCAGGTAAGCACCGACTCTATTTAGGGCAAGCCATGGCCAATAAGCCAGTGGTGTTGCAGCATGAAACACCTCGATGTCTCAGTAGGTCTAAGTTTCAATGATACTAAAACTCAAGAGTAAGATTAGATTTTCACCAAAGGGGAAATATAATCAGGATAGCAAACAGACTGCATTATGAGGAGTGTTGCCCAATATGTTGAGGGAGGTGATCTTTCCCCTGTATTAAACACTACTGAGACTGCAACTGGATTATTGTATTCATTTCTGAGCTTCACAGATCAATAGGGAAGTGGAGATACTGCAAAGGTCCATGAAGACGGTGAAAGACCTGAAATATTTTTCCAGTGAGGAAAGAAAGAGAGAGCTGTTTAGCATAGACAACAGGGGCTCAGGGGAACACTCTCAATCTCTATAAATACCTGAGGGGAGGGTGCAAGGAGGATGCAGACAGGCTCTTTCTAGTGTCTTCCTATGACAGGACTAGAGGCAATGAGCACAAACTGAAGTACAATATATCCTGTCTGAACATCAGGAGGTGTTTCTTTACTGTGCGGGTAACAGCACAGTACTGTGTGGGTAACAGCACTGCCACAGACTGCCCAAAAAAGTTGCAGAATCTCCTTCTTGAAGATCATCAAAAGTTGCCTGGACATGGGCCTGAGCAACCTGCTCTGTGGCAATGACCTCCAGAGCTCCCTTCCAACCTTAGGTATTCTGTGATTCTGTGTAAAATTACGTGTTGTTTAAAAATACCAAATACCTTCTCCTTCTGATATTTTAACAAACTAATCACTAGATTTATTCAACATTGTTTATAAAATTTTTGGACTCAGAAAACATTTCTAAAACCTATAAAATGATTAGATGCATTATATATCTCAATGTGATCAACACCAGTACTATATTGTAGCCAGTCTCAAATACAACACGAGGAATTGCACCTGAAAATATATTTTCAATTGTTCTGAACACTTACCTTTATTAATAGTGATAAAAAATGCTAGTCAGATCCCTGTTTTACTGTTAATCCATAGAACTCCTGTTGAGTACTAGCTACATTACTATTTAATGACATTAAAACACAAAAGAATGTTCCTTGTAAATTATACAGAGGTAAATTCTTCTCTCTCCCACATTCCTTTTGACTCATTATGTACACTGCTCTTTCATCCTTATCTCTTTCCCTTTTCTGTTAGTCAGTTTTTATTGCTCACTTTTTCAGTACAAAATTGTTTCAAGTTATTTCTTTTTCCTTTATGTTCTCAAACACTTGACAGAAAGAAAGAGCTGAACTACATGTTTGTTCATCTGAAATATGACATTTTATTTTTAGAAAGTGGAATCATTGCTCTTTTTTATAGTCTTAAATGCTTTTAGACACAAACTTTAATTGGTTCTTGGCATATATTCAACTTAATAACCTATATAAAATAAATGAAAGACTA
>JAOWBP010000001.1:36789270-36802318 GCA_028571105.1 Tragopan temminckii
GATTTTAAACTCCAAAAGTAATGTCTCCTGTATTACTGCATTGGTTCACAACATCAGAGGCAGATGTTGGTGGTATGGCAGTGGAAGATGAACCTTCCCGAGAGTATTCTGTTTCATTTTGTTGCCATGCGGCAGATGGCAGCAAAGGGTCAGTCTTACAAAATGACATCTAATATGGAAATGCTTGTGAAGCAATAGTGTGTCATTGAATTCCTCTGCACATCAAAAATAGTACCCATTGACATTCATTGACACTTGCTGAATATTTATGGAGATGAAACAGTGGATATGAGCACAGTGAGGTGTTGGGTGGGGTGTTTCAGAAGTGGTGACAGTGACATGAAATACAAGCCACATTCTGGAAGGCCAGGCAGAATTTTACAAGTATGGCATGCAGGCTCTTGTTCGTTGCTGGTGAAAATTCACAGTGGTGGAAATTCATAGTGGTGGTGACAATGTTGAAAAATAGTGTTTTGTAGCTGAGAATTTGCTCTATCAAACAGTGTTATTGTGCTCTTTTTGTGCTGTTGTTTCCACGGAAGTAAATAGGAGGCATTACTTTCAGATCAACCTATGTTTTTATGAATTTGGAAGACACAAGTAAAGGCAACCCTGAAAGTTTTTTGCTTTTTTTTTCACAGTACCTAAACAGCATGAAAAGTACTTTATTTCAAATCAAAATGTTGTAAAATATAATTGCTGTTTTTTACTTGGGTCCCATGAGAATTGAAGAACTATATAGTGCCTTTATAAGCCTACAAATGGGCAAGTGGATCATTCAATATTTTAACCCAACTACTATAACTGCTTACAATCAATGAATAATTTTTATTATACTAATAACTAGGAAAGTACATTCACTAAGCTGTTCAAATTTTTCCTTGAAGAATCTATATACTATACACTTAGTCATAATCAAATACCTTTCTTGGAAATGGACTTGAAATTTCCATGAGAAAAATAAGAATTATAAGGAACTTTCTGAAATCTCTCTGCACAAATTATAAATGAGAAACTAAAAAAAAAGAAAAAGAATTTCACAAATGAAAATAAGCCTTAAGACTGATATAAATGAAAACTGAAGACTCTTTGCCAAAAAGATTTTATATTCCACACAGATTATGCCCAAATGGTTCTTGTTTTGCAACAGATTGTTCTGCATCTGCATAAAACATTTATCCCTTAGTGCCCCAAAAGGTTTTCCCAGAGAGGTTATGCAGATTCCATCCTTAGATGTTTTAAACATTATGAAGTTATTCCTTTCAGCCTAAGTTATCCTGTGTTCTTATGGGGAGGGCAATTTAAAACAGTAAATAAATAAATAAATAAAATTTTTTTTAAAAGGTACATATCTTATGCCTAGAATTTGGAAGCTATCTATCAAAATGCTTGGACTCAACATTTTCAGAATAAGTGAGATTTTGCATTAATATTTCTATTGAATTGTAAATATTTGAAAAATTCTCTGCTAATCAATGATTGATAATAAGAGAACAAGATTCCTTTATAGATCATTACTGGCAGGGAAAAACAAAAAACCTACTCAATTATCTGCCAACTTTTAAAATATACATGTAAAATGAATCATACACACAAAAATGTTATAAGGAGTTTAACATTTATTTTTCATTTGATAATTGCTTTCCAGCATAGTGAGGTACCTGACATCTTCTTGCTTTATTATCTAGAAAACATTGTGTTGGTGCTGTCTATCATAGTTGGGCAGACTGACCTTTTAAGCCACCTTAAAAGGCCAAACAAGCCAGATTCACTTCAGTATCCTCTAGAATGACAGTGAGTTCACTGTGATATCTCTTATATCAGCCTACATTTGAGCAGAGAAATGCTGCCCTTTCAGTACTTTTCATAGTAACAAAAAGGCAAACATTCCCTTGCCTTCCAATTATTCAAAGCTGAAGACTTCACAAGATCTGTATAAATTCAGGTCTCTGTTGCAAATTGTGGGGCAATAAAAGGACTTTATTCAGCATATAGTGCAGGCAGGGTAAGCTAGTGAATTAATCAGGGTAAGATTCAATTGCCACAGGCACACTCATACTTTTCTCTGTGAATTTCTGTAAACATTTTTTTCCCCCCCAAAAAAAGTCAGTATTTTATAAAAATACAAGAGAATATATAAAAATATTTTTCTGTATTCTGAAGATACAGTTGAGGAATTTCTTAGTACAGAAACACTTTTTGAATCATAGCTGAATCTAAAATGACTAAATGACTTATACAATGGTATTATAAACAGTGAGCTCTGGATATGGGGAGGATAAGAGAAGAAAATTAGAAAAAAAATCTTTTCCACAAAACTAAGGAGAGGCTATTTCTATCTTTTCAGAAAATACAGAAGGAAAAGGTTAACACCTGTAGCTGATGTAAATGCAAAAATGATGACAGGTTGCTGGAAAAAGTGGATGAATATGACTTTAAAATCAGATAGAGTATCCTTCCTGAATTCTATCCAGGATTCCATTCCATTTCTTTCTAGGTTTTGTAGAGAAATGCAAACGGAGGCCCAAGGAAGTGGGAAATATGAAATAGTTGCAGTTTCAAAACAATTAAACTAACAGCCTGAAGAAATAAACAAACAAACAGACAGACAGACAAATAAATAGCCTATTTATGGAGTGAAATGAAATAAGAAAAGTATCCTTTTGTGAAACTGTTGTTTGTTTCTTGCTCACTGCAAAATTTTCAGAAAAGGGCAGGTAACACCAAAGGAAAAAGCTGTCTTGTCTGAAATTCATGAAAATAATCTTCTCATTGAGAGAAAGTCAGGAAATAACAGCAGACTACTTTGTGACATTTTGCTCACTACCTTCAAAGACAATTTAGATTCCGTAGGACCTTTTGTAGTAGAAAATTCTATGCAACACAAATGGAAAACCAAGCACAAGGCCTATATTTGAAAGGGCAGAGGATATCTGTATCATGGTGAAAAGTAATCTAGGATAAGTCTGAAGATTATTATTATTAAATTAGCATATAGCTATGCTCAAACTAACAATTCCTGCTGAGCTCAATGTGGTTGCAGAATCCTGACTATAGGGCTAACAAGCTTGATACTAGAGCATCCACTCGGTTATCGGATGTTCATATGACTAAAATGTTATTTAGATTTCTTCTAGGCAAACTCCTAAAATACAAACATAATTACCTCTTTATTTATTTTATAAGTAGAGCTAAAAAACAGATTCCACTTGCACAGCTTCTGAAAATCTTCAAAATGAAATATATTTCCTAGTATCTAATAATTATGTGTGTTTTAAAATATTCTGTTGCAGCTGTGGATGAGGTATTGCTGCTAAAAGGAAAAATGCTAAATTGTTTTGTTAATTTTTAAGTGCTTACTTTTACCTTAGCAATTCATTCATTAGTGAAGCATTTGATAGAAGGTGTTTCTGTTTTATTTTGCTTTATTTTTCCCTGTAACTTTCATTGTAACCAATATTTATCCTATTAGCTAGCTATTACTACAGATACTGCATAAAATTTTTTTCCTCAGACTGTGTACCTTAAAATTTCAGATTTTTATTTAATAAGAATAACTGACCTCAGAAAGACACAGTATTTGCTGTCAAATCCAATGAAATGGAGTATCTACACACTCAGTAATAATTTCTCCGTTTCAGCTGCTTCAGATATAAGAATCATAGAAACGGTATAGGTGATTTCAAAATGCGTAGCCTGGTTAATTCAAGACCCTTCTCTCTCAGTTTTGAAATCTATTTCTGCCATTCCTCATCAGGGAAAAGATAAAGCAATTCAAGCTGAGCTGGTATTCTAATTATACTCCAGTGCAGTAACAGAAAGATATAGCTAAAGTTGGAAAATAAATTTCAAAAGCTTTAAAATAATTTCTAAGAAGTGCTGCTGTATGTCATTTGTTATACAGCTTGTTTGTTTTACTTTTCCTTGAAAAATATGGAGTGATAGTCAAAGAATAAATTACGGTTAAGGACTCAGTTCTTATTTCAGTGAAAAGTGATTACTTGTCACAAGTGGTTTTGAGACCTCTCTCTCCCCAACTCACCTACAGTTTTCTGTTTCAAGAGAAGACATTTTGAAAGGATGCAGTGCTCAAAAGATTGTGTTTTTGTGGAGCTCTGTTGTGTTTCAGTCATTACTGAAGTGAGAAAAAGCAAAACAAATATACTGTTGTCATGTCTATATTTCATCAGTTATTTCAGAATCCCAGAACAGAAACCAGATGTGCTATCATTTTCTTCATCAAGTCCTGTTTGAAAAGACCGAATTATATAGTTGTAAAATACTTGTCTCTACCATGTTGTAGTCAAAAGCTGAACAAAAGTCAGCAATCTTATGACACTCATGACATCTATTTTGCTGCAGACTTTAGGAAAGCATTTGCAGTATTTTCATATTCTTAAGAAAATAAAAATAAAAATAGTCTATTCCTGAAGCAATTCCATGCCACTCATTATTTCACAGACTTTGATATCATGTCCTTACAATCATATGCATAGTACAAAGAAGTGAAGCAGTGATGAGTCTCCATAGCAATTAACTACAGCACATTGTGCTATCTGTTTTATTAATCTGCTTGAAAACATGTGACCTCTGTCCATGTATTTACAGGAAGTTATGTTTGGAGTTAAATTACTTAAATCTATGGTGCAAGTATAATTTTCAACCACACAAGTATGAAGATAAACTAGGTGTTATAGTTTTTATAGATTTCCAAAAGACATTTGACGGGGGAAGCTAATGAATACTAGCACATTTAAAAGTAGAAATCCTTGCATACCTAAATAATCTGTATATAAAGACAGGAAACAGGTGACAGGAGTACATTTTGACTGTCTTCATAATCAGTGAAGAAATGTCATCAGAAGAGCTCTGTTGATGTCTTAGCTGTAATCTCTACTAATCCATATAGCCCAGAGTAACAACAAAACATGTAGCTATCTTACATTAAAGTCAAGGGCAGACTTTGAAGACTTGTAGTAGGTCATTGCTAGATAGGCAGTCTCAGCAAGAAAATGTTATATGAAGCTCTATGTAGACATACATAAAGTCACACATATGGAATAATCATGGCTTCACATATTGTCTTCATGGCAGACACTGAAATGACTGTTATTAAGCAAGCACAAGTTTGGAGCAGGTCAATTTGAAGTAGACACTTTCATGAAACTAGCAGCTCCATAGCAGAAGCCCATTTATAACATTTCATTTTAATATTTATTTGAATTGGAATGAAGAGTCAAGGAGAATTTTCATTGTTCTACGGTAAAGATCCATGAGTTCCTCACACTTTGAAGCAGTTATTCTCCTTCATTTATGAAAACGATATAGTATAATTAGATGTAATTTTTTTTAAAAAGGGCAATAAAGATGATCAATTGTGCAGAACAGTATCAATACACTGAAATAGGTGGTCAAGGACTTCGCATCTTTGACAAATGATGACTTACAGTGGATGTGATAGAGAACTAGAAATCACAAAAAGCATGATGAGGGTGAATTAAAAACTGCCTGCTTTTGTGTACCTCAAGAACTAAGAACTGTCAAGTAAAGTCAGTTGGAGTAAATCTCAAAATAAACAGAGGACATCTTCATAGAATAGGTTGAAAAACAGAAAAAACCCTTTAGCAAATAGGACCTTAGTCTCAAAATCAGTGCTCGCTCAAGGACCATCTTTACTAAATAGTTTTCAGTTCTTTTAATTACACATGTTCAAATATTAAAAAATAAAAATAAAAATTAGTATTTATAGGAAACAATGTAATTTTATTCTTCTTTGATCCTTCTGTGGGATCAGGGAAAGTTTAAGAATTGTTCATTACAGAAACAGACATAACTAAAGGGTGTAAACAGAAGTCAGAGGGTTCTAGAACCAAAAATCAGAAAAGAACATCAAAAGTCATTCTAGTATATTTATCATCACTGTAAAAATGTAGGCTTTTTTTTTTCCCCAGTGGACTTTGGAAAAGTAGGCAGAATGTTATATGCTGAACTACCTCCTGTGGGAGGAAATCATATTGGACAGGAAAGAATTTACTGTAAGAAGTTTTGAGGGAAAAGAAAATCAGACTTTGTGTACTATATATTTCAGAGACAATTGGAATACAATTTTCAAAAAGGATTTGGGGAACTGTTTATTTTATTTAAAGGTGTTTTTTGTTTGGTTGGATTTTTTTTATTTGGTTGTTTTAATTTACTATAGTACCATTTTGTGCTGGAGCTCTTAATGTAACTACATCTAGAGTTGTATTTTCTTATATGGTTGATTCTCTCTTTTTGAAAAGGCTTTCAGGGAATACTGATGCACATGAAACATGAGGGAATGGGTGAGTAATACAGACATAACTGAAAAATTTATGTCTTTGTTTCCTACTGCTAAATCACTTTATGTAGCTCAGTAGAGTGGTACATTTACCTTGTCATGCATAAAAGTGTATCCCATCCCATTCCTTCATTCAAACATATTTATTAAAACATTACAGACAGCTGCTACACAATAAAGACTAGAAATTTCTATTTTATTTTCTGCTTACCATACTTTCAAGATTATGATTTCTACAGAGACAGGTATAATTTATGACTTCCTGTGCAGTTTAGGCAGGAGATAGGTTCCAAACAGATTAGCATTGTCAAAATTTCAACTATCCATTTATGCTTAGCAGCAGAAAATTAGATATCTGTGTGACTTTGCTAGAAGAAATTTACATGCTCAAGGAATTGAGCTGCTTTCACAGTAGACAAGGATTCCAAAGATCTATATTTTAGATGTTATCTGAATCTTATAAATCTAGACATAATGTTGCACTGTCACAATGCCACTAAGATTGCAGGAGAAAAATATATCAAGCCAAAACTTCCCTCATCTTCAAAATACTAAACAAACTGTACATCTAAATACGAAAATGTATCTCAGCAAAGTTTTTAAAAAGCAATAAAGTGATATCGCTGGCAATATATGTTATAGTATCCTTTAGAGAATTTGGTATGATTATTGTTGTTGTTGTTGTTATTATTATAATCATTTTATTACTTACTCTAATTCTGGAAAAGAATTTGTCTCACTTAGCACTTATAGTAAGAAATATTTTAATATCTGTTGTAAAATTGCCAAGACACAAGAGCTTACTTCTGAGAGCATACTGCCCTTCATTTTAAGACAAAATTATATATGTTGATTTTTATATGACTCTGACTTAAAGTTGTCTTTTAAAGAAAAGTAAAATAATAATAGCATTCTGTAAATATCAACAAAGTTGAATGTAAAGAAACAATGATAAAAGGAAATACAACTTAGAAGTAAAAACAGCACAGTCTTTGATTTAAGATACAGATTACCTTTGTTTTCTACAATTTAAATCAAAGTAGCTATTCATACTTAAAAATACTTTGCAACTTTTTTCTTATTTAAATGCTGAAGCACATTTGAAGGGTAATATGGGTGTCATAGTTGACAAGTCACCCAGATGTTTAATTTTAAGGAATAGTTACTCAGAGTTATCAAAATGTATGTATCTTTTATTTTTCAGGAATTAGCTGAAATTTCTCTGAGCAATCATTTCTAAAATTTCTGGCCAAAATTTTCTTTAAGATGAGTAACCTTATCATTAGAAAATAAATAAATAGGTAGGGGGGTAGATAGATAAAAATAAATCTACAGATAAATTTATTATAAAATTAAAAATAAACCTTATAAAAGTCAGATGTGCTCTGAGTAAAATAAACTATAAATATAAATGTCTGCAAGTCAATCTGTTCCCTTGTTCCCTTGACCTACATTATTTGCAGTTGTTTCACTCAATCTTAATTCTCAGTTCAACAACTTTAAAGATTATCTGACTTGCAGTAAAATTTACCCAATTTTCTCTTTCTCCCTGTAGCTAGAAAGCTTTCCTGCATCATCTCCCTTGATTTCTCAAGAGTGTCTCCTCACTTTCAGTGATTCTCAGACCCTCTTAGATTCTCAGACCCTCATTTCCTCCTCCAGGACCCTCTCATGTTTCAGAGCAGTGGCTGCTCTCATTGAAGTAGCAATCTCCCTTGTCTCCAGAACACATAAGCACACCAACAGCCATCATTACTGCTGTTATTGAACAAACAGAACATATTTCAGAAGAACAGCAAGAACAAGGATATGTCATAGTAGTTGCAATTAGCAGAAACACAAAGACTACACATGAAGAAGTAAAATTTATAGAATTCATAAGAAATAGTCTGAAAAAGGGAGGAAATAAAGTAAATGGATTTTCAGCTTAAGCTGCAGATGTTCAGATATGATGAAATGTTTCAAGTGTCATCAATCAATAAGCCCTAAGAGGAACCACTTAACTTACTTAAATGGATAAGTGATAGGGATCATAAATTTTTTACAATCCGAATTGCATCTTATTATATCTCCATTTAAATATATATGTTCTATGTAAAACAGTCCTGTAAACCTTACGCAACAGTTCCACCATCAGCTCGTTAACTTTTCAGAATTCCTGACTGCTGTCCAGTTGTTCTAAGCAAGTCAATCCACTAGTTTTTAAAATTAAAGCAAGTAACACTGCAAGTGTTCTCTAAATCTGATATGCATGCTTTAATTTTCTTAGATGTAGAACTATGCCTGAATTCCTAACAGGTGATGATCCCTGGTAAACTGAACATCTGCATTTCATAAATTCTCTACAGAGACAGAAGGTATCATAAACAAATGACTGAGTTTTAGACTTTTCAGCAGGTAATTCCATTGTCACTGAGGTCAGTACAACAACTAATTTTTTGAGAAATATATTCATTGTTAACTGGTATTATGCAACACCCAGTATGATGCTGACATTCATTTGTTAAAACTCTGAATAATTCTAGTCTCCAGATCCGCAATCCTATTAACTTTCTTCTTTATTCTAAAATAGACATAAAATGGAAGAAAAGCAGCTTGGGAATGATTGGGCTAGATTTCATGTGTCATGTAATATTTTTATGACTAACTCTTCATGTTTAGATTGGAAAGAAATACATTAGCTTAGCTTCATTTTGATTAGTACTGTCATCTAACCAAATGGCAAGGAAGTCAGGATGTAAATGTGGAAGTACAGTATGAAATATGAAATCAGATAATAGTTTCCTGGAGGTAGACTGTGAGTAGTCAGAAAATAAAACCTCCAAATAATTAACCTCTGCATCATATTAATTCCAATCCCTTCTTCTCCCAGCTTTTCTTCATTTGTTCTTGCCAAAATTTGATTTCTTTTGATAGAAGAATGTAGGGTAGTACATTAAATAATATGATATTTCCTAATATATAATTCTTTTAAACAATTATTAGTGATATTTGTAGCAATATATGGCTTTATACACAGCAGAATTGTAATGATCAAGACAGATAGTGATGCTTTTGAAACCTTCAGAGAAACAGAGGAACAAGAAAGAGCAGTTTATTCTTAAAGATAAGATAGACATTTAGTTAACCAAGAGTATTACCTTCTCAGAATTCAAATAAATGTAATATCACAGCCCTTTAACATTTCAATTCAGTTGTCAACAAAAAGCCTTATAAAAAGATTAAATTTATTTTGCCATTCTTCCTGGACATAAATAATAGCCATTGTATATCTGGGAGGTTGGTACATTTGATTGATACCTGTAACAGATAATAAGGATCTTGTATTACTGCCAAGAAAAGGCAATATATTTCTCTGACCTTTGGTTTTTTTCATGCTTGTTTTGGATTTTAAAAGTTCAAATTAATCACTACATAAGACCAGAAATGATTACAACAGTTCATTTTGATACGATAAGTACTTGTAGTTAAAAGGACTGCTCTATCTTAACGCTATGTCTTCTCCAAAGACTATGGTATTTTTTGCCTCATAATCAGCAATGTACAGAGAAGGCACACTTTGGTGAAGTAGAATAAATGTCATCACTTCTTATCATATACAACGTTAAAAAGTAATGTCAGCACTAAATCATAACCTTGTTGAAAGGATTGCAATTGGAACATATGTTGCATCAAACTTGTAATTTTTTTATTTGATATGGCAGTTACAGTGACTGGAAAAATGAGCTCAAAAATGAACTGCTTTATGAACACAAACTGTGACTAAAATACATTTCATTTCATGCAGGGATATCAATGTTTATGACAGATTTTCAAAAGTTTAAATGAATCGAGTATTAAATACTGAGATTGAAAATATATTATTTTAATTTTCACAGCATCAATAATTTTTTCAAATCATTTATTCAGTGTTGATATACTTAAGTAATAGAAGCTACATTAAACTCAAATTTAATATATTTGGAAAAGAAATATATGTTATTTATTCATAAATAACTCTATTTTCCACAGAGATAAAAAACTTGAACATTTTGTTTTCTTGGCTGCTGGATATTCTTGCATTTCTGATTAGCATGTGAGAAATTTTATCTTCCTACTGAAATATTTAAATAATTATAAAACCAAGTCTCACAGAAATGTATACAACAATAGTCACAAAGACCTGCTAAGGGTTAGAGTACAGAAGGAGGAACTTTCACAGTTCTGAATTTACAAAACATTAAGAAATTCAAAGCATTTGATTTACTTCAGAGTTTCATTGTATTATTTTTCTATTACAATTTTTTATATATATAAAGAAATAAAAATCATTTGCACCTACGGTTTTGATATTTTAAAAGAAAAGTAACATAGCAAATTAGCACTTGCAGTTTTTCCATAAGGTTTAAGAAAATGGACACACTGGTATTTATAAGTGTGATAGAAATTCTGTTCTGGATAGTTTGGGATTACGAATATCCACAAGAGGATTGGTGCTGAGAATATTTCGAGCTGGTAGAATGACTAAGCTTAAGTTCTTAGCTTGTGCCCAACAAGTCAATTTTAACACAAAGCTTTAAACCAATGATAAAACTCATTTACTAAATAGATTTTTTAATTGTAGCAAGTTTTATATATTGAAACATATCATTTTCCCACACACTCCTTTTTTTTTAGTTTCATATGCTTTGTAAATAGAACATTGTGATTGTAACATAGGGAGGTGGTGAATTCTTCTGTTGTGATTAAATGTATTGAATATTACACTCATTAAATCCTTGAATTTTTTCATACACAATTAGTGAACTAAAATTTAAAAGCACACTAGGTGACATAATAGGTTAAAAAAAGTCTCTAAATGTTAATGACTTATGTAGAGGTTACGGTTTAATTACTACTATAAACATAGTGGGAATGGAATGGAATGGAATGGAATGGAATGGAATGGAATGGAATGGAATGAAATGGAATGGAGTGGAATGGAGTGGAATGGAGTGGAATGGAGTGGAATATAGGTAACCTGGGAGGAATACGAGATATTTTCCAAGGAGCTAGGGATCAAGTTAGAAAGGCTAAAACCTAGACAACTCATGGGAAACAAAAAGGCTTCTATAAGGACCTCAGTGACAAAAGGAAGACAAAGTAAAATGTGGTTCCACTCCTGAAAGAAATAGGAGACCTGGTTACCCTACACTAAAAAGCCTGAAATTTTGCCTCAGTCTTTACTTGCAGAACAGGCCTTTAGGCCCCAGAGTCTAGACTGAGTGGCTGTAAAAAAGAAGATAAACCTTCAGTAGAAGATCACGTCAGACAAAACTTGAGCAAACTGGATATTCACTAGTCTGTTGGCAGTGATAGGATACAGCCACAAGTGCTGAGGGAGCTGACAGATGTGATTACAGGACTGCCCTCTATAATCTTTACTCAACTGTGGCAACTGGGAAAAGTGCTTGAAGACTGGAGAAAAGCAAATGTCACTCCTATCTTCAAAAAGAGCAAGAAGGAGGACCCAGGGAACTACAAGCTGGTCAGCCTCACCTCAACTGAAGAGATGGAAGCTAATTTTAGGCACAGAAAAGAGAAGAAACTCATCAAAAGTACTCAGCATGGATTTACTCAGAGGAAGTCACATCTAATCAACCTCATAAGCTCTTATAATGAAATAATCAGCTTGATGGATGAAGAGGTAGCAATGGATATTGTTTTCCTGAACTTAAATAAGGCCTTTGATACTGTATTTCATAAGATCTCATAGATAAGCTGTTAAAGTATGAGCTGGATGAGCTAACAGTGAACCGAGTTGAAAATTGTCTGAACAGTCAGAACCAGAGGGAGATAAATGGTGTAATGTTGACTTAGAGTTCAGTGACTAGTGGATTATCCCAGAGCTCAATACTGGATCCATTTTTGTTTTAACATCTGCATTAATAGTCTGGACAGTGGGGTAGAGTGCACTCTCAGTAAATTTGCCGGTGATAGGACAGAGGGGAATAGCTGACTCACCAAAGGGCTGCACTGCCTTCCAGAACAATATTGACAGGCTAGAGAGGTGGGATGACAAAAATCTCAAAGAATTCATCAAAAAGTGCATGGTGTATTTGGGAAGGAAGAACTCCAAGCACCAGTAAATGTCCACCCAGCTGGAAAGCATCTTTGCAGAAAAGAACCTGTGGTCCTGGTAGACACCAACATGAGTCAGCAATGTGCTCTTGCCATTAAGAAGGCTAGTGGTATTCTTACTGCATTATGAAATGTATCACTAGCAGGTAAGGAGAGGTGACCCTTGTCCACTACTCAGCATTGGTGAGGCCGTACTTTGAGTGTTTGTGTCCAGCTCTGGGCTGCCAGTCTGAGACTGAACATGCTGGAAAGAGTCCAATGGAGGGCCACCAAGATGATTGAGGGACAGGCACACCACTCGAGAGGAGAGGCTGAGAGCTGGGACTGTTCAGATTAGAGAATGGAAGGCTCAGGGGGAATCTTATCAATCTGTATAAATATCTGAAGGGAGGATACCAAGATAATGGAGACATGTTAGAAACTGAAGAAATAACTAAGAACTGTTAGAAACCAAGCTGAATTAGGCATTTCAGAGCACTCAGAAGAGATTGAAATTAGTACCTCAGTCACAAAATAAACATTAAAAAAAAAACAACACAAAACCAACTGTGATTACTACGCAGAGAGGATGTTCATAAGCAGGATATTATGAAAGCAGCTACATTATAATGCTGTTGATCAGATTAGATA